>CM070108.1:3972500-4407500 GCA_036178185.1 Liparis tanakae | reverse complement strand
CGAACCAGTTGTGATGGACAACATGTTCAAGTACTTACTCATTGACACAGAAGAATGCGGGGAAAGAACCTCCTACAATGATTCTTAACAATTAAATCAATACATTCAGATACACTTCTAAAGGCATTTTAGACGACTGTAGTTTGTTCCCCATTACATACCCACACTTTGCATTTTGCACATTTTATTTAATTTTTACACTGCTGAATATTTGCACATATGTTGTGTATATATACATATATATTTTATTTTGCATTTTATATTTCACTTGTATAGTTTATGCACAGTCACTTTTTCTTTCTTTCTTATATGTATATTTTATTCTTGTGTGTTTAGTTTATTGGTGCTACTGTGTGCACAAATTTCCCCTTGGGGATTAATAAAGTATAATTCTATTCTATTCTATTACGTCCAATGAAAGTGCATTGATTGATTTTGTCCAGCAGGTGGCAGTCTTGATGCACTGTTAGTGTGCTGAATGTTTTGTTTTTGTCTCATATCTGCCCCCATAAACTTAATGCAGATGGCAATGTTTTTTTTGTTGAAGATTAAGCATTTATCACAGTCATGAACTGTTAAAAATAATGTATCATTTCCATTTTTGGGAAAGTAACCACAGAACCATCACTGTAATTCATAACTGCAAATACAGTTAATGTGTCACACTGATGTCACTTAAGTCTTACTGGTGTCAAGACTCCTTCTGAGTGGCGAGCATTTGGCAAATATATATAGTCAGCCGTACGCAGTAAATATTGCTTAGTCAATACTAGCTTTAAAAATGAAGATGAAGAGATGTCTCATATAACACGTACTTCTGCTCCTGTAGGTGATCACTCTAGATGGCGGTATGCTGTCAGTAGGAGCAGACATCCAGTTCAGGATCTGGAGCCCCGTCATGTCAGTCCTATCAGTCCAGGACCTGAATGCCTCCACCAGGATGACTGCCCTGAAGGCTTTGACCCACAGCCTGGCGAAGAAGACTATCAGGGAGATCCAGACTCAGAGAGTTAAACTTGGAGAATATCTCGGGGTGAGATGACACTGGATCTTTTCTCTGCTGGCTTTTCACTGTTTCTCAACAAACTTACATTCTTTATTGCTCTGTACAGATGGACATAAATGAGATGACTCAACCCTGGGGGCTGGAGGTGGACAGGGTAGAGCTTACGCTGGGCTCTGTACTAAAAGCCCCTGAGGAAGGCCCCTCTGCACCCCTCATCACGCCACCTTCTATCACTGGACTTGAAGGCCTCACTGGTTCCATTCAGCAGTTAGCCATGCAATTTCTGGGCAACAGTGGCATTTTACAGCCTCAAAAAGGTATGGCCTCACTCAAACAAATCGTTTTTTTGGTCAACATGTACCCATTCTGTTAATCTTGTGTAATACACCTCTATCTTTTCCCTTCAGAAGACAGCATCACTTTTGCAGATGAGCTCAGCAGTGCCGCTCAGGGAGCTGTGGACACACCCGGTTCTGTTGAAGAGCTGCTTGGCCGGGTCCAGCTTGTGCTCTCAGAAACTTTGGTCCAGCAGGTTGGGGCCTGCTTTCAATTCAACATAAGCTCGGAAGATGGACAGCATCACAGTTACTATGTGGATCTGAGCCAAGGTGATGGTTAATGTGATACTGTAAATATGCCACGATGACAAGAGCTTTATCATTGTGATGCATCCAGCAGCCGAATGCAATGTGCTGTTTAACTGTTAAGGTGAAATATCAAATATTACAGTAACATACATATCAAGTATCTCCATCGCTCTGTGTGTTCTGTAGGAAGCGGTGCAGCTGGAGCAGGGTCCTTGTGCGGAGAGCCAGATGTGACACTGAGTTTAAGTGGCAGCGACCTCGTGGCCATGTTCCAGGGCGGGCTGCAACCATTCGCTGCCTACACCAGTGGCCGACTCAAAATCCAGGGAGACATTAAGACTGCCATGAAGCTGGACGAACTCATAAAGCTACTTAAAAATAGGGTTGGAGATTAGAAACAGTACACTGGATTTTAAAAAGCATCCAGGATGAAACCAAATGAAGGCAGCTAGCAGCACGAGCTCCAGAAGGCAAGACCGACGGTCTGTCCTTTACAGAGCATGTATCCTCTAAAGCATCTCCACAGACATTGTCATGTTGAACATATTAGTAGTTAATTTGGCCCAAATCAAATTATTGGATGGGCTTATTACAGTGCAGATGGATTGTGTGGAGAATTTCAACACATATAACAATACATGTTTTTGTGCATAATCAAACAAAAGAACATTTTACATAATCTGAGATTTCCCTTACAATTACAACCCTAGCTTTAAGAAATGAGGTTCATAGCATTTCCATGTGTATTTCTTCAATCTTCATTTTTTAAAGGTACAGTAATGTATATGTTAATTACATATGTTATAAACAGTTTCTCTTATGTTTTTGTCTTTCTTCACAAATCAAAGCAAATGCTTGTTTACAAAGACCACAAACCATCTGATGCTCTTGAGGCCTAATGTGAGTCGGCATAGTCTCACTTTTGACATACTGATGATCGCAGGGTGCTGTACAAGATTACATCTTCAGTAAGTACTGCTGCATACACACTGTGGTAAACACTGATAGGCAGCGCTGTTCAACTGGAGAGCCTTGATCAGCAAAGGGGGGCCGACTCTTTAGGCCAGCCTACTTGTTTTGCAGCAGATGTCCCTGAGAGAGCCGGCGGAGCTGTTGGAGATAGAGCAGAGTGAGCATGTGTGTAGTCGGGATGGCCAGGTGGAGTTTGTGGCGCAGCCGCGTGACGGTGCCCCTGCCCTGGAGAGGAGATCTGACCACAGGTGTGCGCGGCGGCAGCAGCATGCCGGTGGTCCGACAGGTGGACTCACACAGCAGCAGCAGCAGCACCGTCAGGCCTTTTAATGAGATTCCTGGACTGTGGAAAAATGGGGTGGCCAACTTGTATAATTTCTGGAAACTGGATGGCTTCAAAAACCTTCACCGCATCATGCTACAGAACTTCAACACGTTTGGGCCCATTTACAGGTACGCAAGGCATCATTTTTAAATTAAATAACTCTACATGGCACTTCTTGTCAAGGTCTATCTTAAGTAAACAGTAAGACAAGTAGACAAAACAAATGACTTGTGTTTGAAATTAATGTTCTGGTCCAAATAAAAATATTTTAGCATCGAAGCATTTGTGACAGAATATCCACAAGGTCATGTTTTCTAAAAACAAAACCTCTGAAATGGCATTTCTAATCCTTCTGTTGTCTGTCAGAGAAAAAATAGGTTACTACGAAAGTGTGAACATCATCAACCCTGAAGATGCTGCTATCCTGTTCCAAGCGGAGGGCCATCATCCCAAAAGGCTGAAAGTTGAACCCTGGACGTCGTACAGAGACTTCAGGAATCTCAAATATGGAGTTCTATTAAAGTATGTGCTCTAATCATCCTTTAACACTTTAGTGGAACCTACGGTTTACTAAATGTTACTGTGCCGATGAGTTCCCTTGCGGGTTGACGTTAACGTCCGGTCTTCTCAAAGGAATGGAGAAGACTGGAGATCAAACCGTGTGATCCTCAACAAGGAGGTGATTTCCCCAAAGATGCTGGAGAACTTTGTGCCTTTGCTGGACGAAGTGGGGCAGGATTTTGTGGCCAGAGTTCACAAAAAGATCAAGCGAACTGGCCAGAACAAATGGACCACCGACCTTTCTCAAGAGCTCTTTAAGTATGCACTGGAGTGTGAGTACGACTTTAACCTCTTTCATCTCCATGAAGAATGTATCTTTCTCACTCCCCTGTGTAGCTCAGTGGTTCTTCACCGCCGGTCTTTGCCTCACGTTGGTCTTCTTCACAGCGGTGAGCTCCGTCCTGTACGGGGAGCGTCTCGGTCTGATGCTGGACTACATCGATCCCGAAGCTCAACACTTCATCGACTGCATCACCCTGGTGTTCAAGACGACCTCCCCCATGCTGTACATCCCTCCCGCTCTGTTGAGGCGGATTGGAGCCAAGGTGTGGCGGGACCATGTGCAGGGTTGGGACGGGATCTTCAACCAAGGTAGGACTTGAGGAAACAGACGGGATGAAGCGTTTAACCCTCCTGTTACCTTTGGGGTCAATTTGACCCCATTCAATGTTTAACGTCTCTAAATAAATGATTAACATCACTTTTTGCTTTAGATTTCATGACTTTTCCTAATTTATTGGGGACAACTGGGAAAACATAAAATGTACATGATGATATGTTTTCAATGTCCTGAACACAACTTGTACCCATCGGTGTTCTTTGGATTCAATTTGACCCCAGGCTGTTTGTCACTGTGTAAAACATATAAGATATATCAACTTTTTTATTGATCTAAAAGGGCTATTAACACTTAAACTTGGGAAACAATATTAATTCTAATCATTTTCTGGAGGTTTTAATTGCTGGGGTCAAATTGGCCCCAATGGTAAAAGATGTTAGTACATTTGAAGGTACCAGGAGGGTTAAGTATTGCTCTCACCGGCACCAGGAGGTTCTCACTTCTGTCACTCGAACATCCCATTTTCTGTTTCTTACGTTTGCATTTTGCACGTGGAGCGGTGTCTTACCACGTCGATGTTGTTTCGGTGCGTCAGCGGACCGCTGCATTCACAACATCTACAGGCAGTTACGTCAGGAAGACGGCACCTCGAAGAAATACCCCGGAGTCTTGGCCAGCCTGCTCATGCTGGACAAGCTGTCCATCGAAGACATTAAGGCCAGCATCACTGAGCTCATGGCTGGAGGAGTGGATACTGTGAGAACAACTAGCTCTATATTTATTGATTGATTTTCATGAATGACTTATTTTTGGCGTCCTGCATATTTTGTTGTGTGGGTTTCAGACTTCCATAACGCTGCTGTGGACGTTGTATGAACTCGCTCGGCACCCCAGCCTCCAGGAGGAGCTGAGAGCCGAGGTGACCGCAGCCCGGGCTGAAAGCCAGGGAGACCTGCTGGATATGCTGAAGCGGATCCCACTGGTCAAAGGAGCTCTGAAGGAAACACTGAGGTGGGAAACATGGCAGCGGCAGATATGTAAAGACACTGTAGAGACGTGAGCAGGGTTCTTACACATGTTGACCGATGGATTTCCAGGACTTTTCTATGACTTTTCTATGACCTTTAACCAAATGTCCATGACCAAACTGAAATCTCTGTATAAACATGAACATTTTAGAAAGTATTGCGTATTGAGAGCGTACGCCGGCTTATATTTTGAGCGTCTTTCTTTCTAAAACATATTCATTATTTCAAACTCGGTGGAAATGAACATGTGATTATAACACATTTCCATGACTTTTCCAAAACTTTTATGATTTAAGTTTTTTCCATGACTTTTCCAGGCCTTGAAATGACCATTTTACAATTCCATGACCGTACGAACCCTGTGTTAGATGTTTGGGAAATCGTTTGCACTAATTTATAGAAAATGACCTTTTGGAGTTTACCAAGTTCTACCATATGTGTCCTTTAATATAGATTTTCCCCTCTGATTCCTCAGGTTACACCCAGTTGCAGTGAGCTTGCAAAGATACATAACACAAGATATCATTATTCAAAACTACCACATCCCGGCTGGGGTGAGCGGCTCTTAAAAATATGAAATGCTTTTTGTATTGCAGCATTGTTGTAGAAACTCAGCCAGAGTTAAGCATAGTGTCGGAGCCCTGTTCAGCTCTTTTTGTTTCTCTGTTTGTGTTTAGACTCTGGTTCAGTTGGGACTGTACGCCATGGGCCGAGACCCCAAAGTGTTCGTCCGTCCGGAGCAGTATCTGCCGTCCCGCTGGCTGAGGACGGAGACGCACTACTTCAGGAGCCTGGGCTTCGGCTTCGGCCCCCGGCAGTGTTTAGGACGCAGGATAGCCGAGGCCGAGATGCAACTCTTCCTCATCCATGTGAGATGTTTAGAGATTAGAGAGCATTCTGCAGCTTATTGATGCTGCATGTTAACTGTGTGCATTATCTTCTGTGTTTGCAGATGCTTGAGAACTTCCGAGTGGAGAAACAGCGCCACGTGGAAGTGCAGAGCACCTTTGAGCTCATCCTCTTGCCAGAGAAACCGATCATGTTGACTTTGAAGCCTCTGCATTCTAGTCGGTAACGCCAAGTTTACAGAGACGGTCTGTGGTGGCGCCTGATAAGCCAGGATCATTTCTAGGAAGCAGCACCACGTATAAACACTGAATACAATCTTCCAATCTGAGATGATGAAAACATTAAGAAAGAAAAAGCAGAAAATGTGCAAGAACAAATGACCTCAGTAAATCAATAACCAGTGAATAGTAATTTTATATATATATATATATATATATATATATATATATATATATATATATATATATATATATATATATATATATATATATATATATATACACACACACACTTTCTTATTTGGAGAGTCATTTGAACAAGGATGAAAATGTGCAGTGTGTGTTCAATGTAATAAAAAAACCTATGTTTTTTTCCTAAGTGTGTAATGACAAAATATAAACCCTAAACAGTAATGAATAAAATAATACAACTGATTCAAAATATGTATTGTAATACATCATTTTATTACATATTTTACAACAATATAAACGTATATTAATTTAGAAAATGTCTTTTTTTGGATCATTAATTGAAGGAAAACCGTTTGTGTGTTTGTAAGTTTAGATGATTTATCAACCATTTGACTTCCGTCCGCTTTGCCGATCCAATGATCACGACACAGCCCTCTGTAAGAAGCAGATATATATAAATATGTATGCACAGCACAGTATGTGTTATGTAAAAAGAAGGCTAACTGCACTCAGCTGACCGAAGGAGCATGATGGAGGATTGTGGTGGATGTCCGGACGAAGCCGTGCCTGTGCTCGCTCAGCCGGGTCAACAGTCCCTGTTTCTGTCGGCCCCATAGCTCACAGTTCTCCTCCAGCTGGAATACAGGCAACGCCTCGCTTAACATCCGCTTTGCCACACATGATAAACTGATGAGTGATCCCCAAGTTAATGAAGCAAATCGATTATCTATGTTTTCACCTGAGCCTCCAGCGTTTGGACTCTCGCCTCCGCCGTCTCCAGTTTATTTAGTAAACTCAGCTTCTCCTCGACTGGCAGGGATTCTCTGGTCTGAGGGGAACACGACGAGACAATTTGAGATGTCAGTAACTGCAATAACATACAAAAATGTATTCCCCAAACCATAGCTGACCTATAGTAAATCCTCCAATCAGCCGTACCTGTGCTGTCTGCTGCCGCCGCATCCGGTCCAGCTCTCCTCGGAGACGACTGTTTTCTGTTGCCAGGGACAACTCGCTCTCCTCCTTTGGGAGGCCGGTGTCCCCTTCACAGTAGGAATAGATGTTCTGGTTTCTGCAATTGTTTTTTTTTAAACATAATGTTCCTTTACCACACTGAATCCACCGACCTCTCTCCTTTTTCCCCACCAGCGTTTTAACGACACGCTGTTTATTCTTCTCTCGGAGTTTGCCCTCTAATGCTTTCTCCATCTTCTCAATGACCTGAAAAAAAGGGGATGAAAGCACACGGGAGGTGATCGGAACATTTAAAGCTCAGGGTTCTTACACATTTTGACCGATAGATTTCTATGACTTTTCCAGGATTTTAAACCAAATTCCCATGACCAAATTGAAATCTCGGTAAAAACATGAACGATTCAGAACATTGTGCGTATTGAGAGCGTACGCCGGCTTATATTTTGAGCGTCTTTCTTTAAAAAACATTAACTATTTCAAACTCGTCGTAAATGAACACGTGATTTTAACAAATTTCCATGACTTTTATGATTTAAGTTTTTTCCATGACTTTTCCAGGCCTGGAAATGACCATTTTAAAATTCCATGACTTTTCCAGATTTTTCATGACCGTACGAACCCTGCAAGCTGCTATTTAAAGAAAGAAGCGTTCCCCGCTGTGATGGAAATGGGTGTACGAGTCAGAGCAGAGGGGACACATTGTCGTTCACCTTCTCCTGCTGCTTCACTGTGACCTCCAACGTCGTCGTCTCTGCCCGGTGACTCCGGTGGCGCTGCAGATTCTGGTTCAGTTGCATCAGCTGTTTCTCACTGTCGTTCTTCTGCACAACACAAAACACATGTTAATAGAGGAGAAACCTAGAGGCCTACTATTGGAGCTATTTAATTTGACATTTGTATTTAAGTTTTATTGTAAAGTAATATTGATTATTTATTGCTTATTTAGGTTATGTGTTGATATGTTAGTTGTTTCTTAGGATAGTTGTAATTTAGTTTTATATATTTAGTTGTAGGTTCACTGATTGGGTAACACTGGGCACCTGTGGTTATATGTAGAGGTGGATAGGCACAGGACCAGCATGCACCAGGGTGGCCGATGGTTTTTTACCACGCACACACAGCACAGAGAGGAAGTGTTTACATTTTGTTTGTTCTTTTTTGTTGCTTTAGAAAATAAATGATCAGAACAGTAACGGACGGATATAGACTACTTTCTTTTGCGTGCGTCAACACCAAAACCCACGGTGCATCAGTAGCGATTTGATTTATAGTTTTGTTTGATTTCGGACGGCAAATGGACACTAAATTGTGTGTATGTATGTATGTATGTATGTATGTATGTATATCTTTTAACCTTGATCAAGTCATTCTGCAGCTGCTGGATCCTGTCCCTTTGAGCGGCAGCCTTACTGGTCTCACTGGCTAGCTTGAATTTCAGAGAGACTTCAAATAAAACAGGAATACAAATCGTACACAGGAACATAAATCAGGCTCAGAATGTGCTATTTTTTTCTGGCAGCATTCATCTGTTGAAATCAGAAAGGGGGATTTAAGTAGATCAAAGCTGAGAATTTAATTTGTAAAGAATGAAACTAAAGTGTCCATGACTTATTGTTATGACAGGCGTAGACATTTGAACAATCATGATCAAAACAACCATCATTAAAGCTTTAGAAGTGTAATAAAGTGTCTGTTGGATGGGAGTCAATCTGGCCCCTTTGCTTTGATGCCAGCAGCGAGACCTTCAGGAACATCCTTTCACTGAAGGTCACACACTGTCCTTCAGGAGATAAGGGATGTACTACCCACAGAGCTTATCAGGGTCCGTGGCCTAAATGAGCCGAGTTATCACTAAATGAACCGTCTGCTGGGGAACAGACACTCGCAAGGATTAGCAAACTCCCCATCGCAGCTTCATCCGCCAATCAAATGCCCCGAAAGGCATCACAACGTGGACTGCTGGCTGGACTGTAAAGTTAAAGAGTCTGCAGAACCGTTGGTACAATAATGCACGTTATTTACTTTTGCGTGGTGTTGACATGTTGGCTGCAGATGGGTGGATGATACATAGAGTAGTTCAACCAGTGCTCTGCTGTAAGCTTACCGAAACGGTCAACAACCTCGGCCTTGGTCATGACCTCAATGTCGGCGTCCTCCAGCGGGTCTGGGCCGTGGTGCTGCTGCAGGGACAGATCGGTGTGGAGACGACTGTTTTCTGCCTCCAGCGTCACCACCCGGGTCCTCAGGGCAATGATGTCTTCAGCCATTTTACTCATGGCTGAACGATAGTTTTCCATCTCCTAATGGGGAGAACAGAACGCCAGTTGCCTCAAGTGGGATATTTAGTATTGCAATTCATAATAATATATTGCCAGAAACTAGTGCAATAACATACACACACTTTGCATTTTGCACATTGTCTATATTTAATTTACACTGCTGAATATTTGCATATATGTTGTGTGTATATATACAAAAAAAATACAATACAAAATGATATATATATATATATATATATATATATATATATATATATATATATATTATTTTGTATTTTATATTTCACTTTGTATACTTTTTCTTTCTTTCTTATATTTATATTTTATTCTTGTGTGTTTACTTTATTAGTGCTACTGTGTCCACACATTTCCCCTTGGGGATTAATAAAGTATATTTCTATTCTATTCTATTTCTAATAATAATAAAAGACTAACTGAATCCCTTTTAAAGTGAATCCTCCGTAGATGTCATAGTTAAGTCCCAGTTTGAGTTTCATGTGTGCCGTTCAAGGATAGAGTGAAAGGTGGAGATGACGAATAAATACAAACGCAATTGAAAACCTCGAGGTCGTTTGGAATCAAACAGACAGAAACACAACGACCAGAGGAGGAACTTCCTGCGCCAGCTCTGGAAGTTCAACCCGCCTCAGTAGCAGCTAATAATATTTCTACATTGCAATTATCCAATCTGTTGCATCGCTCCGTGGTTTGGACCAGCCATCGAACGGGACAAACAAAAGACCACCTCACCTCCAGAGTCAGGTAGCAGGCGAGTAACCGGTTTACATGTCTCCCCTCTGTGTCATATCTCGTCGTTTATGTTAAGTTTTAAGTTTTAGTCCTGTTGTCCGCTTTTATTTTGTAGTATCTGTCCTCTTTTGTTTCAGATACTTTATTTCCTTCCCCGGTGTGTCCTCGTTAGTGTGATTGTGTCCACCTGTTCCCCATTTCCTCATGCATTTAGGTCTGTGTCTACCTGTGTCTCGTGTCAGATCGTCTTGTCTCCTGTCTGGTCTGAATCGTTCTTGTTTGTATAGTCTTTTGTCCCTGGTTGTTTTTTTTCCAACGTAGTTGAGATTTTGTTGTTGCACTTTGTTCATGTTTTTGCCAGCATAGCTGTGATTTAATATTTCCTGTAACATTTACATATCACTACTAAATATAAATCTAAGCTGCTGTATTTACTGAATATACTGTAATGCGACATGTATATTTATGTACATATCCAGGCATCCTGTTACTCTAAATATGTCCTTCTGTACACATTACATCTATTGCATCTGTCCATCCTGGAGAGGGATCCTCCTCTGTTGCTCTCCTGAAGGTTTCTTCCCTTTTTTTTCCCCCCTGAAGGGTTATTTGGGAGTTTTTCCTGGTCCGATGTGAGGTTTTGGGGCAGGGATGTCTATGTGTACAGATTGTAAAGCACTCTGAGACAAATTTGTAATTTGTGAAACTGGGCTATACAAATAAACTGAATTGAATTGAATTGAATTGAATTAGCAAATCAAACTTTATTCGGGCATATTTGCACTGCACTACTGTCTTAATATTTTATATTATAAGATGGGACCAATTTTATGCCGAGTAGTTCGATGTGCTCACCACCACTAGATGTCTCTTCAGCCCCATCTTTGAAAACGAGGCCCCAGTATGTAGTCAATAACACATTTATATAAACTAAGAGAATATAAAAACATCCCCGTCGCAAAAACCTTTTGCATGAGCAGTTTATCACAAAGTCTCAGCGTCTCAATGAATAATTGATTTATCTTCGGTGCGGATAAGAAAATTACATGAGAAACGGGGCAACTGGATGCCAAAAGAGAACATTACGGCATAACGTGCGGCGTTCTTAAACCGATTCTCTAATGTTTGGTAACAATTAATTCCTGTTTCCGGCTCTTCGAGTCCAAAGGGACCAGAACACCCGACCCTGAGAAGCCTCTTGGTCACGGGAGCTCTAAGCAGGTTATTTGACGCATCCTACTTGTGCATTGACGGAGTGTCTCTCTGTCAAAGCAAAGGGAAAACTAAGACAGACATCATATATGGTCACTTCAGCACTTTATCACAAATACCTGGTGCAATATCATGTGCAATATCATGTGCAATACGTTGAAGTACTTTTTGTTTATATATACCTTTCTATCTTGTACATTAATATTCTACTGTTTTTTAATGCTTATTTATATTACTTCTATTACTTGTTTCTATTATTATTCGTTTTGTATTCTCTTGTGAGCAATGCTACTGTAATCCTGTAATTTCCCCACTGAGGGACTAATATTATCTTATCTTATCTTATATAAAACATACAAAAATACAAAAATATATGTATTATATACGTTCTCACTGACTCCAGCTTCAGAATGATACTCCTGCAGAGCTCTGTTATCAGGACATGCTGGAGTGAAAGGCGTGTGCGCGTTGTCTAGCAGCATCCGCCTGTTCATTGTTCTCCTCTCTGTCACACACTCCTCGACCCCGGTGAATAGACTGAGACTGAAAGCAGGGTCCCGCTGCATGTACGAGGAGGGGGCGACGATTAGGGGATTCCAATCTCGGATGGTGTGGTTGTGACTCCCGTGGGATGCAAGGGTGAAATTGAGCATCTAATTGAAAGGGCAGGGGCGAGGTGACAATCATGACTGTAGATGAGATGGTTTCTCTGCTGGGGCCCCACACGCCTGATGGGACGGCCGGCGCCCGGCGACGAGTCTGGGAAGTCCCATCATGTGTCAAAAATAAAAGGCAGGGTCTCTGTCTCTGCCCGTGAATACTGGATGTTTCCTCCCCTCGCTGTAGGATTTGAAGAAATTAAAGCGGCCTTGCTGTCATGCACCCCGTCACAGAGCGAAGGCAGCTGGATTTAATTATGATGTGACATGTAATTAGGTTTTTTTTCCATTCCAGGATCATTATTATTTTGTATCTACAATGTTAGTAGTAATGCACAATAAATGTATGCACTGAAACTATGAAACTTAAATGAATACTCAGATCTCTGCTTTCTATAATAAAATAAAAATCTACATAAAGTAGCATAACATCTACATGGACGAACACGCACAAGTTTAATCAAATCCACAAATCTAAGCAGAAAATGTAAATGAATGAATTACATTATAAAGAAAAAGCTACAGCCACAAAGCTCATAATCTATTTGACTATCTGCCATTTGGACCCCCAACTGTACGTGTCTGCCGTCATGTCGCTGTTCACTAACTAAGCGTGACAACGGGGGTTGCTTCAGTCATTTATTCAGGAGTTTGAGTATTGATCATGTCCAATCACCTTCGTTTGGAGGTCTGTGATCTCGGCCATGTAGGGATCATCCTCAAAGTCACGAAGAGGCGGTCTAAAGCATGAACACAGTTATTACAACTAAGTTATAAGCTAAATTAATTCAGGAATTTATTTTGTTTTCACCTTACAGAAAATATTATTCATACAATGATCATAATGATGAATCTCTGCTTCTTGCATGTATTTGTCTTTCTTACCGTCTATGTGACTGGTGTACTTGATACGTGTGGTTTATGTCGGGTTTATTGGCCGGTGACGCCTCGGGCCTCTCAGCTGCTTTCTCCTGGTCTCTGGGCAGCTCAGCCTTCGCTCCCTTGAAAAGATAGCGGCCGCTTGGTAGGATCTTTGCCAGGGCATCATGGGATGGGAGGTCGTATCCAACCTTCAGAAGAGGAGAAATATTGTCTTCATTGATAAGACTATATCTGAATTTAAAACACAGATTAGCACTTCAGTGGCTCTTGAATAGCTCTTATTATGGTACTTTTGTAGTTTGACTATGTTGAGGAAATGTTACTTTCTGTATTCTTGTTGTTCTTAGTTTGTACTTTAGGTTGATGCACTTATTGTAAGTCGCTTTGGATAAAAGCGTCTGCTAAATGGCATGTAATGTAATTACAGGGCGAGACATTGTCTCAGAAATAGCATCACCGGAATGGTCAGTTTGACCCTCTTTAACCACAAAAAAACATATTTTAAAGTGGTACTTTATCAGCTTGATACTTCATTTAATGAGACTAGCTTATTATTATCATTTCAGAAGTGTGCTTCAGAAAATGATGCATTGATTTTGTTGGAAAGCTGGAAAACATTACCACATGCTCTATATCTGGGCTTGGTGTTGACAGTATACTTTACACAGTGATACCCCTCTAAAATTAGTCAGGACGTATGTTATTTATGTTTTGTAATGTTTATTAAGAGCTCCAATAGGGTGTGCAACCTTGTGGGGTATAGTTGAAACAAACATAATTATTATTAACGCCACCTTTTTCAAATCTGTTTGTAGCCGAGGAACATCCTCATCCTTACATGGTCCTATATATTGAGTTTTAACTTGATTGATCTGGAGCAGGGAACAATCGGCAATGGCGACATTAAATCTACCTGTTGTGTCTTTACCGAAAAGCTTTTTATCCCAAACACATTGTGGCTGCTGTCGGACCTCTGAACACTCACTGTGCGTGTGTGTGTGTGTGTATGTGTGCCCCGTTCTACCTCTTCATCTCTTGAATATAAAGGCTGTTACATCATTATGCACACAGTAGCCACTCTATGACCAAAGAGCTCTCAGTCAGAAGCCATAAAGACCTTCAAGTTTGAGCCTTGCATATACAACGTACACGTAATGACCACGGTTGCTAGGTAGCACCCATCGAAAGAATTGACATGAGATAGAGTCATTATCTTTTTTTTTTTCCTGCAGGCTCTCCGTCCAACACGCATACCTCCACACTATTAGAGACTACCTTTATAGCCGCACGGTTGCCAGCGGGTATCGTCTTCTTCGAGGCCTTCATCCAACAGAAATCCAGCAGTTCTTCTCAGAAGAGCGAAGGAGCGACTGGTGGGTGTTCAAGTTAAATCTCCGTCATCAAGTCAGAACAATGAACCTGTAACCACAACACAAGCCGTAGCAACTCTCACGCCGAGGAGGGGTTGCTGCTCTGGCGTTTCGTATTCAACAGAGCTCCAAGCAAAACAATGGAAAGCAATCTGTTTACAGTGGTGGAAAGTAGCTCACTACTACATACATTTGTTTCTGGTTCATTCTAGCTCAAAATAAGCTGGTATATCTTATCAAGAAAAAGTAAGGCATACTTTCTTAAAATGAGATATTTTTTTCTAATCAAAACATGCTTGACAAGATTAATATTCTTTTTGGGCAAATAAATTAGACTTATTTACTTGATACAAGCCTTTTTTACTTTCTTAAAATTCCTTTTTTGCAGTGTACACACAATTGCTACTAATGTACAATCTGCACAATTAATCTGCACAACAAACTGCAGTAGATCACTGCAGATGTTGGCAAACTCAACACTTTACTTTACTCAGCACTTTACTTTGTTTTCCCCCTTGTATATTTAGTATTAGTATTAGTATTTAGTTTTTAGTTTTTTTGTATTTAGTTTTGTGTTTTCTAATTATTTGTATTAATACTCTGATGTGCACCGCTGCTGTGATTTGGAAATGTCCCCACTGTGGGACGAATAAAGGTATATATCATATCATATTATATCATATCATATCATAAGCAGATTGATGAGGACTGAATAATGTTTTTTTTTATGTGAAGCACTTGTCGGTCCCTCTAGGATGTATTTCCAGCTTCACTCGACTCACTGAGAGTCTGATAATAAAAGACAAAATAAAAATGAAATTAGGGCGGATACAAAATTAAAGAACATGGATCTCCAAATTGTCAACTTTTCAGAAAAAGGGGAAGAAGTGTTTATGCAAACATATGCAAATGTAGCTCCTTCAATACGACGGATCAATAACTCTCCTGCCCGGGAGCTCAAGAGGCTGAGATCGTCATATATTGATGGCACCAAATCTGATCGAGACTAAATGATGAAAGAGGGAGCTGGAAGGGAAGTTCATCAATTATATAAAATACTGAGCCGGCTCTCATGTCACAATCTCCGTATATAATTATCAACATCACTTCGAAACAATTAAAAAAGGTATTCTGCTGAATACAGTGAATTTAACCTCATCCTAACAAAACATTCAACAAACAACGACCAAGTGAAAATGTGTCCTAGCTAAACCCAAAATGATCAGGTTAGTCAATTCAGTTTAATTAAATCCTACAACCATGAGCATGAATACTGAATCTCACTTCCAGCTTTGTTCAGTTTTTAGATAAACATTTTCATAACTGACTGCTTTAATTCACTATAAATAATTCACTGGATGCTTGCAGCTATGTGCTCTGCTAGAAGACATAATCCCTCCTAATCCAACACGGGAGAACCTGGACTGTACAAGTGAAAACACTTCCCGGGGAGACTAATATCACATTAACATGGAGAAGATCGCCTGACGCATTTACAAAATAATTCACGTCCACATGTTGTGTTCTGCAGTCGCTGTTCGTGTTCAGAACGCCTCCGACCTCGTTACGTATTATGTGTGGGGAGCTGAGGGGAGGGGGGGGGGGGGGTGAGTCCCCATGCAGGGTATGCGGGGGTCTCGGTGAGACAGTGTCGGTCTGTGGTCTGGGTCTTTGGTGACATCATCAGAATTCAGCACACGGCCTGAAGAAAAATGCAGCAAATGGTCTGTTCATCGGAGTGACAGCTCGGAGCTGGCTGCCACACAGAGCTTCAATTAGCCTGCCAGAGCAAGGCGGCTCCCAGGAGCTTTCTATACCTCCACATATTCCACCTTTCCTGTCCACCACCTTTTATTTCTTCCCCTGCAATGCTTCATCGGAGACCAAACTTCTCTCTTTTCTGGCATTCGACCTCAGCATCCTCCCTGTCCTTCCGTCCTATAAAAGCACCATCCCCTCCTCCCCAACCGTCCCATGATGCCATCATCCACACACGACAAAGCCAAAGCGGGAATACTTGTAGTGCGCGAAAAGACACCGAGGTGAGGAGAAGTGAAGCAGAAAGAAGAACAAAAACACAGAAATGAGGCTGTAGTGGTTTACACAGCCGGTTCCGTGAGGTGGTTCCTCTTTTAAGTTTGTGCTGCAACCGCAGAGATCGTCATCAAGAAATCATGGGATTAAAAGAGAGAAGTGAAATTTGCACAATAATGTAATTTCTCAACGATCCCAAGTATCCTAGATTATTCATATTGCTACTTTCGGTGTGTGGATGGAGATGGAGATGTGGTTATAAATGAACAAAGGATGTGCTGGGAAAATGCATGAAAGTCTCATTAATATTGATATTCAGTAGTGACGTTGGCCATATAACAATATTGCATAAGTCTGTAAAACAATTTACAACCCAAATAATAAAAATCCTCATTAATTTTAGCACTAAATTATATCCGAGAAAATTCCCGTTCAAATTCAGTCAAATTGATAACAATTTACAAGCATTTATGTAAACATGCATTAATGTAATTTATTGTAATTGTATGAATGTAATTAATTTCAATCAATTGTTGTTTCAAGCAGCGGCGACAAAATGTGTCACCCAAAATTATATTACTGGGCTCCCCTGAGAAAATTACATTTCGCTCCCCATGTAATCATATCATTGCCCTGTCAGCAAAATAAAGTCACATCTGCTGTGAGACATTATGCGGGTAGAAAGGTTTTTTATAATATTGCACTAGAGAGAGAGAGAGAGAGAGAGAGAGAGAGCGGCGGGATGGAGAGAGGGGTGTATGTCAAG
Organism: Liparis tanakae; assembly: GCA_036178185.1. Lineage (NCBI taxonomy): Eukaryota > Metazoa > Chordata > Actinopteri > Perciformes > Liparidae > Liparis > Liparis tanakae. Next base: position 4,390,276 of record CM070108.1, on the reverse strand, counting down.
GGCAACGCTCTGCTTTGACTCAAGGTCGTGTGAGGCTGGCAGCCAAGTCCTCTCCTCACGCGGTCCACAGTGAGACCCGAGCCAAGGATTATCAGTAAATCAACATCCGTCAATTACGGTTATGGCCGCGATGCCACAGAGCTCCGTAAACAAGCAGCACGTAGAAGCAGAGTGAGCCCTGAGCTTAAAGCATCGTCTGGGTGACTGAGTGCAAACAGCTCAGTGAGAACAGTGAGGTGGGGGAAACAAAAAGATGAAATATCACATGGTGGTACCTTTATTATTTTACTAGATCAGACTAATTATGCACACTAATATCTGTAAAAATCTGTATACACCCTACTCCCTGTGTACATGTTCCCCCTATGTGTATTGTTGTTATACTGTGATTCTACTGTAAGTTGTGTATGTATGTTTGTGAGTTAAGTTAAATGTATAATCTACTGGTTGACCTAAATTGCCCTCGGGATTAATAAAGTATCAATCTATCTATCTATCTAATTATGTGTCAAATGTGTAAGTGACATTTAAATGTCACGATAGAGCTATTTTATATACAGTTAGGTAGTTTAGTCTTGTACAAATAACAAAACCAAATCTGATGGGTGGTGAGATGAATAACCGAGGTGGAAAGAAGCTGCACACGCTTGGCTACAATTTGAAGAAATTTTACTTTTTTGATACACAGAATAGTTTTACCTTTTTTGCGATGTTTTGAGAGGAAATCTCTGCTAAATATTGCTTACAACTTATAGACATCTGAAACAGATGACACCGTCACAAATCCAAACGTTTGGGAACAACATTGTGATTATTTTACCACGTGTGTAAAATGAAAATACAACCGTGAATTGCAACAATTTTAAATTTATACTTAAGTAAATGAGTCCCATTTTCCCAAACTAAAAAAAATCTATAATATATGGAGGCCATTGCATTTGTAAAGTGTACTGTCGTGTACATCCTGAGTGTTTCCTGTGAATTCCCTGATCCTAATCCAACATGTAGAAGCAGGATGACTGAGCCTCCGGGGACAACGGAGCAATCTCAACCGACCCGACGCCGACGCCACCTGCAGCCCGGCGTCCGCGGCACACTCGGCATCAGTGACTGCTTTCCCCCGCCGGCTCCACATGACCTTTCCCAAAAGCTATGCCACCAAAGCTTAATGACTCACACACCAGTTGACATTTACCGAAGCCAGCTTGCTGTTGAGTAGTTCAGAGAAACATCAAAATGCTAATGGTGCATGCACCCAAAAGGGACCCCCAAGAGGAAAAGATACAGAGATATGCAAGAAACTTAGCATAGAAGTAGTAAACACACAAACTATAACAACACACATGTCAAAGTCTTGCTGTAGCTATAACAACGACTGTCCGGTAAAAACAAACACCTCCAAATTCAATATATTAGCTTTAAATTAAAAGCACGCCACCTTGTGTCTGAGGCTTTGAAAAGGGCATGAAGATTGATGAGACAGCGCCTGTTGTGCATCCATTGTGCATCCTCCCTATTTTGTCAGGACTGTCAGTTGGAGAGAATCGACGTCAGAGGACAGACGAGCGATGCAACGGGGCGACACCCAGCCACAAACCCCTTCCCGAAAACACAGGTCTGAGGTCAGACTGATGTGATTACGAGGCTTAGAGAAAGCAAAATGGTCTGCATCTAGATGAAACCTGTATGGGAGAACAGGTCAGGGGAGCAACTGCCATAAAAAAGGGGTCAATGGACCCAAATGATGACCGCACCAATGGCTCCCGTTCCAGTGTGTACATTACTGTGGAGAAGATGGCTATTTAGAGTACTGGCTGCTATGCATTCATCAGTCAGAGCTTCTATGCAACCTTGGAGGAGACCGTTTGTCATGTGCAGAAAGGAACTAATGGCATTAGCCAGGGGTCCATCAGAGGGTTAAAGACGTACATTAGCTCCACATCGACCGAGACAAGCAGAGGCACTCGGGGATAACTGAGCATCATTTACATTTCTAAAATCAGATAAGGACGTGCGATAGAGAAGTTAACCCTCAACCTCATTGTGTGTGCAGGACGGTGCTCTGCTCTTTAATGACCTGCAGGCTGGTTATTCAGCTTGTTGATGGACGGAGGATAGGCCGTTAGCTGGAGCCGAGCTGATACAAGACAAGACGGACAATAGCTGGAACGGCTTCATTCTGAAACAACCGCAGCATCGCTTCTGTTTTCAGGCCAGAGGCGGAGGTGGGAATAGCAGAATAGTCGTAGATCGGTTCCGCTCCGCTCCGGCTGCCGGGTACAGATACAGGTCCCTGCATGGCACTTCAAACGGAGCAGCAGGACCTGCACACCGGACCAGAGCCAATGGAGCTCTACCCCCCCCCCACGAGGCCCCCCTTATCAGAGAACAACAGGAGGAGAAAAAACAACTGAGGAATTAGCAGTAAAGAAGCACCGTTAAGAGACGTTTTAATGATTCTCCGTCGGCTAAATGTAGAATCATGGAGTGCTTTGTGTACAGAGATGTAACTGTGAGGTAGTCAGAGTGGACGCTTACATAAATGTCTCTTTCTGGTATTTCAGTGCCGCGACATACATTAGAAACACCGATTAAAATGTCAGTAATAATAAACACGTTCCAACAGCCACCAGAACCTTGGCTTCTGATGACCCTCGATGTTCAAGGTCTCTAAAGCTCTCAGCGCTTGTATTTAGACTCAGACTGAACCGCCCATGTTAACACCCCCCCCCCCCTCCATCCCTCTCTCCCTCCCACACATGCCTGTTTTTCTCCACAGCTATTCCTCCTGCTTTTGTCTCGTCAAGACAACCTTGCATCACTTCGGTTTTGCCTCCATTTCAATCCAAGACTCTCGTAAACTAGATATTGCTGAATGTCCGTTATCCTTGTTGATTATACGTCATCTATAGAAAGTCTTACATTTATGGAACAACACAGAAAGATGGGAAATCACAACAACATGGCAGTAAGGATGTTTATGAAGAAACGAGAAGCCATGTAGTCACGGTTGAAGTCATAATTTAGAAGAATATATATTTTAAAGCTTTTAAGAGGGATCCTCCTCTGTTCTCTCCTGAATACTTCTTCCCTTTCTCCCCCTGAAGGGTTGTTTGGGAGCTTTTCCTGGTCCGATGTGAGGTTTTGGGGCAGGGATGTCTATGTGTACAGATTGTAAAGCACTCTGAGACACATTTGTAATTTGTGAAATTGGGCTATACAAATAAACTGAATTGAATTGAATTGAATTAAGAGTTCAGCTCAAAATCGCCAGCTTCAACCGACATTAAATTACTGGATGTCCGTTCTGACTGGACAATGTGTTTGTAACGGTCAAAGTAGTGAAGCCCAAACCAGATGAGAACAACAACACGTCGCACAGTGAGCAAACAAAGCCACCAGATGTCACTGTGGCCCCATTTCATCTCTCAGCAGCTGATGGACACCGACCTCTGTGGGTGAGAGACTCAACTCACTCGGCTGCATCTCAACTGCAAAGTTTCCATGTGTGGAAGGTGTCTGTAAAGCTTATTACTATTCAGGGCACAGTCCACACTTCCCGATCCTCTGTCTGCAATACTCTCAAACCACAACAGTGCCCGGCGGCGGGAGGCTCGCAAATTACTGTACATGCACTGCCTCTCTGCTGGAGTCGGCCTGCACACACGATGCTGCGTCCGGACCCGGGGTCCTGTCTGCAGGGAGTACCGCAGCCCTGTCAATAAAAAACACATAAAGGATTTCACATGTGCCTAATGTTATTATTGAAATAATGCCAGTGGTGATAATGCTTGAAAACCAGTTTGGCAATCAAATGCACAGCGATTCTGAATAATATCATGTGCAGGGTTCAATTTATTTCAGCATGCATGATGGAGCGAGAGATGGTTAAAGCAGAGGAAGCCCAGCATTTACAAAAAACACATACAGAGGACAATACGTATAACAATGCTCTTTGTCATGTTCCTCTCTTTCCATATTTCCTTTATAGATGATAGATAGATAGATGGATACTTTATTAATCCCGAAGGAAATTTAGGTCAACCAGTAGCTTATACATTTAACATTGAACTTAACACACAAACATACATACACAACTTACAGTAGAATCACAGTATAACAACAATTCACAGGGAGTAGGGTAGATGTATACAGATATTAGTGTGCATAAAAATGTGTCAGTGTTGATGTTGGCATCCACGAGGATATAGTGCAAAAATATATAAATAGGACAGACTGTGCATTGGCTAGTATAGCCAGTAAAAAGAGTAAAAAAACAGTAAAAAGAGTACAAAGATGGACAGTGGGATGGAAAAATTAAAATAAAGATAGCTTATATTCATATCTGCACCTTTCAGTCACACGTCACAAAAAGGCAAAGTGGAAGTATAAATGCACAGCAGATCTCCCGGACCGCTGCTTCTGTTTGTTCTGACCGATGGGAGAGAAAAAGTAATCAGATGCTTTTGAGGCAGCCGTTGCACAAAATCAATACCATATAAGGAGGCCTGATCTGAAATGTGTAATCAGAGTGGATATTGATCAGTCTCCTTCAGAAGACTTTTGAAAGCCCATGTAGATTTACAATCAATATGTAGTTCGAAATACATAACTTTAAAATGATGAAGCTAACGCGTGTGTGTGTCCGTGCGAGTGAAATCATCGATACCATTCATCTACACGTTTTAATATAACTCAACCTGATCAAATCGTGATGTTGCATGCAATAAGCAGAGGTGCTGTAACTTTATACAACACCATATTCAAGATTCAAGATTCAAGATTCAAGATATTCTAATGTCATGTGCACATATAACAAGTTATTTTACAAAATAACTAGGTAATAACTAGGTAATAAAGGTAAATAAATAAGGTAATAAATAAATAAATACAAATAAGTCACAGTTTACAAATAAGTCACAAAAAATGGTATTGCACAAGAATAAGGCACACAAATTACAATATTGCACAGATAGTGTATAAATAGTGTATAAAGTGCACTATGCATTGCTGCGAATGTACAGAGTGTTTGCTGCTACTAATATTGAGACTCTGAGCTGGACTGGGCGTGGCCCTCTTGTGTCATGTGTGGCTGAAACTGGTTCCTGGCTCATCAAAATGAGAGCTGTGTGCTGGAAGGTATTCTCCAGACTCCGATCTAATATCATTAAGAGCAGAAACATACTGGCTGGACTAATCCAGCTGTTCCCCACAATCACATTTTAGCCTCTTAGACATGTCTGACCCAAGTTCACTGCAATACTGCTTCCCGGGAACGACTTTATGATCGAGTTACTGGCCGGAGAGGGAGTCTAGTGCGAATACTTAGGAACCTTACTGATAGCCAATTCAGTTCTACAGATGGGCTTATTTGGATAAAAGAAAGACCGTAGTTTTGAAGGATGGCCCAAATTTAGAAGAAAAAAACGAAGGGAATTGTGTTTGGCTGGTCCAACAACTCTACTGGCCTCAGTATGACACAAACAGTCAAACATAGAAAATCCAATTACCATGCACTGTATTAGAAACCATTTAAAAAGGAAGCCGGATCTCGGTTTGTAAACTGGATCACAGGAGAAGATTTATGGAATGAATAAAAGAAATATAAGATGACATTTATAGAAGTGGGCTCGGCCGGCAGGATGAGGTTGCGTACGTCTCGGAGACGGACTCCAGCCGTAAAATCGCTGCTCTGCATCTTGCGATTTGAATGTTGGCTCACAAACAGACCCTTCGTTAACCTGGTATCTGGAGGCCATCTAATCAGCAGCCTTTACCTCGAAGCACAACTCCAATCTGCTTCTCTGACACGATGGTGCCGAGCTGCGATGAGCACCGAGGACATTTCGTCTGCGTCGGGGCGCGTTTGGGGAAGAAGAGAGGCGGCCGCTGAGGAAATACGAGGCACTAAGCTATGCGTGGACACACGGCGCTCGTCTTCTCCACGTTTGTTTGTTCTGCTCGCCTCGGCCACCTACCCCACCGAGACATGAATTATTTTGTGGGGGTGTTATACTCTGTGTTCTAGCAAATACAGATTAAATGGACCATTGCACCTTTCGATCTTTCGCGGTGAATTTACGGCGTTGCGGAGTCGAACAGACCAATCATCTGCCTCAGCAGAGGAGTGCGGCGACAACATCTGCAGCGATAGCAACTGTCAGAGGGCAGCAGCGATGATTAGCCTCTCCATCCAGCAGCGGGCCACTAGTAGCAGCGAAGCCCCCCCCCGGCGCTGTCCATGAGGCGGAGGAGAACAAAAGCATCAAAGCCACAGCTCTCCTCCTCGCTCCTCTCATACGGGGAGGGGCTGAGCTGCGAAGGGGGAGGCACTATGTGCACTTGATTCAATTAGGCAGTCTGTGAGGCCTCCCCTGGGAGCAGGGCTGCGAAGGAAGAGGCTGCAGGCCTGTCTAACAAAGACGTTCAACCCACCCCTCTGCCCCTTCTGGATCCACCTCATTAGTCGGCCGAGTAAGCGTTGATCATCTCAAAAAGTGTCTTCACAACACGACTGTATGAGCAGCAACAGATCTTCCTCCAACTCCATGAGACAACATGAAAAACATAGGTTTTTTATTGACTTGGTGAGTATTTTCACTGCGGATACTTGAATATGAACATGTCCTGTATTACATACATACACACACTTTGCATTTTGCACACTATCTATATATATATATATATATATATATATATATATATATATATAAATAACTTTATTTTACAGTGCTTTATTTACATTTACATATATGTTGTGTATATGCTGTGTATATATACATATATATTTTATGTTATGTTATTTTGTATTTTATATTTCACTTTGCACACTTTACTTTATGCACAGTCACTTTCTTTCTTTCTTATACTTATATTTTATTGTGTTTAGTTTTATCGGTGCTGCTTCTGTTGTCAACTAATTTCCCCTTGGGGATTAATAAAGTATATTTCTATTCTATTCTTCTGTATTTTGTGCATGGTATTGTAGGTGACTGTACTTTGTGTGTGTATTGTACAACACAGTTGTTGTGTATTTGTTTACTGTATCTGTCTGTCCATATAGTCGCTGAGCCACTGGAGGAATTGATACAGGAAATTCAAAATGAAAAGTTAAACCAGTAAAGGAAATGTTTCAGTCCGAGCATCAATAGAAATCATATCTCTTGGCAAACATCTGTCCCAGCCGCGATCTGACTCCCGCCACCGGAAGTCCTGCATGTTTCAAAATGTTCCTCTGAATCAGAGAATGAGCCGAGCTTTGAGCTCTTTTGAATGTCAGACTGATAGATACGGTCCAGACACATTAGTATTCATTTTCCGTTCGGCTGGCTCTTTGAAAAACGGCAGATGTCCGTGTTTCTGTGTTTCTGCATTTGCACGTTGTCAGAGTTGCTTAGAATAAATGCTGGAAAGGGAGAAAATCCAACATCTGCTTTGTCTGCTTTAATCAGGGCCACACCCTATCTGTCAACACCAATCTATTCCCAACATCATTACCCAGAGCTGAAAGAAACACCGTTAATGCTTTCCGTGATGGCAAAAGAGGAAGCAACACAGGCCCGACCTGAGGCTCAAAGGGTTCCCATGGAGACGTCACAAACTAAAGCTACTGTATTTGTACACGTAACCACCAGTGTGCTCTTGTGCTTATTTATTGTCATTACAGATGCACCAAAATCTAATCTTGGCCCTGACCCTTTCAGTCACAATCAACCCGACCGCTCATGTGCCCTCACGCCCGTCAACAGGCCCCCCCGACCTGCAGCCCGCCGGCACACCTGCTGCGCTCTGGGACCACTTTGCTGTTTTAGCAATCATCGCCATCATAGGAACGAGAGATAATTACACAGCTTCCACCCACCCGGCTGGCCTGCTTCGCTAGAACCGTATTGCTCCAGTGCTGCAATAACACTTGTCTAAATGAATGCGTGGCACTTTACTGCACGACTGACAGCGCCCATTTATTCTGCCATCCAACTGGAAAGAAAAAAACAGATTAATTTGGCACTTAAGGCCCCCACCTCTGTGAATAATGCATCACTCTTCTCGCAAACCGCAACCCCCACCCCCAAATCATCACTATTATTCAACCCTTTTTTTATGATTCTCAGTTACAGATAACATAAACGTTAAACAGAGTCTTCCATCAAAGCCTTTTACATCGAGTCAGAAAGAACCGCTGGTGTTTGATCTCAATCTGCTCTCATCAGAATTGCCAACAATCTTGAATAATTATTACATTTGTCTAAAACAAGCATTTATTCAAGGTCTCCCCGTTTAATGGAGTGGAAAATATCCATCTGTCATACTAAAAGAAGCAGCTAATTGTACTGCTGCCTTGGACGCAAACTAATTATCTCCACAGTTTTAAAAATCAAAGTAAAAAAAGCGTCATCTTTTTTTGATTGCGTCACTTTCGGGTTCATGGTATTCATCCTGAGTGTGTGTGCTCACCCCGTCTCTTTGTTCACTGCACATCATGTTTTTATGGTCTGGGCGTCAGAATTACAGATCTCGAACAATTATCACTTGTGCACCCAGATCCTAGTAACACCTCTCCTCCTCCCGTAGGGGAGGCCAGACGTTGGGCTTTACACTCTCATGTGCCCCATTATATTTATGCAAATGAGGCTAAAATCAGAGGAAATCTGGGGCCATCCTTTCCTGTTAGTGCTAATTAGCAATGAATGTTATATTGCATACATTATGCATGAAATTCCCCTCTATGCATCTTTACATTGTGACCTTGAATACAACGCCAAGTTTTGGTTGCAACTCTTGATTTTTGTGCAGAGTATAAAGGAAATACCTGCAGTCAGTTGCAGTATAGAAGGGAAGTGAGAGTCTGGGGAAGGCCTTTTGTGAGAATCATTGTCCGAGAGCATAATACCTCCGAGCAGAATGTACGAGAGTGCCATCCCGCTGAAGAGAGATCTATTAATATCATATGGCTCCAGCCTGGCCATGAATCAGACCTCATAAAGGAGCCAAACAGCAGGGGGAGACAGACCGGGACACGTAGGTGGCAAAACACATCTCACTGGAGATCTCCATTCTGATCCTGAGAGCTACTAAATGGCATTTTCTCAGATCCCATTACAAGGGGCTACATTAAGATAATAATGTGGAAAAGCAATTATTAAAGAGCAATAAAGTATGTTTAGTACCCTCTTCAGGCAAGTGGCGCACATTTGTTTTAGTAGCTGAGCTGAGAAGTGAGACCTGTGGCCCCACGGCTACCTGGAGGCCTCCATTTGAAAAAGAATTAAAAAGAAAAATAGATTTTCGACCAAGTGAGACATGAATATGAGCGGTATTTTTCTTTTAGGTCTTGTAAGTTTGCCATTTAAAAGACTGTATGTGTGTAATGAGCTGACATGGACATGTGTTCATGGTGATGAATGAGGAATAACTTTTCTTAAGATATCGTTTTAATTATACATTGGGTTTCTAACAAAAGAGCATCAACTGAAAATTGGGATAAATGGAGCCTCTAAGATCAAGAGTATCAATATAGAAACAAAGCAGGGATGAAAGCCACTGAGGCTCAGTTACATGTTCACACTGCATAGTTCCAGAAAGGGAAAGCTGTGGCTCGGCACAAGCTGCATCTCGAGGGAAACAACCCGGGAGACCTGCAGCAAACACAGGGGGCGGAGCTAAGCAACACGAGACACAAGCTCAATTTGCCTTCATGCAATTATCCGCATTCATCAAAAATGTGAACATACTTTGAATCCATGATTAGATTGTGAATCTATATTGCGCACAGTGTGTTATAGTGTTAATAATGAGTCTCCGGGCAGAATGAAAGGACGGGGCGATCAACAGTTGGCTCAGCGAGGCTGATCGCGGTGCTGTTGTGCCATATAGCTGGCGTGCGCGTGTGCCCAGCACCTGGCTGCGGCCCCAAGGGGAGCTGGCAGATGGTATTGACACTGCGGGGTGTGCATCCTCTTATACTGAGCACGACTTAGCCGTACTCCCTGGGAGAGAACCCAAAGGAGGAGGGCGCTTGCAGGTGAGGACGGGGAGCGGTGCAAAGCCGAGGACTGCAATGGAGTCGGCTGGAGAGAGGTCACAGGGGTCACACTAGGCCCCAGGCGGACAGATGTGTCTGCTCATTAGGGCCTATAAAGCAGATCTGCATACTTTATCGAAAGCCTCAATTATTTATGTCATCGTGCATCTTTATGTAACCCGTCTCCAACCTGTTTGGATTACTATCTGGCGACATCCTTCTCGGTCCAGGCAAGGCACGACTCCTTGGGTGCATCTATACCGTAGAAAAAATCATTGGCATGTCCTTATTTATAAGGCTATTCTACACGTACTTCCATCGTATCTTTGTACGCTAATCCATCTGAAAAACCCTGGAAGCTACCATCTTCGCTCTGTGACCTTCGCTCAAGGCCTCCTCTCGCTCTCCGTCCCTAACGTCCGTTTGGAAATGGGAAAAAGAGGTTTTAGGTTTGCTGCTCCTGCGGCTTGGACTCTGCTGCAGACTGAGCTGGTCTCAAGGAACCGGTCTCTTTATGTGTTTTTAAAAATAGATTAAAAGAATTGGCGGGAAATTCATCTAGTTGTAAATGTTTTCTATGACGGAGGTGTGTTCTCCTGTGTGAGCTGGGTCGTGTTGACTTGAGTCTTAGTTTTTGTTTTATTTCATGTTGTGATTTAGTTTTTTATATTGTCTGTCACTGTTTTATGTTATCTTGTCTGAAACTTTGTGTGACGTGTTACTGCTACCGTCTTGGCCAGGACACTCTTGTAAAGGAGATTTTTAATCTCAATGAGGCATTTCCTGGTTAAATAAATTTAAATAAAAATAAATAAAATACGTTGTGCCAGGCTGAGAACGGTTTGGAAACAAGAGTGTCATCGACACACCGCCAGATGAGCGCTTACCCATGGGGGACCTCCGAGCTGAAAATGTCACGGGCCGGGGCTCCTTTGAGCGCACAAAGGTCACCAGTATCTTGGGCTCCTTATTGATTCCCAATCTAGCACCATTACTCCTGACGATTACAGAAGGAACTGGAATTCTAAGTCATGGAAATGCATTCAGTGTGAGGATGCATCTGGAATCATAATGTGGTGCAACATGTATAATTCAATCTAAGGTCAGGTCATGGATCCCCCCGTGTGATGGCGGACATATTTCCACTGGTGCATCAACATGTGTCGTGATTTCATGATGATTATACTTTTAATATTACTTTTATATCAATTCAAGACATATATTGAATGGGAAGAAAATATTGATGGACATATATCCCCTCAGAAATTGAGAATGAGTTATTGAAGTTAAATTGATGAAAAATAAACAATAAGCATGTAGCTAAAATCATAACCGCCACAATGTATTTGCTTCTGTATTAATAGAATAACACAACTCCCACATACCGTCTTCTTCACTTGAATTCAACAATATTTATCTATCAGATAAAATGAACCTGATGAGGGTCTCTGAATGCAAGTGAAGATTACATTATGTGGTAGTCTTTTTATTCTATATTGTCCACCTTAGGTATTCTCCAAGTCAACCTACTGGATTGCAAAAGTTTATTTATTATTTATTTTTCTATGAATTCACCCGTTTCCCCTGCTAGCACCTATACTGAGGAAAAATAGTTAAACACATCATAGCTCTCATCAATAGCATTAAACTGTACACTTCAAGAAAAAGTCATTAATATGTTGGCACATATTTGTCACATAGAATTTAAGACATCTTCATATTTTAAAGGAAGGAAAAGGCTGAGTGTGTATTAGGTGGCCTGCTGCCAGCCTGAGCACAGATGGTGGCAGAGCAGGATGTACCGACCTGTACTTTTGCCCACAGGCGCGTGCACACATACTCTCTCACACACACACACACACACACACACACACACACACACACACACACACAGCATATTCACATATGCATCCATGCATATGTGAATAATGCCCTCATACATACACACCCACACATAGGTTCCGATCAGCCAATTTAAGAGCTCATTGTATGGCACAGGAAGTGACTGCAGATAGACATGTTGGGCATTTAAGAAGGCGTCACTTGTATTTTACAAAGTGCAGGAGTCAGAATCCCAACATCCTTTCCAGTCAGTGATCAAAACGTCTTCTTTTCTTTCTTTTAACGGGAATGCAAGACATCCAGACATGTCGATCAAAGACTGACTGCGGTTCACAGAAACATCCAAGGCCAAACAGGATAATTAGTGCGCGGGCACGATCAATACTCCTCATGTGGGGGTTGAATGCAGAAGGAAAAAAGCAATCTAAGGAACATTTGGAAGGGAACTGCAAGGGAAAGCAAAATCCAAACAGGCTGCATGCATTACAAATAGATTTGCATCAGTGGGAGGGATTCCACTCACTGCATCAATGAGTGCATACCGGCTGCAGGATGTCCTGCTTTTCAGACCATTCCACACTAAAACCCATAGTGAAATGTATATTCTTAACAAAAACAGCCGCAGAACATATTGATTACTAACTAAAGCTATTGAGAGATCCTCCATGAGCAAGACGGGAGACAAACGGCAAGGCGTAAAGACAGGAAGACGGATAGATAGGCAGATGAATGAAGGCGATGGCTCTGACCATCGATCGGTAGAGGAAGAGTAGAGCTCCCCGGAGGGGAGCGGGGCCTTTTTAGCACCATGTGAGAAGAGAGGGATGACATGTTTCTCTTTTCAGGTGCTGAGTATGTTAAGGAACGCTGTGCCACCGGGGTAAGGATGGAAAGATGCACGCGAGGGGAGTGTGTGGCCACGGCCCTCTGTGGCGTGACAGACGGTGATAGCGAGTGACAAACAGAGCTCTCTGAGAGAGGAGAGGAAGACATACTGGCTCTCCAGACTCCAGCTCCCCGCCATGACTCTGGGCCGTCAGCCATGCGCTGCTCATGGTCGCTCAGTAACAGCCGTCAAGAGAAACACAGAGCTTTTGAATTGATCTGGAGGCATTTTTTGATACATATTCCCGTCGTCTTTCTGGAAACACTTCAGGGGCAAAAAAAGCATGACAAGCATACCTGCAGACATCCCCGTGCAGTGAGTCGTAGAAGGTGGAAAACATTTAGTTGTCAAAGACAGTTTCGCCACAATTTTTGTGGAGTGAAAGCTTCATGACATCCTTTAAATCCCAAATTAAAAATTAAAAAGACAGTTATTATTTATATTAATATATTATTATGAAGAAATATTTTGTATTCAACAAATTACAAAAATGCATTTAGTACTTAGTACCGGTGGATGTATAAACACATGTGCCATCTACGTTAAAATGAATGATGGTATCATGACTTCTGTGGAAATAGAAAACTGCTGGGAATATAATAACGGAGGAATAAAGAACGTGGGCATCACTTTGTTTCAGTGGACCCCTCGCTACCAGAAGCAACACTTTATTTGTCATGTGTCATCTTCAGTACCTCTAATTGGTTGTTCTCTTTGCCCATCAAAACAGTGACAGCATTAACCCTATAAGTACATATTTTCATATTTGGCACCCTGGACATTTTAAGGGCAAATCTGGTCATCATTTCTATTGTGTTAGTATCTTGCCCCCATCATCCTTATTTACTTGTTATTTTTATTTTAAACGCTTTGTGTTAACTTAAAACTCGCCTGCTTTCACCTGAAGCAGCTGCAGGGCGATACTTGTGTTCGCCAGTAGGGGGCAGTAGCGAGTTTTGCCCTGACTGGCGCCGTAATTCTTGTTTCAACAAGTTAAACCAGCATATCACAGACAGTGACACAGCTATTAACACGCATACCTGCAAACTCATGAGTGGTGAAAAAGGTGACAGGGGGGGGGGGGGGGGGGCAGGTACAGGTGACTTTTTCTTTTGTCACCACACCACCATGTTCCATGTTGTTTGATGAAGCCTCAACATTTTTAGAATTACAACTACGGTCATGTTATTGTTCTGACCACAAATCTAAATTCTGAATAATGACAATAAACAGTTTAAGAGCAAAAGGTCCTCCGCTCTGACGAAGCCGTATAATGATAGTAGTAATAAATATACATTGTCATTATATATAATATGGTTAAAGTCATTCATAAACCAACTCTATTCTGCCTCTACCTGGTTGTCACGATACTAACATTATAACTTCTATACCATACCTGCCATAAATATCAGGATACCAGATACAATACTTTAACAACAATATTGTAACGTTTCAGACGTTATGCACTGATGACACGGAAAGCAGGATGACGTTCTTAATACTTCTGTTTATTGCGTATCCTCCAACACAGACAACGTGCTCTTCTCCGTTCAGCAACTCAACATTCACAACAACGGTTCCCGTCAACCAACCTTAACTCCCCGTTTTCTGACAGGTTAACCCCGCCTCCCCGCTGCTCCGCCAATCACAGGCAAGCCCCCTCAACTAGCATGCACGGTACCACACTGTGATTGACAGCACTTCACCGGGTCGCTACATTACCCTCCCCTTACAAAGTTCCTTGCCCCCAAGGAACAACATAACACTAGTAACAATACATCTCCAAACAATGGGAAAACAATGACAACAATTTTTTTTTTTTTTTTTTTTTTTAAGAAGATCAGGGTGGACTACCATCACTTCAAGTGAGACCAGGGCGCATTCTTGCCCTTTCTGGAACCTACGGTCTCACTTTACTTATTTCTCCACCCCTACAAAACCACAAAGTCTCTGAACCGACCTGGGGGCCTTCTCTGTCTTCGCGGCTGAGCCGCTTGTGGGGCTGTGTCTACTGGATCAGTGGGGGGGACCGTCACACCCGGAGAGCTTGCCGGGGAGTGGGCAGGGAGGGGACGCAGAGGAGGGGTTCCCCGTGCTACTGGTGCCAGTGGCGAAGCAACACCTCTGTACGGGGCTAGCCGGTCCCTATGAAGCACCACTCTCCTTCCCTTAGGAGGTAGCTGTAGCCTGTAGACGACTTCTCCCACCCTCTCCAACACTCTGCAGGGGCCGACCCATTGGCTGTCCAGTTTTGGGCACCGGCCCTTCTTACGCACCGGTTGTAGACCCAAACCAGTTCTCCAGCCTGAAAGTGCCTTCCTTTCTCTCACGTCATAATTGCGCTTTTGCCTCACCCCTGCACTCAGTTGCTGTTTCGGGCAAAAGCATGGGCGCTTCAAGCGGTCCTGCAGTCTCCGGGCGTACTCAGGACCCGGGGGGGTGTCTGGGGAATCAGGGGGCCGTCCAAAAGCCAATTCTGCTGGGGTACGGAGTTCTCTCCCCAGCATGAGCAGCGCAGGCGTACAGGATGAGGTCTCTTGAACCGCAGAACGACATGCCATGAGCACCAAAGGCAAATGCTTGTCCCAATCGCGCTGGTGTTGTGAAGTGAGGATGGCAAGCTGCTGGCCCATGGTGCGATGGAATCTTTCCACCAACCCGTCACTCTGAGGACGCAGGGGGGAGGTGCGTGTCTTGTGCATGCCCAGGTGTTGGCACATAGCAGCAAACACTCGCGACTCGAAGTTCCTCCCTTGGTCACTGTGAATGATCTCCGGTACTCCGAACCGGCTGAACATGCCTCCAACCAGGGCTTCTACGACCGTCTCTGCCTCCTGGTCTGGGATAGCATATGCCTCTGGCCATTTTGTGAAGTAGTCTATAGCTGTGAGAACATACCGATTTCCTCCATCTGAGCACGGCAGCGGACCCACCACATCGACGGCCACCCTTTCCATCGGTTCCCCAACTGGAAACTGCTGCAGTGGAGCGTGAGAGCGGCCTGGGGGACCTTTCCGTGTCATACAGGGGTCACAACGGCGGCAAAAGTCTTCCACGTCCCTCCTGCACTGACCCCAGTAGAAGCCCTGCCGGAGACGCCGCAGAGTTTTCGAAACCCCAAAATGTCCAGAACCTGCAGCTCCATGCATGGCTTCAAGCACCGCATCCCGTAAGTCCTTGGGGACCACCATCTGCCACTTTTCCTCTCCCGTTGCTGGCTCCTTCCATGCCCGCTGCAGCACGCCCTGAGTCAAGCGCAGAGACCCAAACTGAGACCACAGACCTTTGGTTGCTTTGGAGAACACGGCCACTTCTCCCCACGGTGGCCTCCGCTGTGCCTCCAACCACTGTAGTGCTGGCTGAATGTCTGCGTCCTGTTCTTGGTGTTGTTTCCACTGTGCCAAGTCCACCGTCTGCAGTTCTCGGCATACAAACTCCTCCAACCGACGAACTGCAGCACGGTCTCCTTCCTCTTCACGCAGTTCCTTCTCACGAGTCTCTCCGCCGCAGTAGCGGCACCTGCCTGCGCACATGGTCTTCGGAGAGTGCGTCGGCATTCGTGTGGCGCGCGTCCCAGCTCGGTGCTCCATGATGAAGTCAAAAGCCTGCAACTGCTCCAACCACCTGGCCACCTGCCCCTCCGGCTCCTTGAAGGTCATGAGCCACTGCAGAGCAGAGTGGTCTGTCCTCACCGTGAATGTCTGGCCACACAGATAGTACTTGAAATGATTGATTGACAACACCACTGCCAAGAGCTCTCTGCGGGTAACGCAGTAGCGCCGCTTAGCCTTGTTGAACGCCCGGCTGAAGTACCCCACCACTCTCTCCCCTTCTGGTCTTGTCTGAGAAAGTACTCCCCCGACACCTGATCCGCTAGCGTCTGTGTCCAGTGTGAAAGGTAGGCTAGGGTCGGCTGGGGCTAGCACCGGCGCCTCAATCGGGGCTTGCCGAAGGCTGCTGAACGCCGCTTGGCACTGCTCTGTCCAAGTAAAGTTGCTGTCTTTCTGCAACAATTGAAACAGGGGCGCAGCAGTACACGCAAACCCTCGTACAAACCTCCTGTAGTACGGGGCCAGGCCCAAAAAACTCTTCAACTGTTTCTGGTTGGTGGGGGTGGGCCAGTCGGCGACTGCCTGCACCTTCTCTTGCATTGTGCCAATGCCCTCCCCGCCTACCCGATGTCCCAAGAAGGAAACTTCTCTCTGCATGAAGTGGCACTTTTCTGGGTGAAGTTTTAGGCCTGCCGCTCTGATTTTTTTCAGCACCAACCGCAATGATGCCAGGGCTTTCTCAAACGAGTTACCGTGGACCAGGATGTCATCCAGGTAAACCAGGCACTGTTGCCGTGGAATTCCTTCCAATACCTTGTCCATCTGACGAAGGTGGCAGGAGCGTTACATAGTCCAAAACTGAGGACCTTGAACTGCCACAGTCCCCGTCCGGTGCAAAACGCAGTCTTTGGCCGGGCCTCCGGGGCGAGAGGCACCTGGTAATATCCACTGCGGAGGTCCAAGGAAGAGAACCAGGAGGACCCAGAGACCAAGTCCAAAGACTCATCAATGCGGGGCAGTGGGTATGAATCTTTCTTGGTTACCCCATTTACAGGCCTGTAGTCTGCGCAGAGTTGCCAGCCACGTATCTTTTTTGGAACCATGACAACTGCTGCTGCCCAGGGGCTGTCGGAAGGCTCGATGACACCCGCCTGCAGCATGCTCTCGACTGCTTCGTCACATGCCTGTTGGCAGGCCAGTGGGAGGCGCCGTGGGCGGCACTTGATGGGACGTGCGTCCCCTGTGTCAATCTCATGCTGTACTAGATGAGTTTGACCTACCTCGTCTTCACTCTTTGCGAAACTGCCTCGGAACTCCAGCAGAAGCTGCCACAACTGCTCCTGCTGCTGAGGGTGTAGGTCGACACAGTTCTTGCTCCACACCTCCCTCACCGCAATCAGCGTCCCGTCCAACTCCTCCTTCTGCACCAACCCAGACGGGGGCGTAGCTGTGCAGCTCATCGTGTGGTCAGACCAAGCAAGGGGTGCCTCAGGGGAGACAGTGAGGGGGCCTGGGTTGCTGTCTACAGTCTCTGCAGTACTCACTGATGGTGATGGAGGTCCAGAAAGAGGCAGTGCAGGGGTGAGATTGGGGATCATTGCGATAGTAGGCCCTCCTCGGAAACTCACTGTGCATCGTTGCAGGTCTAACTGGCAGCCCGTGGCCTTCATAATGTCCACACCCAGAATACAAGGGTCCTGTACGGCAGCTATCCACACCCGATGACAGACCGTCGCCCCCCCCCCCACTGATATGGTCAGTAGACCTCTGCCTTTCATGGGTGCCAGCTCTCCGGTGACCGTGCGCAGTCGAACAGCGGTGTCGTCGAAACGAATCCAGCCCGGGACCATGTCTGGTCTAACCAGGGTTACCGTTGACCCTGTGTCCAATAGCGCCAAGCAGGGCACTCCTTCCACAGTGATGGGGACATAGCACGAGTCTCCCTTACCAGCACGTCCCACTGCCACAACAGGCTCCAGTTCGGAATTGTCGTCTGCTTCTGGGGGACGTGAAGTCTGGTGTCCCCGGGTGCACTGTTGGGCTCCATCACCTGCTGTCGAAACTTGAGGATATGGTGTTGGGATCGGGGTCCGCATATCCTCCTCTATGCGAGCCCCGAGCCGTTTCCCTGAGACCCGCTTGACTTGGGGCACTCCCTGGCTAAGTGCCCTGGTTGACCGCACCCCCAGCAGAGCCTGGGGCCGGGGCGTGGTCGGTGTGCTGATTGTAGAGACACCACTCTAATCAGCTCGGTCACTTCAGTCACCCATGCCGGTCTCTCTCCCTCTGAGTGACTCGGCATTGCAGCAGGTGAATTCTCTCTTTGACCGCCCGCCACTACACCCCACACATTCTCTCTCTCCACGGCCGACTGCAGCGACTGTGGGTGTTGAAGTTGCACTTGGCTGTAAACATTGTTCAAACCGCCTCTGAAGGGCCCCCACCAGCGCTTGGTAACTCCGCCGGTCCTCCGGGCTAAGCAGCAGGAGGCAGGACAGTGCATCGTCGGTGAGACACAACGCTAGCTGCAGCGCTTTAGTCTCCGTGGACCATCCCCCAGCATGCGACAGAAGTTCAAATTGGGCAAGGAAGGCTTCCCAGGCCGCCTTACTGGAGTATTTTGGCGTTTTCACCGTCGGCATTGCCACAGAGTGTTGACCGCAACCCTCTTCCGGCATCGCTACATTCCGCGGAGAAACGGCGCGAAACGTTGCTGCGGGTCTCAAACCCGCGTCTCTGGCCATCTTCGCTGCAGACTCTCTCAGGCGATGCCTCGCCTCCCTTGTAGCTCCCGTGAACTCTCTGGCGATGTCCTCTGACCATCCGCAAGCTCCCTCCTTCTTTCTTTACCTTCGTCCCGCCGACACGATCCATGGCAACAGTAGGCTAACCGGCTAGCTCTCTCCACGCTAGGTTAGTTCTCCACCGGATTTATCGATCTTGTTAGTCCGAAATCACTTCTGACACCAATGTAACGTTTCAGACGTTATGCACTGATGACACGGAAAGCAGGACGACGTTCTTAATACTTCTGTTTTTTGCGTATCCTCCAACACAGACAACGTGCTCTTCTCCGTTCAGCAACTCAACATTCACAACGACGGTTCCCGTCAACCAACCTTAACTCCCCGTTTTCCGACAGGTTAACCCCGCCTCCCCTCTGTTCCGCCAATCACAGGCAAGCCCCCTCAACTAGCATGCACGGTACCACACTGTGATTGACAGCACTTCACCGGGTCGCTACAATATGATACCATGAAGAAGAGACTGGTATATGTATCTATAATAGTAATAAATACAATATCTGTATGGTTCACTTACCAACTTGTTCCAACACTTATGTGTCACATGTCAGTAATATTAGTTTTAGCCTACAGCCAGATATGAATGAAACTCCATGGAGCCACCATACATTGATTATACACTATGAGGCCGTTCACAGTTCATCAGGAAGAGCAGCTGTAGAGTTACACAACTTTACAGACTGTCTGCATTGGAGACAAAGTAATGAAACATTTCACTATTTTTTTTTTTTTTGCCGAAGACGGTCTCAAAAGATCCGCCACGTCACGCCCCTCGCTGTGAGCTGCGCAGCGCGTGCAGACAGCATGTACGGAGCGGAGCAGCGCGTGCGCACTGATCACGGGCTCTTTTAATGAAGTATCGATACTAAACATATGCTAAATCACATCGCTCTTAATACGGGTCCTTTGTTAGCATCGCTACGCCGTGCAGCGTGACAGCAGCAGATGTAGCGGGCTAACATTCAAGCTAACCTAAACCACCAAACTCTGAAGACATCTAAACGCTGATTGGCCGAGACGTGACACGCCCCATCAAAGATGTTTTATTGCGAAGAGCAACACTCCACATTTTCTCCGCATTTCACTGCAATCTCACAGTAGCGGTCAGGTGACACCCCCCCCTACCCCAAAACAAAAACTCTTCGGATCTCCACGATTCACGTGGACGACCCATTTTGATTTCAAAACGGTGAATTTCACCGAAAGGTGACAAGTTTGCAGGTCTGAACACGGGTCTGTCTTGGTGTTTACAGATGAGAAGCGTACAGAAGCGCCATATATATATTCATGTTATGTTCGCTCGGTTTGGCGGTGCTATATTTCGATATTTATTAAGTGTGTAGTAGTTAAAGAAAATACGGTTAATTAAGGCTAGCGCCATTTAGCTTGCGGATGCTAATCAAGTTTTAGCATCAGTAACCTGGCCTGAGAGTTCCATTCCATTGTCTCTGAAGTATGTCTGCGGTCATGGCGTAACACGGTCACTGCGCTTTGAACCAAGAGTCTGTAAGTAGAAGTGATTTCCAGCAAACTACAGCGGTCCTTGTGTAAACAGAAGGGCTGTTTGGTACGAAACGGCTGACACCGTGTGCTAGCAGTATCACTAGCGTTGCAGCATGTCCGAGTGTCTTCGGAGCATGATTGAGAGACGTCTCCGGTGTCCGTTGTGGTTTCCTCCGAGCACTTCGGTTTCCCCTCCCTACTTGGGAAAAAAAGGGAAAAAATGGTTATGTTTGTGCCATTTCCCATAATAGAATTGTATTGTAATTGTATTGTAATTGTATTGTATTTGTATTATAATTGTATTGTATTTGTATTGTATTGTAATTGTATTGTAATTGTATTATAATTGTATTGCAATTGACGACACGGATTCAGGGGTGCACATAACTTTTTCAGTGAGTTACTCAGGTGAGTACTGGGAGATGGTGTTTGGTACTCACTCCATCTGTAGCGTCAGTTTTGTGACGCAAGACAAAAAATGGCATGCTGTTGTGTAGAGATGATCAATAACAGATCGGTTAAGTACACAAAGGCGTGAAGTAACAAGAGGCATTACGCATTGTTGATTATCTTCGCACATGCGTACCTGCGTACCAGTTATGTGCACCCCTGCCTATAAGGTCTGCACATGACACTATATATATATGTACACACACATCATATAAATAAGGAGAACATATATTGTGTTTGTTAACAGTCTGATATCCGTTGTTTGTCAGTGCTCCAAGATAACGGCTTTTACAGGGAATATGGCCAAAGAGGTTATTAATGTCCTCATTGTGTGTTTAAAAAAAATCAGTTCAGGCACCGTTATCGTTTTAAAAGTACCGGTTTAGCACCGGTATCGGGAAAAAAACAGACCATACCCATCCCTATACAACATTGTAACGGCTACCCCCACCCACTCACAAAAACACATAAATGAAAACATGATGTGGGCGTCGACCCTGCTGCAGATTGAGGTTCTGACACACGGCTAGGAAATGCATTTGAGCGAACAAAATAAATAAAACATTGAATTTCACCATTTGCACCTTGGCAACCGCTTTATTATTATGAGAGGACCGGTGGGTGGAGGAGAGACGGAGACAGGAAAGCTCCAACTGTGTCCAGACAGGCGAGACTCAGAACCCAGTCCAAAGATGACACTGTCACGCTAAAGGCTCCACAGCAAACTCATATCGTTCACTATTATTATCAGAGGAGTGAGATAAACGAGATATATTAATGTGAAATAATAATTAACACCTACTACAGAATATTGTAAAGGATTTTTTTTCCTTTTGTATATAGAAATAGTTAAACATTTAAGGAAATGCTTATTTGTATTCATGGAAAGGGTAGACATGAAGTTACTCTAATGTCAAACCTCTACGCTCATCATGAAGCTGCAACTAGTCGCCGGTTAGTTTATCTTAGCAATAAGGACCGGAGACTATGAGTCTGGCTCTGTAAAAATGTAATAAAATCAAACTGCCAGCCCCTCTGAAGATTGTTAGTCAATACGCTAGAACTCCCTTGTTTACTCATTCAAATAACTAAGTGTAAAAATGACAAGTTGAGGTTTTCTGTGAGGTTAGCTTAGCATAAAGACTAAACCTTTCTCGTCTGTATGCTAATCTAAGATAAACAGTAGCCGACTGTATATTTGGCATCCAAACATAAGCGTATTGATCCTTTCACCATCTCTAAATATTGACATTTACAAAATGTCAAACTATTCCTTTAAAAAGATAATTACCCAGAACTAAAGGGGGACCTCGGTGACAAAATGCCGGCGGTCTAATCGGTAACGGCGGTTCTTTTCACAACGTGCACACGCCGCCTTCATTCAAGCTTTTTAGCCTGTGCCGCACGGGACAGTTGCCCATTGTCTCTCTTAATTGATGTCAGCGCCCCGAGGTGCATTAGCGCGCTCCAGGATGTGCGCATGCTGGTGTGCGTTCGCCCTCTCTGTAAGAGGCTCCCGGCCTCGCCCACCAGCTGCACCATGCAGCCAAAGCATATCGATTGGACTGCTCACAGGGGCAGAATAAAAGCTGGGGGGATATGTTTCTGGCTGACCTGTTTGAGTGATAGTGAGGGACAATATTGGCCACAGTGGGCAGGAGACCTACCGGAGAGCGCTCTTCATTGGGCTTTCCCGCATCCTGCAGGAGCGGCTAAAAGCGAGACAGATTTATGGAGCAGGAGAGAAAAGAGACGTAGACCACAAACCCCTCGATCTGCAAACACGGCACATCTCCACTGGTCAGTTTAAGTTATGCAGCATCACATGCAGACATTTAGAACTATGCTATTCAATACCACCTGGGGGGCAGAAGATCAATGGGAAGATTCAGTTAATATCAAATTCTCACTTTACTTTGATTAAGTTAGCATCTTCTTCCTTCCGCTGGCACAGAGCTGCGAAAAAAAATATTGAGATTGGATGTCTTATCAGATATTCCAAGGTCTAATTAAAGCAAAATGATTTGTCCACATTATAATTGCTCAAATCCAGAGCGTGTAAACCCCTCCTCAAGTCTCACTGGATATTCATCACTGCCGGAGGATTTTATCCATTTATCAGGCAAATAGGAGGGAAATGAAGGGATGGTAATAAATATATAAACTAGCTTGAGCTAGAAGGAGTTAAAGTGAGCTCAGCTCAAAGCCAGTGAAGGTTGTAAATGTGATAGTAAAGGAGTATAGTATATAGTGCAGTAAAGCAAAGAAACAGACGTGGCACTTGGTCACAGCATTGTTACTGCCACAGTGGGGCAGCAGTCCATTAAGATATGAAATCGGCTCAGCAGCAGCATGCACGGCATAATTCACCTGGAACGGGATCGCTCGGATGGTTAGTAAAGTTAGCATCTGTCGTTGGGGAATTTTTAAATCAAAAACTCGAACCACAGGACTTCACAAACAGTGATTACGGCTCAGAGCTCTCAAGAGGGTGCTCCATTGAAAACAGTGCACAAATCAATGTTTATGACCACCATAAAATAACTACAAACTAGAAAACCCCCAAAGCCTGACTCATCCATAAAATCTGTTCTTTACACACCATATTCAACCAGATCCAAGCTGATTTAATCAGAAGCCTGTCCACTGGCCTCTGAGCTGCAAATTAGTCACAACAACTCCATCTTAAGAACAGCGAGGCACGGATACTACGGCCCACAGTTATACTGATCTTGTTTGGGTAATATTGGACATAATCAACATCAATACGATATTCATAACAACCGTTAAGTAGAATATAGTGAAGAGTAGGCCAACGCTCTGTGAAGTATCAAGCCAATTCATAGGTAATATATGTGCTACTAAATGCCATATATGGACATTTTCATCAATTAAAACAGTATGATATGAATGAAATAACATTAGTCTTGGCCATATGAAACATAAAGATTATCTCATAATACATAATTAAGAACGTCACCCAGGGTGCTCGTTAACCTGGATTTACTTTCCTTTTAATAGCACCAAGGTAAGAACAACACATATTTAATTCAACATCCTAATGAACTCTATTTTCCACCTTGAGTCGAGATTTTTGTTTTACAAACTGGTAGGAGAAATCTCATAATTAGTCCGATTCTTTTGATGCATCATTTACATAAAAATAAATAATATTCATCTCAAAAGCCCTTTTAAGGGAATCTCAAAGAGATCTTGATCAGCGTTATCCTAAATTAAGGATTACCAACATCAGACAATTTTACATAGACATTATAAAATCATTACTGAGCAACATAAATTGTTTTATACAAACACAGCGGTTGGATATTTGAAGGAAAGGCAACCGTAATGGGATACGCATAGTTACACAGGAAGGGGTAAAGAAAGCATGGATTATTCATGTCTATTCCCACAGTGCAAAACGGCTCCTTCTTGATGGATTTTGCTCGCGGCGCTCCGCCCTGCTCAATACCAACAGACCCGGGCAGCCGCGATGATGAGCTCCCCCAGAATCACAGACGGGGCCAGCGGCTCTCATCTTCCTTCTCCACGCGCAGACGTACCGATGGTGTGTGGTCTGAGGTGAACCTACATCTAAACTAGAGTATCAGGAGGAGGGGAGTGGAGAGGAAAAGGTAGCAGGGGACAAGTGCTGACAGCGTTTGACTGAGCTTATTTTAGTTGAACTGGAGAGGAAGTCACACAAATGAGGCATCACACCAGTCACATGACAGGTGTGGGTGCAAGGATGCGGTGAAAGTCACGCAGAAGCACCGCCGCCTCTGGTGTAGCGCAGCAACATGTACTGAGCATACTCCCCTGCACCAGTTTGCGATGCAGAGAGACTTTGAAATGCACGTATTTGTGTGGATGGGGGGGAGCTCACCTGGACCGGCGCCAAATGGTAGCCGTGGAAAGGCTGCAGGGGTGTAAACGCAGGGAGGAGGAGGTGACGCTCCGACTGTCAGCCAGCAGAACCATCACTGCAGATAGGAAGACGGAGAGAATCAAATATGGATGGGTTACTCGGCGTTGTGGCACACGCGTTACCCGTCTCACGCTCAGCTGCATGTCTAATGTTGGCGGAACATTCTTACATTTAGAAGTGAAATGAGACTTTATGTCATTAAATGCGGAGCCTTCTCCATGGCTGCCCCCCTCCCTCTGGAACTCTCTCCCCAAACACATCCGAGACTCACTGACCTTTCCATATTCAAATCTCACATCAAAACACAGCTTTTCATGTGCGACTAATGTGTGTTCTGTGTTTTTTGAGTGAAGCTCTTTTATGATGATTTCAATGTTTGTAAAGTGTAACATTTTGAAAAAATATTATACAAATACAATATTTTATTATTATTAAATAAAGCTGAATAAAGAAAAGGGATAGAGATTATAGCTATAACCCTAATTAATCTGCACTGGAACCTCAATTAAATTAGACATCATTCCTTTAGTTTAATTGCCATCATAAATAAATAGTATCATTAATTCACATTACGACAGAAACTCAATAGATTAAAACGACATAATGAAACATAAGTGAATAGAAACAGAGATAACTGGGTTGAAAGGAAGCTCCTCTGAGTCCTGCCTTCGATGACGGGTGCAGTCTGCAGCGCTGGAATAGCGTTCCCTCTGCATGAGCTCTGAACTGAGGGTGAACCTGAGCTCCTTTGTGTCCTTCCATCTAAAGGAGACATATCTGCAGACAGCAGGAGTCGTTGCCAAATGTCTCTTGGCAGGGGATTTAAAAGACATTCAATATAAAGGAATACACCACGAAACGGGTCAAATCTCAATGACAAATATTGCCTGAAGCCGTCAACAGCCCAGACAGCAAGTGATGCTGCAGACTGTCTGGCCTGCTGATGAGAAACAGTCATATCGACATTTCACACTTTCAGCACATTCCATGCAATCTCCCAGCATTCAGCAGGTAGAGCTGGAACGCAAATTAGCTCCTCTAATGGTCAACTAACCATTACAAAGGCCTTAGCAACAGTTAGAATCCGTCACACTGCGGACCTCGACGCCAAGCCGCGGCTTGTCCTCCAATGAGATTGCTTCGCCGCAAAGGGGAGGAGGCAGCCGTGGGCAAATAAAGCAGGAAATCGAACAAAGGGAGGAGGCTTCAGAAACCCTGTTGCACCATCAGTATTCCCTCCACAGCCACTGCCATCACTCCCCACACACTCATTGAGAGCCCTATTTAGCTATGCGTGTAATTATTCTGTCACTTAACAGGCAGACACCACGGCCCGTGAATGAGCAGACTCGTGCTCGACAATTATCATCAGCACTGAAGTCTTACCTGGCCCGGTGAGCACATCAAGTTTCAGACATTTTTTTACAGGGATCTTTACAATTTGCTGCCAATATTCCCGAAAAACCACAGAGGGAAATGTGTTGCTTTAGCATTCAGAAAGAGGGCCGTCAAACGCAATCTCTGAAGCATAAACCCAATTTCTTCACCTCCAAATGAATGTTCTTCCTCAGTGGAAGAGAGACTTCAGAGACACATGCATCATGTTTCCTTCACTTGATGTTAGTGAACTGCTGGGATGTTAAGAAGTCACCCACAATTTCTTAACACAGCTACATTATTAAACCTTAACATATACAGGGTTCTTACACATTTTGACCGATGGATGTCCATGACTTTTTCATGACTTTTCCATGACTTTAAACCAAACTTCCATGACCAAACGGAATTCTCGGTGTAAATGAACATTATTGAAAATGTAGTATTCAAAGAATGAGAATTAAAAAGCATACAATACACTTTAAATGAAACAAATTACATAATCCCGACCGCTTCCTGAACGGTTGTTGCTATGGCCAGCAAAGTTTCCAGTTAAGGTGCGTTCACTTGCAATGGGAAAAAATTATAATTGCATCGATTGTATGTGAGGGTATGCCGGCTTAGATTTTGAGTGTCTTCCTTTCAAAAACATATGAATTATTTTAAATTCGGTGTAAATGAACATGTGAATATAACAAATTTCCATGACTTTTTCAAGGCTTTTATGATTTAATTTTTTTCATGACTTTTCCAAGCCTGGAAATGACTATTTTTAAATTCCATAACTTTTCCAGGTTTTCCATGACCGTACGAACCCTGCATCTACTTTTCACTTTGAGTCAGTTAGTGTAGCTGAAAATTAAAACTCACTCAGAAATACATCGAACGCACTAGAAGCATTAAATCCATAGCTTAGCATGACGTACATTAGATGGCCAACACTCTAAAAACAGCTTCATCATTGTACGAGTTGATGCCTGCACACCAGCTATGATCTCCATCAACTGTGATATCACATATCAGTTATATTGTCCGTCTCTATTTGGACATATCTTGTGTTGAACAATGTACATTAAACTATTTAGGGATAGCCGAGGACATTCCCCTATGTATATGCATAGCAGCAATACTGCCATTTATATACTACTAGATATACAAGTTAGAATTAGAACACTGATGTGTGGCTATGTGAACTTGTAGCATCATGTCTGTCTTTCTTTTTTGTTTTTTTCTTGTTTTGATTGTAATGTTTTCTTGAGATAAATGCCTCACTTCACATTGTAAACCAAGTGATACGGGTACGAATAAAGTAACCTGCACCTACTACTTTATCTGCACTTTTAACTATGTCTACTCATGTATTCTTAACTGATGCTTTTTTTATGTAGCCATTTACTATTTAATGTACGTTTTGACCAAAACAAGAATTCACTGTATGTACTTGTATGTATGTGCAGCAAGCATTATCTACATGCAGTGATGTCATCAATGCTACATGTTTAAACATAAATACTGTTAGGTTGTAATAGTTTATTTTGATAACATCTGCAGAGGTCTTATGTTTTAAATTAATACATATAGAAAGATATTATAATAGAAATATTAGGGAGAATATTGATATTGTTATTAATGTATTATCAAGCATAGGGGTAATGTTTACTCTATGCAAATTAAGAATGAATGTATGTTCATTAGAGTGACTGTATGTTAGTATTATAGATCGACGAAGCCGGTTGAAATCTGTGACGTGACTTCTTCAACACGTTTAAATTGCAGGATTAAAAATGAAACCATATCTGAGCAACAGATTAAGTCGGATTGCTTGTCACATATAATTAAACATCAGAAGAGATTTGCCAACAATCATCCCAATAAAAAATAAAAACACAGTTGCAAAGTTGGTTAACCTTGACCCAGACAGATCAGGTGACATGTTCTGAGCTCTCGGTGCTGTGATGTTCAATCTGAAGCAGAGCCCACGCAACATGAAGGAATAACACGGTTATTTGGAGGTGGTGTACTCTCCGGCTGCTCACCCTCCCCGTAGGCCGGCAGCTCCTGGAGGAGCCGTGTGGGCGAGGTGGGTGCAGCGGGTCGCCTCCCGGCTCCTCCTCCCACAGAGCTCATCCACGCCGCTCTGCCTGTGAACATAGAGATGCAGATAGGGAGATAACACTCTTGAGGATTTTCTGTTTTAAGTGAAGCTAGTCAGCCTCTTCTTCTCCTTAACTGTACGATACACAGGTTGATACCAGAGACTCATTCTCTATAGGAGTAAACAAACAAAACATTTGTTTTGCATTTCTGAACAAAGACCTAAATCACTATAACATGGATGCAATTGAAGTAGAATAGAATAGAATAGAATAGAATTATACTTTATTAATCCCCAAGGGTTTGCGGACACAGTAGCACCAATAAACATTAAACTAAAACACAATAATAAAATATACATATAAGAAAGAAGAACAAGTATGCATAAACTATACAAGTGAGATATAAAATACAAAATAAAATAAAATATATGCAAATATGTATATATACACACAACATATGTGAAGAGAACAACATATGTGAAGAGAAGTCTAACAATTAAATAAAATGTGCAAAATGCAAAGTGTGGGTGTGTTATAAGTATAAGTATAAAAACAAACATTATGTATATATTGTAGATATTGAACATCTTATTAGTAAAATAGTATGAATTAATTCCTTTAGCGTGTGCACACTTGCAGCAGAGTCTGACTTGAGCTGATCTAATCTGATCTTTTTTTCAAATTCCAGAGGAGGCAGAGAGGTAAGAGGTCATTTCCACTGAAATAACAGCGTAGTCTTTCGCAAGATGTTATAAAACAAACTTCCACATGAATCAGTCCGGCTCAAAATGCCTGGCTAATCACATGAACAGCCCACCATCCTCCCAAACCTTTGAACGGGCTAATCAAATATGCACCCTCTCCCTCCAGAGGTCTAATCCCTCTTAGCGAGGAGGTAGGAAACGTGCCACCTGCTTCCAGTCATCCAGCTCGAGGCCTGACTGCCCTTGTGACACCACGCTGCCCTTAATCTCTCGAACAAATGCATAGCTTCATCCCGATGCCGCTGCTTGATCTGGACGCACCTCGGCACACACACATATTTCCACCATCCACTTGCAAAACTCACATTCCTTTGAACTGGCTTCCAGGGCGGGATTAACAGACTTTGACCCAGAATATTCATCAGAAATGTTAATGAACGCATTAGCGGTTTTCTCATTTATGGACAAAGTCTGTGAGGGGAAGTTACATTTATCAGGCAATCTTATATGAGACAATCAATTATGATAATACATAGATTCACAATCTTTTCGGTGCTCATAGTTACATTGAAACTGTTGCATGTTCATACTGGCAATGATGAGGTCTCTTCCGAATTTGCTTTCATATAAGTGATGAAGTCAGAATCCACTCCTTGCCATCTATCCGTCTATCAAAGCAGGTACAACTGCAGTAAAAGGCCTCTGTTAAGCCACATTTACATTCGCTACATATTACGTTTACAAAATAAAAGAATAAACATCATCTAGAGTCAGGAATATGAACCTTTTAGGAGAATGCATGTGAAGATGTGCTGAGTGTCCACTGAGCTGCTCTCAGCTGAGACGATGACGAATATTTTATTTTTATTTATTTATTTATTCGCACAAAATAAAGTAACAAATGTAACATTATTAAAAGACACAGAAATGAGTGCAGGTGAGAAAAGAAACCCAAAGGGCTTATGCAAGTTTCTCACCTAAAGTAATTAATAATAAACAAGAATAACATTTAACGTGCTAAAACAAACAATATGAAGATGAGAAAAGTATCAGAATACTTTGTATGAAGCTTCAAACTCTACAGAATTGTAGTTGATATTGTGAATGCATGAAAACGCAATTAAACAGTAAATTAATGAAATCCTGTATTTTGTGTTGAAAAGAACACAATATTGTCGTCTTCCACAAACAACAATATTTCCAGGATCAGACCAGGATGGGATGGGAGTGCACTGGAAGGCTTCAGACGGATGTCTGTGTCCAAGCGGCCTTTAACTTGCTGCTGCAGGAGCTCATTCAGGATAACAAGGCTGGAGATGTCAGCCTGCATTAGCATCCAGGCAGACTCTGCACCCAGAGGACTCCGCAGTGCCGGGAAAATCAGTCATTAAATTCGCAGGCGGTCGGCAGAGCTCCAGCGTCTGCTTATGGGATGAGGGACAGCACTTTATGGCCAGGAGGCATTTACCACAGGTTCATATTTCTGATTCCCTCACAGATAAAGAGTCACCTGTAATATGACACAAAGACCCAGGACGGTTTGGGGAAGTTTAGTTGGACAAAGATGGGCAATGTATTTTTATGGGGTGCTGCTTTTGAACAGCACGCTCTTAAAAGTGCCCATTCAATATTTACGGAATACCAATAAGTCTCTGCTAAAAATAGACATGTGCCTGTACTTCATGCTTAGAATACGAAGTGTTCACATTATGATACTGTAGTCTTTACCAACTGTGCCTTTCAAACTAAAAGGCGTGATGCTGTGAATCAGTAAATCACTAACACTAAAAATCAGTGAATGGCTATTTTCCTGATGCTTATAGTTTATATACGGTCATAGAGGTGCTAATATAAGGATATGGTGCTGTACTTGATCACTTCAGCATCATAACATTTGTATAAGTTTTGTATTTGAGGTGTTTGTAATATTCTTGTGCATGTTAATAGTGAAGAAATTAATTAGAAACACTTCTCAATATATGATGTAGCCCAATACCTTTAACCACAATAATAACATGGAAGTAAATCCTGCAATTTCCCCACCGTGGGACTAATAAAGGAATATATAATACAATATAATCTTATTAACATATCCAACAATGTCACGAGAAATTAAACATTAGAAACAAAAAAAGGTAGAATTTGTGGCTATATTTTGGTACATGTGTATGTGACAACTAATGTTTAAGATTTTAAAAACATTTATAAGATTTGCTCACAAAATAATGTGCAATGTACGCCATCATAGAAAAAACGTTTTGGTGTTTACACAATAAAAAGAGATGTTGCAATTGATGAATCTATTCAAGTGTGTTGTTGTGGCAGACGATATTTGAGACAAATCAAATTCACAATTGCAGCTCTGCCATTATCAATTGATTGCTGGCGTGATTTTTGGCACTCTGCTGGTTTCGGCAGCTAAACATCGACTTTGTTTACAGCTCTTTGTTCATCTATTGTAAACAAAGGATTTTTGATGTTTCTCATTTCAAGTGCCCTTCCCCCGTCTACCTTTTGTCTCTGAAAGCTCCGGTTTGTTGTTAGAAGCCTTCAATTGGAGCCCCCCCCCCCCCCCCCTCTCTCTCTCTTGCCTCAAAGCCAGTTGCAGATGAAAAATGGATGACTGCATGCCTTGAAAACCTCCATTTGAAGTGCTGCCGTTCCTCTGATGCTGCCCCCACTGAGGACGACTGCGTCTGCCGCCTTCCTTCGACCCGCGGTTTCCCTCACAGCGGGAGTGCTAATCAGGGAGAGAGGGCGCGAGAGTGTAGAGGCATGGATGCTCGACGCTCCTTCAGTGGTGTTCACTAATCAAAGACAGCTTTTTTGGGGCCTGCGTGCAACAGTAGGACATTGATTGGCTGCTTTTAAAAGCCACCAACTATAAACTTGACCCCACAGTTGTCTCGTAGTGCAGCAATGTGTTTTGTAGGTGCTTGTCAGATCTCTAGAAGATAACAGACAAGAAAGAAAATACTCAGCTTTTTTTTTTTTACCTCTAATATACCTGTCCTATTGCACCTGATACCCTTAAATTGTAAAGGATCCCTTGTTGGACGACATTAAAAAGCATAGTGCAAAAATACAATCGGGGGCTCTAACTCGTGCCTAACTCGTTTTAAGTCTTACACAACATTGCACAAGGGTCATTTTGAAAATAATAACACACACATTTTTACCCAAAAAATTGCATTCAAGCAAACTCAAAGAAATGTTATAACAACAAGTAAAAAAGGTGATCAATCATTAATAATGAATTATCAAAGGTTTAGATACTGTAGCTGCATTCTTGCGACCTGCTGAGAAGCAGAAGGTGTACTCGTGTTAACAAGAGTCCAATGTTGTTCAGAAATGGGATTGTATAATCTTCAAATATGTGAATTGTGTAACACCTGAGATAGGATGCTCACACCATTTAAAACAGCTGCGAACCACATCATTAAGCGGGAAAGAAATGGACCGTTTACCATAAAAAGATGTTTTCACACATCCTTCAGGTGATTTTGAAATGTGCAAATAGAGGAAGCAATAAAACAATATGCTATGTAATAAATGGAGTAACACAATATGCTGATTATCATTCGCACATTAGCACGGGACATTTAGAAATATACTGAATCGTTTCCAAATATTATAAAATAAAGAGCTCTTCAGTACGATGAGGAGCAAATAAAAGCCGCGCTAGACTGCTTTTCACACTTGAGCCACATACAGTCGACGGAAAACATAAAACATGTTGCAGACTAACACTTGTTGAGAAATGCTCCAGCTGGAAGGCCTTGACAAAGCCTGCTCTCATGCAGAAAGTCACTATGGTTCCTAAGCAACAGGTAATTTCACAACACATGCTGCTGTACGTGCAGGAGCAGCTTTTCATAGCAGGGTTTCTAGACAATTTAAAGTCACATCTGATGGCAACCTTGAGCCACTCAATACTGTTCAGAGACCTCTGTTCAGAGCTGGAGGGGGGTGTCACACTCGTCACTGGAATAATTAGTTGAGGACAATGAGACACAATGAAGCAGCATTCATCTTCAGCAGCAAGGTCTTCTCCAGCGCCGCATGAAGCTGCATTCCCCTGCACAGCCCGCGGTTTCCGGGCGCAGTTTGCAGTTATGATGAAAACTGACCCATCACAAGAAGATCCTCAATAACATTTAGAGCTTTAAAATATTGAGGCAAAACCTCATGTTAAAAATTTGAAGGATTCAGCAAGACGGTCATAATATCAAACGGCGTGTGAAGATTGTTGAAAATTAAGCCGTGACAAATCTGGAGAGTAGATGTTATCATAATTGTTCTTTACATGTGGGATTAAAAGAGAAGCCTGTTGGTTTTACAAAGTGTTCTTATAACAAATTCAATAAAAAAAGGCAGAGTGTGTGACTATTTGTGTCAGTATTATATCCTGACTGATAATGAAGCTATGTATTGGTAAGAATTGATCTTGAGTGCATATTTTGACACAACAACAAGCCAAATGATACAAATCAAGAATTCAACTTCATTGTACCTCATAGTTACATAAACACACCACAATAGAATGCAGCTAGTGTTCATTTTATTGTATAACATTATATATATATATATATATACATACACACACACATATACACCCACTTTTCCCTCCTTCCTCTTATCTGAAGCAGACCAATTTCTAAACTAAAAATGTATTTATTCATATGCTATTGTCTGCCCATCAGTAGAGTGTGCAGCTGTTATTTGATGCAGGGAAATATTATCCTTACTTCAGAAAATAAAGATTATTTTGTTTTTGGCATTCAAAAAAAAAGAAAAACGGTGCTGCTGCTGCTGATGGACAACAACACCACGAGCTCCGTCTCACGGGACTCCAGACTAGTCAATATTTCAGAGCAGGGCGAGACATTTTCTAAGGAAGCAGAAAGATATTGGACAGTAAAAAAAAAAAAAAAGAGCAAAGAGTAGATATAGGAGAGAATGACTCCTGTTTGCCTGCTTCCGACCCAGAGCAATAACTTGTGAGCAGAGGATTCAAGCTGTGAATCAACAAGAGACTCAGTAGAAGGAAACGGTCAAAATGGAATCCAGGAAAATAAACATTTTACTCCCATTTCTCTGTCTTTTGCTTTATCAGAGAAGTGCATGTGATATGACATAATATGTGAAGGAATCAGTGAGCTACACATACGGGGGATCATGGACACTTGGGCAGTGTCTGCAGCGCAAATATCCTGCCGAGGATATTTGCATGAATCGTAGTTAGCAGCTTGATAACAGCATGAGTGATGATGTCAGATATTAAACTGGCCAGCAGCATGAGGACGACTGACAACCAGCCTCACACATGATAGATATTAATCTAGAAAGATTCATTCAACACAGGGTGAGAACAGACGATTTACCTGATAAAAAAGGGAAACACTTCAGGGATGTGAAATATTGTATAACCCTAGTTCTTATTAAGAGATAATATATGTACGTAAAAAACATATTTCTTCTTCTAATTATTACAGGAATATTTATTTATCACAGGTCGAAAAAACTGGTCAACAGATCACTCTCCTGTTGGCTCCTGTTGGAATTGAAAGCTTACATGTAGTCGAACCAGTGGGGTAGAGGACATGGATCCAGCTTTTAGTGGAAACCAAAAAATGGCACAAGCATTTCATGACACAGCCTGATACCACAGAACAGATGTTAGATCAATGCTAGAACAAAGGCTTTTTTTTACTTTAAAGCACACAGCCGAAGGCATGCAACGTCTAAATGTCGCTGCCTTCTAAATAAAAGGAGAAGGCTGCACAGCTGCTGCTCTCCAGAGGGAGAAATCCCCAGCAGGTAAGAGGCAGGTCTTTTGTCAGGATCAGGGTACACTTTGAAAAATAATGACGCTCTGTAGAGTTTTATTAACCGTCGTGCAGCAGCATATCAACGGTACGATGGAGATGGTGAACCGTGTCGAATTCAAATCCTATTTCGCTGTCTCTCAAATAGTGAGAATACACAAAAGCAATTAAGAAAATAGTCACTTTGAATAATGTGGAAAGACTCAGAAATGATGCACACAGACACCACATAAAATTGTTCAAGATGAAATACCGGTAAATGCATCCAGCGTTATAATTATCTACGATAACAACACTTCTGAATGAACGGCACCTTTGGGCTCTGTTAAGCAAACTGGCCCTGAAGGGCCGCCGTCCGACCCTCCTATGCAAGCCGCCTCCCATCTACTCAATGCGGCACGAACATGCAAATGACAATCTGTCGGCGAACTAATTGAGGGCTAGGTCACGTGAAAGAGAGCGGTGCGACTCCTTCAGCGCAAAGAGGCGTTTTATGACCCGATCACACTGTGAGACTGAAGAAGTAAGGGCTGTGATGTTATGAAAAGTTTGTCCGGAATAATTTTTTGAAGCTGAATTTAAGAGCCATGCATTAAAAAGAAATGTAAAAAAAAAAAAAAAGGATAAGAGGTGACATGATGTATTCTGCCGTGCCCACAGGGGGTTTCCTTACTGGCTTATCAGCAAACCTCTCCGGGAAACTTGACTCATTTATCCACGGCAGTCATCCGGGGAATCAATGCCATGATGTCACTGTGACAGCAGGTGGATGTAAAAGCCAATACTGGTAATACATCAGGGAAACCATGAACGCAACTGCAGTAACACAATACTTGGCACATGCATATTTGCAAAAGTGCATAAAACAGGAGCGCTAAATGACTAATAAATATTAATTCTGTGTGGATAATTCCACAGTGCACCCTAAGCTGAGCTGCAGAAATAACATCAAATATTGTCCACACAACAAATTACAGAGCAGGTTTTAAGAAGCAATTTGACATATATATTTCATTTTATTTATTATTCTATATTTCACTTTGTATACTTTATGCACAGTCACTTTCTTTCTTATACTTATATTTTATTGTGTTTAGTTTATTGGTGCTACTGTGTCAACAAATTTCCCCTTGGGGATTAATAAAGTATATTTCTATTCTATTCTAAACACAATGCTGCTTAAATAAAATACAATCCTGTCTTTAAGAATCAGGCGCTCTCAGTTCAGATTATCTGAAAGTCATTTAATTACCAATCTGATTCAAGTTGAACACTCACATTAAACCCGACAGAAAATGCTGCAGTTTAAGCGTTTCACAACATTGTATTTTGTAAATGACACCAGTTGTTTTTCGCGTCCGACCGTGTTTACCGAAACCTAATTTATGGCTACAAGCATTCCTCCTTTAATGTCGAATGAATACGTGTGTCTTTGTTCACGTGGCGACATGTGGAGGGCAGCCTTTTGCTAATGGAGTCTGGCGTGAGTGATCTTCGCAGGAGACATATGCGGCGTGACGGCACCGCGGCCTCCGTGGGATTTATCGCCGGCTTCGGAGAACACCCAGAGTCTCGTCAGGCCATTTGTGCTGAACGGACTTTTATAAATCATTACGCCGACCACTTCTCTGTCTTCAAAGGAAGCACTGTGATCTACGACCGGGGACGGGAGTGATGGGATTAGTTTTCAAAACAAAAACAAAAAAACTCTCACTCAACGAATACATTTGAATATAATTTACTCATTTCTGATGCGAGGAGGCTGTAAACACACTGCATGTAGTGTCTGCTGTGCAACTGTAATAAAGGTTCTTACATCAACAGGGTAACATTTCACTACCTTTTTTTTAAAATAATTTGTTGTTGTTCAGTGAAAGCGGATGTTTATCTCTCTTCTTCAGAAGCAACCGCTTCAGTAACACATCAGGGCGGGAGCGTTTCATGACAACATTCCTCCGCTGACAGGAGACCAAGTAGAAACCAATATCTTCGCCATTACTAAACCATCATTACTAATGCTTACGAGCATTTCTCTTATGAAAGGAAAACAGAATCACATTTAATGTGTGCCCAATGGAAACAATGTGATCCTATTCAACCATAAACCAGAAGTCTCAGACTCCATAGTAGTTTCTGTTGCAGGTATCAGACGCTCCCATGATGAGCAGGTATGAACATCTCACATTAAAATTGTTCGTATATCCTGTCTGTAGAAGAAAAAACACATTTACTATTTAAAGTGAAATCTGATGTAGTCCAACAACACAGAATATAGTGTACAAATTGCTATAGTTATCTATACATTTCTTTGACAGTTTCTTTGCTTTATGTTATAGGTTTAATAACAGTCAATTCCCTGCTATCCAATACAATATTTAAAATATATAGTTTCAGAATGGACACAATATATTCATCTTTCTATCAGCCACAGTTCCCACCTGTGAGGACGATAAGTGGGTGTTACAGTGGCCATTATAGAGCCTCCTGGTGTAGCCCTAGACATATCCTAACATCACATATATTTTCCTTCTCTGTCTTTTGGACGTAGCAGGATATTCCCCACAGCTGCTCAGATCCGAGACAAGCTCTCGATTCAGCCTCATTCCAGCAGAGATGTGTGAAAGTCAAGCGTCTGAACACACAGTGAGACGCGTCTGCAGCTTCAGACTATGAATACATTATTCATCAGAAGGATATATTTCTCATAGACTGGGGGGGCATGCTCTCTTATGAAAACTGGTCAAATTCAGGCCCTGTGGCACAAAAGATGCTCTGGCAGACGTTGGATTTACAAACCCACTGAAGGATGATGGTATGATTCTATGGAAAATACACAAAACGTTCAATACTTTGCTTTTTTTTATCCAATGTTACAATAAATGTTTCTTCTTTATAATATAGTGAGAATCAGAGTAACCGGGATACTGAAATAACTTTATGATGGTTTTCAATTTATATGGCAGAATAAAGAATTTTATTAAAAAAAAATATGTTAAGAAAAGCATTTCTTTCCTAAAAGCAGTGTTTTTAAGCTCTTGGGAGGGGTCTGCCAGTGAGGACCGAATTTGTGGTCCCAATGGTGACAAGAATCCTCATGCACTCAGGAAAAAGAGAATCAAATCCAAACAAACAATCAATAATTCTCTGCCCTCTATGACAAATATCTCAGTTTTGAAAGCAATTACATGGGGCAATCTGGGCTAAAATATATTTTAATAATTAAAAATTCCCAGTTGTGAGAAATGCAAATGTGACGGGGAAATCCATATTCATAGCATGTTTTCTTGGATATATTTACAAGCTTTCTGATGCAAATTCAATTAACTGGAATTGTGCAATACACAGCTGTTATGTTTTTGTCATGGTTGTCTTGGCAAATGGGCTAAAACTCTATTTCATTGAATAATATCGATAACATATCTTCTTTAAAACCTTGAATTTCAGTGTAAACTGATGACAGTGCATGCCTTTTCTCTTTTCTATATTAGACATGTGTTGTGTTTCTGATTTAAAAGCACCCGAACATCTAAATAATGAAATACTAAAGAGCAAAGTACTGTTGGCAAAATGACGAGCAGCGGGAAGTGTTTTAATGAGCACAAGGCAACATTCACCAAGTTCAACAAATCCATCGTTCTAAAATATTGATCACATATAGTGTAAATGTAGCCCTCCCATCAGAGCGTTCACCAATCAGATCAGTAGTTGGAGTCCCCAGAGACAGTAAGAGTCCTTCCTGCTTCCCAAACATGTTGTGTTCTTGTTTGGGTGTTCTTCTGGACCGACAGAACCTGGCACAGGATTTACCCGGTTGGGTCACGGTGACCGTTATCAGAACACACTTATGATGCCGTTTCCTTCAGTTGTTGCCAAATCCCCATTTCCAAGAAACATCTGTTAGATAACCAAGTATCAAGAAAGTTACATACTTTTTTTCGATGACTAAATCTAAGGAGTTCAAACTAAGTCATATGATTTGCTTCAACAGTACAAAATAAATAAACAAAGCAAATTGTGCTGCTGATTTACAAAAAAATAAAAAATTAAGATCATCATGAAAACACAAATGTAATTGAACTTTCTACACTCTAGTTTGTAAGTGATAAGATAAGCAACATCAGAAAATCCACTGCACACATGACCCACATGGCCAAAGCCTTTCAATCCTCTCACTCATACACACACACTCACACACACACACACACACACACACACACACACACACACACACAAACACACACACACACACACACACACACACACACGAAATAGAGGCCATGGCAAGGACATCGTCTATCACACTGAGTGACAAGCACAACACCCCGACCGCCACACACACCTACACCGTCTAAAAGAGCGATAAATACACACTTGATATCAATAATATCCTTCCTCTAATGTACTAACTCTGTTTAATCTTCTTTATCTCACTACATCACAGGTTTGGCAACACTGTGTTAGGAAAGTGTTGATTTATTTGTAATTTCCTTACATTATATTAAGGTACTATTTAGACCAGCTCCATTTACACACACACACACACACACACACACACACACACACACACACACACACACACACACACACACACACACACACACACACACACACACACACACACACACACACACACACACACACACACACACCAAAAACCTTATAGATATACCCAATAAAATGGCCAAGCAGCATACATATACACAACTAGGACATAAGTATTTAGTAATGTAAAAACATTGAATATTAACTGTGATTTAAAATAAATAGATCATATAAATCTAATCTAATTCTGGAGTGTTTGCCTCCCCGCTATAAATTCAAGACACTTGTCAGGAAGTCGCAGCGGGAACGTGACAGACTGAGCGCTGTGGAAAAGTGATCACGACCACTTTAATAACTATCAGGAAGATTTGTACTTGTCACAGGCTCCTTGTCCAACCACAATAACGGCAATATATCAAAACACAAACGACCTGTAAGACTGAAATTGATTTTTTTTTTCTGGTTGCCGTTAAGGTTCAATCAACCTCACGTGTCAAAATGCAATACGAAAGCCCATCTACCACGGATTGTTACCATTATAGGGCCAGAAGATGCTCCGGATAAGTGTTCCAGATATAATCACACTGATTGCTTTGGTCAAACTGAAATGAAAATATTTTTTAAGCAAAGATATCAGAAGTATATACTCCTTTGTGTTTATTTTGTCTCGTCGTGCACACATTTTGCAAAAATTGTAATTACCAAAAAATAGAAATTTAAATCATATTTATATATTTCTGCCACAATAACTTTCTCCAGAGTATCTGGATTGTTGGTTTCCAATTGACAATGTCAGTATTGATCATGTCACCTGCTAAGCAAGCACTACAAATAGTCTGTAACACCCCTCCAGTGGCCACACAGCTGTGAGCCGAGCTTGCTGGCTTCCAACTTTCTGAGCTGAACTAAAAATTTGACGGCACACAGAGGCTTCCCGATTGTTAATCGTTGTAAAGGGTTAAAAGTTTTAATTCTCTAACGGCACATAACTAACGCTATGTGAGCTTTTCTGACGTGCTACGACAGCGTGTCTCCTACACCAGCCCTCAGATGCCAGTCAGATGGAAATGCCCATGCAGCGAAAAGCTCGAACTTAGCTTAACTTAGTTGACATAAATATGTCCGAAAACAGTTTTATCCTTGTTTGAAAAAGTAAGTCCAAAAGATGCACCATCAATGTCCATCCTCACACAAAAATTAAGAATATTTTTTATTTCCATTTACCTATAAAACGACAGAACGTCTGTGATTTCTTCTGTAGATTTACCATCAAATGTAAACGTTGTACTCTCCCACCTCACTGTTGGAAATGGACTTATTGTATTTTGGCCATGGGCCCAGGTGTAAATTATGAATCAACATTATAATGTAAATCCAAACTATTTTTAGCCAAGCTGGTCGTAGAATGGGGGTGACAACATTTTTATGAAATGTACAACTGTCAGATCCAATTCAACTTCATTACAGCCGTCAGCAGAGATAAGCAGTTCTTTCATGTTCACTCAAACGTACATGTTTTTCAGCCTCAAACACACACAAATCCAATTATGCTCTAATTGAGTGTTACAAGGCTCATTGATTATGACAGAGGCAGTGCAGCCGACTGAGCTGCAGAAAAATATCCCTGGTAATTAGCCCCCGGCACCCAGGAGGCCTTCAGGAGACATGATTTAATATTGAGGCAATATTTCTCAATATCACTCAATTTAAATCGACGTGGCCAACAGTGAAATGGTGGAATTTAAAGGCAGATACAATTGGATTTGTTTTATTCATCTGAGGCATCTTAAATCAAAAATAAACTGAATAGTACATTAAAAAATTCTATCACGTAATCTAATTAATTCTCTATATTAGGACAGCTGTGATGGCAGATTTCTGATTCAGTTGCAGAGTCAGCTAGTTAATAATTATGGTGATTTTC
This sequence comes from Liparis tanakae, assembly GCA_036178185.1. Lineage (NCBI taxonomy): Eukaryota > Metazoa > Chordata > Actinopteri > Perciformes > Liparidae > Liparis > Liparis tanakae. Next base: position 4,348,820 of record CM070108.1, on the reverse strand, counting down.
TTCTCCACGTGAAATGATTGCTTTGCTTCTTCGGGAGTTATTTTGAGTCTGTCGACCAAGTTACTTGGAGGAAACAGAAAGGGGAGGATGTACTCACTTGCTTTTATGTGAAGGTCAAAGGAAGGTCATCTTTTGCTGGTGTGTGGGGGAACAAGTCAGGACTCTTTGGATGCATAAAAAGCTTTCACTTGAGATTTCCACTTCAGTGTCGGAGGCAGGAAGCTATTCAAGAGAATAAGAACAAACTGTTCTTGAATTCAAACTAATGGACACACATTTACCAGCTGTGTGAGCCCTGAAGGTTAAATCCTACAATTCAAAATCTGTTGTTCATATACACATTAATAGATTATTGTTTCTGAGGTCAATAAAGATAATATCTTTCCCTACACATGTCACTAATGAGGCACTGAAAAGAGAGTGGAGCATTTGTAAAGGGCATCTTTGTGCACAAACTCCTCATATAATAAAAACAAAACCACAAGGAGCTTATATTAGTTGTGACATTTTTAAATGTAATGGCTCCAGTTATATGTGGGGCTAGATTTGGGTGGAGTTCTGGTGTTGCTGTGGTAGTATCCTGGATAGAGCCTAACTCATCTCCCTTTAGAGTTACTGAGCACATACATGGGCTAGGGATGCTATTGACAAAGGGTCTGACTTCATGAAGGAACTCAGTGAACAGACTAATCTCAGTGCATCAATAGAAAGTCTCGTCGAGGCCACAATGTGACTGAATCTCTTACTTTGCCATCAACCTGTTGATCTAAGCCTCTCACAAGCGTAGCCTCTGTGTTGGGGTGAATGTGTTTCTGATTCAATTAATCTTGAAATAACAAAATGGTGACAGAGGTAAAGACATCTTATTTTGGGTATTCAGTGCATCAATAATTGGTCTGAAGGACCAGCTTGTCAGTGCATGTGTACCAGATATTAATTTACAGTCACCACCTCCAAAATGTCTGTAAAATCTGAAATATGCATCAGAATATAAAGTATCTTGTCGTTATGCTGAAGCAACATTGACCGGAACAATCTCCTCTTTGGCCGGAAATGTCAACATATCATAAAAAAATCCAGCAGGCCGTCACAAAGATCATCGAGGACACACACCATGAAGACAAGGCTGAAACCCAAATGCAGACTTATACTTTGGTGTATAAAGGCTCAAATAGGATGTGTATCCTTTAAAAATAGGCCAAACAAAAATGACAAAGACTTTCCCATTGCGCAATACATATAATGCAAGATGTCTGCATTCTTATTCTTATCACGAGCGTGACCTAATAAGTCACCTCTAAAGGTTTCACAACAACTTGTCCTCAAGCTTGCATGCAGCAGCTCTTTTTATGATGTTCTCCCCACAACAAGATAGAGACCGGGGCAAAGTCCTCATCAGGCGAGGTGTCCGGAGAGAAGACACGCGGCTGTCTTTAGCTTGTTGTTTTGTTTATGTCGTTATTTAACTTGGTGGGTGTATTGTGCAAAGTGATGACAACTAAAGCAAAAGCCCTCTGCGCCAAGGGAGCACACGTCTAACACGAGGTAAGATCCTGATGTCAAACTGTATGTCGCGTGTGTTGTCAATGGGCCGCAGTGGGGACATGCTTGAGGACATTTAAGTGTAAAAATGTCATTTAATGAGCAGGTGATGCACTGAACGCAGCTTTCTTTAAATAAAAGTGAACTTCCTTGGCGGATGATAAAAAGAGCTGTCGGTGCCAGCAGTGCCGCTTTGACATCAATCCGCCGTCCCCGCCCACCTGGCGCGGCCGCACACCTGCAGGCGGCCGGTGACTAAGTACCGTTAGCCTAGCATCGCCTAGCATCCCGGGGATTCGCAGGGTTAGCTCATAAAAATCACTTTTGAATGGAACAGAGACTCAATTTGAGGCAGGTTAATTCATATATGCAAACACGCCAAAACAACTTTTTTAAACAATGAAAGTCGCAGATAAGTTACTGTTAGTCCGGTGCACGTGAAACAGAGCCACAGGTGATTAGGTTACCTGTCGGGGCTCTCGAGATGAACGTCTCTTTGTTGTCGGAGGATCGGGCTCAACTTCAAAGGCTTGACATTTGTCCACGATGTCTGTGCGAAACTAAATCCAGAGGACCCGACCGCAGCAGCCTTTCACGTCAAAACTGGGGACACGCATCTCCGCGCTGGGAATATGACAAGTCCGTCATTTCTTTGATGTTGTTTAGCGAAATAAAAATGAAAGAGTCATTTCATTAAAATGCGGATAAATGCCTCCGGGTTCAACAAAGTTTGGGCTCATAAAGTTACCCGGAGGATGATGGTGCGGATATGAAAGTCAGCATGGAAAGGTATGCGGAGCATCTTCAGTAGACGGACAGGGCTTTAGCAGCAGGACGACATGAAGGGGTGGCAAAGCACGTTTAAAGGTACCGTCAACATTTTATATATTCACGTTATTTAAAAACAATGTTATCAACATCTCTTTTAGTATTTTTTTAACTGAGTCTCCCACGTTTATTTGGTTTGTGGATGCCTGACTTTGCTGAACTAGATTGTCAGAAATAGATGAGTAAATCAGTGATGACATTCTGATTGTTTGTTCAATGCTCATGCCTAATATATTTCCACCCAAAGGGCTCTCCAGCCGACTTCCCTAAACCTGATACAAGTGAACTGTCCTGCTCAATAAAACTGTGCCTCTCTGTGATGTAATTATAACTGTTCAAAGCATTCTTTGTTCAGTGACCCCTTTATTTGCTGGCCTGCTTATTCTTTGGGAGCACATTTGATTTAGTGGTTTACTATGCTTGAGAAACCGCGTTTTCTCAGGAGTGTTAGGAGGGACGTTTTGTTGCTTTTTAAAGTTGTGTGACGGTAATCCCGGCGTAATGAGTGTATGCTGACATGGAGGCAGTGTTGCAAAACTGACTTGGTCCCAGCCGGCTGCAGCTGAATGCAGAGTTGATCTCTGCATATTGCAAACATAGATATTCAACTAAACTCCAGAAATGTGACTGAGTGGGAGCAACTTGTTGCAGAAAGAAAATCATTTGAGCCGGTGTGTCGCCATGACCGTTGACCTGGGCATAGCATTCGTATGCTTGTGCTTTACTGACATTGGAGGCTCTTTTCTATCCTTTTGTTTGCACTGTCGCCGATGTTAATCATTCCCCTGAATTCAAAATGAAACACCCGCTGTCCAAATCGTCTTTTCTACCGTTTAAGAAAACCTTCTTATTCCTGTTTTGAGATGTTCCATTTTCAAAAGAACAGGAGAGACGGCGTACAAAACAGATGGAGAGAAAACTGTGATGTAGTGGAAATATAGTAAGGGAAAAAGTATTGTGTTTATGTTCCACCAGTGATGCTTGAGTCTGATGGGATATGTAACAGAGATGTGTGATGACACTACCGAGGCTGGTGGTGAGAGATGAGCCAGGTCACACTGCCTTACACAAACACATCAAAGGGTATTCAGTTTTAATCAATGATCATTGATATTAATGATCGATCTGTACTTATTTTGTTTGTATTCAGTTGGTCAATCAAGTGGCAGAGAATAGGAAAGATGTCCATTGCAATTTCACATTGGAGGAATTGAGATCCATTTTCTGTTGCTCACCTTTTCAGTGATTATACTAACCTTTTTGGCACAAATGTTTGGTAGCCGGAAAGTAGGAGAATCATAAGTGGTATGCATCTATCAACAATGCAATAGACTTAGCTCTGGTGCTTGTTTAGGATTATGTATTTTTATTTATTTTATTTTTTTATTTTTTTTATGTTATGTTTTATATTTTTTTTTTGGTATGACACAAAAGTTCCCATGAAATTCCTTTGCTCGGGGCAGTGTGACTGTACCTATTGTTGAGTCCATTTCAGTCGCATATCATGTACTCGTATCATGTTGGAAACATAGATTCGCCCTTTTCTTTTGGATCTTTATCAGTTGTTTACAGGACTACTTTTATTACTAAAAGTTTGGAAATCACCAGTTTTCATATTAACGATTTTGTTCTTTTAGAATTTAGACAATATAACTTGATACCAGTGGGGGAAATTAAAGATGCAAGTTTCTTGGACATCTTTATATTAATTTATCTGTAGAAGACAAAGTACTGGGTTAAATGAACCTTTCCTTGATCCTTATCACGCTGAATGTGCAGAGTTATGTAGGGAGGTGTGATCTAACTGGCCGTCCTGATAAAATGTAGTTCATCCATCCTACTTTATTTGGTTCCACTAGGTAACATTTCACAAATGTAACTGATCCCTGACTGAGGGGAACAACATGTGAGTTTCCCTGTTATCAATGTGGATCTTGGCTCTGATGGGAAAGGCTCATCGCTCCCAGCTACCGACACAGTCCTAGTAGCAGGAGTTTTTATAACCCTGCATATCTGACCTTGTCACCTATCGGCCTCGGGTCTAATAACACAAGCCCAAAAGTAGATGTAATCCTCTGTAAATCGCAGGTGGCCTTTCAGATTGGCTGCCCAGATCTCCACTTGTTCCCTCTTTTCACACACTGCCCCCCTCTCACTCTCTCCCCAGGATCCCAGTGTGGTGGTAACCCTCAGCTGAAATAGGGCCTTTGCAGGGTGGAGGCAGCACGCTGCAGCCAGGACTTGTCACATTACTCTCGGCTCCACAGTGGGACGAGGGCACCTGAATACAGACGGAGGGAGAGTGACTGAGTCGGGGTGAGGGCTAGACCAAACGCAGGGAAGCAAGGACGCCTCCGCAGCAGCAACCGAGTCCAACTTTGGGAGACTCTTTTGAACTCTCGAGTCAGGTGGATACAGCAGTGTGTCGGCAAAGATCGTGGTTCAAAGTATTCCAGCCTCCTGTAAGACTTTGGACCGGTTTAAAAAAGAGCCAGCGCGATGGATAAGGATGCTCTAGTCGACTATGAGTACCCAGACCTGGATCCGTTGCCGTCCAAAATTGAAGCAGAGTAAGTACAATCTCTTCACCGTACTGGAGGCTTTAATGTCAATTTTTTTTCTTCCGTTTGTCCAGTTTGTCCATTATTTAACCTGTGTTTAAAGTTTTCAGGATACAGCTCTCATTGAGATATTAGGTGACACTTGGCACATTTCCTCCGTGTCGGTGTCGATGTGTGGTCTCGTTTCTGTTCAGCGTTTCTGTAGAAGCTGCTTCATTTTCATGCGTCGAACGCAGGTTTTTAGGTTTTGCACCCATAAAAAGTACGAGAGTTTTAACAAAAGGGCATTTAACCCAAGATAACTTGTTTAGGTTTTTACTGTCACTCTTTTCAAGATGTAGTGTACCATGCAAAGTAAGTAGGTCAGTTATCGCATCATTCTTTGCCCCTAGCACATCCCACAATGCAACAGGGCACATCCAGTATTTACAGTTTTTTTTGGGATGTTCACCAACTTATTAATATCATATTTATATTTATAAATGGCCTCAAATGAGAAATGGAGCAGCAATACGATGGAAATACAATATCATACAATGTTAAGCTAACAAACTTAGCTATATTTAATATTGTTGTGTAAACTGTGAGTTGTGGTGTGAAAAGTGTTTGTGTTGTCACTACTGTAGCTGCTTTGTAGAAACTAAAATGTCCCTCTGGGCCTCCTCCTCCAGCTCCGAATGAGCATTTTGACATCACCTTTAATTTAGACCCACTCTGCTCTCTCACTTCCATGTTCATGTTCCATGAATTCAAGTGGCTGTTGTGGAAAACGTCGAAAAATTAATTGTGGAAGCTGCCATCTTTATGCTCCCAGACCACACAGTGAGTGTAGCATGATCTCCCAATGGATCCCGTATGAAGCCTCCTCTGACCATCAGGGTTGTAATAACTACCCCATGACCAGGCGTTCCTGCCCTTCCAGTGCACATACTTGAACATAGGCATTTGTTGTTTTCCCGTGTCACGCTGATGCCAATCCGTTTAAATGCAAATCTCTGCTGTGGGATTTCAGCTCCAAAGTTTCCAGCCCCAAATGGTCCTGACAGTGACGTGTGAACGGTTTATAGGTGTGGGTCTGCTCAGTGGCTCAAATCCTCGTGACTTAAGTTTGATTGTTTTGCTCATGTGTGTATGTTTTGTTCCTTTTTTTAGAATAATCCTTCCATGTGACCCTACTGCTGATGACAAGCTCTACCACATATCCATCACTGCAATATCTGTAAGTACTGTTGGATTCATGTGACGCAACATTAAGCTGTCCTGACGTTCAAATTCACAGGGCGCCTGATATCACATCTTATTTTTTGACATTTAGCATGTTTTGTGATGTGTGATTTTATTCCCCGTTATAAAGTTATGCACATGTTTTCTATCGAAGTGTTTTCATTCATTGTTTGGCTATTAATTAGTTAGTAAGTTAGTTAGTTAGGTTATCTCAAAAGTTGGGAACAATGCAAAAGGACCCTGGTTCAAGGACCAGGTGATCCAGATATAACTGGACGAGTCACATTATGAAATATGCTTATCAATATGATTTTTTTTTCTGGAGATCCTGACTCCAAAATGGTGACTTGGTATATATAAAACAGAGTTTCTCCATGAAATTGCAATTGCATCAAACAAATCAAGTAATGCAAATGAAAAAGTAATCTTAAGATAATCATGAGTGCAGAAAATGTATCAATCGTGTCACTCAACCACTGTGAGGTCCAGTAACGTCCACTCCTACAGGGTTAGTGTCTCACCTTCTGATGTCTGCTTTCAAGGCTGTAGTCGGTCCAGACTGTTCCATTTTAGACAGTCATCCTTATGTTTCCTAAATGTGTCACAGGTCATCACAGACCATTGAACCCTCTCTGGTTAGTGATCCTGACTGATGACGATTCATTCAGACCACCTCCATGGGGAGCACTAATGAGACATTGGGGCTTGGCAGGTTTGCGGGGTCAGGCCTGGACCCTGGGGAACCCACAGCTGCATGCTACCGGGTAGATGGGGCCAACTGACATTTCTTCTCCTCCTAGCTCGTTGTCATGCTGATCCTCGCAATCCTAGCCAGACGTGCGAAGGTGGGCGACAGACAGAAAGGTCTCACAGGTTTATTCAGGTGAGGCTGTATTTTAACTTCTATCTCTCCTTTCTCAAATGACAATAAGCACCATTACTAGATGTGAAATCAAATAGCTACTTGCTTTTATACTGTAGGACCTTACTTGTAACTTCACCTGGTCTAGCCCAGTGAATTGCATATCTTTTGCATTACTATTGATCTCTGTCCTCGGTAAACAGCTGATTTATAGATTGATTTCCTTTTACCTGTCACTCATTGGCTTCCATTCATTTCCATATTATGTAGGTAGAGTGAACATTCTGCATAAGACATGCATGGTAATAATGTTCTGATAATTATTGTCTTTTAATTAACTAATTTCCTGATTACATCGTATATCCAGATATCGTGGTACGTAGTCTAAATTGATAATAATTAGCAATATTAATAATAATCTCTCAAAATCTGAATATTCTGCACTCTTGAATCAATAAGAAAATAGTCCACAAGAATACACAAAACCATCTGGTTATTTCATATCAACTAAAAAAACATGCTATGTTGTGATATTAATTGTTATCAAGATCTAAAAGGATTGTTGGGCGCCATTGTATTTGCATTTTGTTAGAACATAAACGATATGGATACATGGATGTGGAGATAAGAACTCTGGAACACAACTTTAAAGCTGTGTACTCCCACGTTATATAATATCAATTAATTTACAGGACAAAGGTTCTCTACACTAATTCCATCGTTTGACTTGCTGATGTCCCTTTAGCAATTAGTCCCCCAATCGGTTGGACTTGTGCAGTGGCCAACAGGTGGTCGGACAGAGGGACTTCCAGGTGTAAATGTGTGTAATTGTGGAGTTTTGGTGCTGATGAGAGCTTTTCATGCTCAGTGGAGTTGGAAAACTGAGATGGATTTTTCCACTCTCAACCCAGTTTTAAGGCTCATCGTTGATTATATGACGGTGACATTCAAATGTGAGGCTGGTAACGCGTGGACTCTAAATACCTGCTGCTTGATTTCACAGTCCGGTCAACTTCCTGGATCATACTCAGCACAAGGGCCTCGCCGTGGCGGTGTTTGGAGTGCTCCTGTGCAAACTGTGGGGCCTGGTCGTATCCCCGAACCCCCTCCCCTTCACAACAGACACGGAGAATAAACGTGAGAAAGTCATCTTGGTTCTTCCTGCACCAGCTTCAGCCTATTTGACTTCACTTAGTACATTGATTGTTAATTATTTTAGACTTTTAAATGTGTATTTTGGTAGTTTTAACAAGTGGATAATGGATAATTAGGTAGCATTAAATGGAAACGCATAAACATTAATTGTATAGAGTGTGTTATGTAATTGGATTATTTGGTTTCCATGTGTCTCGTTATTTTCAACTAAGCTTTACAAGAAGCTTTTTTTCTGAAATTGAATTACATAAGAATTGACTCTAAGGAGTCGGGTTCCCTGCTACTTTACACAATCCCCAAAAGAACAAGGTTCAGCAGACTAGAAAATATTGAGACTATGCAGCAGAATTATATATTAGATCCATCATAGTTTCCACAGATTATGAGAAAATGTGTTTTTATGGGTTTAACTGAGGCATAATTGTTTGTGGCTTCTCTAGTAAATCACAAATCTGTGTGTAGTGCTTTTCGATGCTGTGCTTGGTCTTCACACAGTTTTGTTGTATTTGCAGAGAACTGGGTGATTCTGGGACTCTTCTACTACCCCGCACTATACTACCCTCTCCTGGCATGTGGTACTTTGCATAATAAAGTTGGCTATGTACTTGGGAGCTTCTTGTCTTGGACGCACTTTAGTATTCTGGTCTGGCAGAAATTTGACTGTCCCAGAACACCTCTGGTAAGTAAAGATGACAAATAGATTCATGAGGATTAAAGTGATTTATATTGTCTAGATTGTCACTGGATTAACTTTCTTAGTAATATGTCATCCGTCTGAGTTTCTAGGATTATTTCAGAGAAAAGGCAGGTTTGTTCTAGTCTGGAAACCCATTAATTGCCAAACAAAGCTGATCTGTAGCACATGTAAGAGTGATTTGAAAAGATTAATATCCGGCTTTTCAGACGGACACATGGTTGGAGTTTCTAACCTTACCTAATCCCAGATTTTGTCCACGTTGTTTAGGTTTTCTCTGAGATGAATGTTTGACTCAAAATAATTAGTTCCACTGTCTGTTGGTCTTAATCAAAAGCTTTGTCCCAGTTAATCTGTTTAGTGTGTGTCAGGAAAGAGAGACACCCAGACATTGGATGCTTCGCCTTTTCTTTTAGATAAAAAAAAAAGAGCTGGCACACAGCAAACGCTGCGGGGAACATGTGAGCTCATCTGCATGACTAAGCTCAACATGAAGACAATAGAATACATTTAACTGAAGATTATATTTAGTATAGTATTTATTTCAAAAAAATCTCACGCTATTATATCACAGCATTTGATGTCAACTTAATAAAATACTTTAATTATGAGAGCATTTTTCATGGCACTTAAAAAATACAAGTTTATGTGTTGCAATGTCCTTTTAACTTGTATTTCTAGTGCGTCAATACGAAACTTCCGAAAACAAATTGTTAGGTCATTTAAAGTGTTTTTTTTTTATATTCTCTTGCAGATACACAAGCACTACTCCCTTTTCGCCAGCCTGCCCCAGATAGCTTGCTTGGCATTCCTTAGTTTCCAGTATCCCCTTTTCCTATTCAGGGGCTTAAAGGGCACCAAAAAGAACAATGCTTCAGAGGTAAGTGTTGATCTGAGTGCAGCTCCTTTGCCAACGGGGCTTCAGGTTGGTTGTACAGCACTTATGACGATAATCGTTTGGACGGTTTACGCAACAAACTGGATACAAGATCGATTTTCTATGTTCACTTAAGCAAGAACTGTTAAAAAAAAAATGTCTCTAAGACGCACATTTGTTCTGAATCTGTGCACGTGAGGAACCTTTATAAGCCACCTTCTAATCAAGGGGCTTATCGAGCTCATAGAGTCTAGGCTGAGGGGAAATGTGAAGTCCAACGCAGCATGCCAGTCTAATCATTCTAAGTAGATTTGACGTTATTGGTTTACGTTATGTTCTTAAGCAGATTATGAAAAGGTTGCCTTGTTTTTTCACCGAGGAGACACAATGCTGTGTTTATGGGATGCTAATCTCAGTATGGGTGTGACAAAGCTGAGGCTGAGGCAATAGCCCGGGGTGTCACCCCCCTCAGCCCCCCCTCCCCTTCAACCCCATGAGAACGTACCTGACACCGTAAATTTACCCAGATACGGTAACTTATCTAAAAAAGCCGTATTGTTCAACCAATCTGTGCCCCAAAGTTCAGATTTAAACACCATCCCTACAGAGGAGTTCAGGAATATGAAGGCCGAACTGAAACGTGACCCCAAACATCTATGAAATCGTATAATTCAAATGTGCAGCACTATCTTAACCCATTTACAACATAATTTGGTTCCTTTCACAATTGATGTTCATTTTTTTTTCTAATAGGATCTCAGAAACAGCTATTATAAAGAGTATGTGAAGAAAATACTCAGGAAGAAGCCCATCCCAATCTGGTGAGAATTGTCACCTTTCATCAGTGACACATGGTATTTGCTGCATTGTTAGAAGTCATTTAAAAAAAAATCTTTTAGATGTATATTGTCTAGGAGCTGTTTTCCTCAAATAAGAGACTTGGATTCACGTAACTTGTTTAGCTGGATGTTACTTTTCTAAGTGATCTGGTGGGCTGACAGATTTACGGATTGATCCCTTAAAAGGAAAAACATTTGTGGAGATTCTAGTTGAGATTGTTTTCAGTGATAATCGCACCGAAGATTTACTGGAGGAATGTGGTCACGTTACATGTCTAACATTTATCATCTTGTGCCAATTTTAAACAATTTGAGGTGTAAAGTAATACGATTTTATAATGACTTACTACTCTCACATCCAGCCGAGCCTTCTTTATCCAAATGAAAAATTAACTCTTATTTACATACAAAATATATTTCACAATAAAAAAATCAATAATGTTGTGGAACTTAATTTAACGTAATTTTATCAGCTGGTTGGAACAATTGGAAATATTTCCACATACAGTCAATGTAAAGGACGTGTCATGCAAAGGATGTAGGTGATTGAGCACCAGCAAATGTATTTTATCTTCCATTTGTTTTTTTGGGTATTTGTTGTATTCAAGGATGATGGCAAAAATGCCTCGTGAATTCCTTGAAGTGTAAATGTGTGCCTCTGTTTACCTTTCACCACAGCACATCGAGCTCAGAGACGCCAAAACTCCCTCAAAGAATAATTGATGCATTGAAGTCATATATTTATACACCAGAGGAAGGTAAAGGTCGGTCCTGTGTTGTCTGGATATGGCTTCTTGTCATTTAAATTAAATTAAAACTACAACTTCTACCGTTTCAAACAGCTTTCCGCTTTCCACTGAAGTTGTCTATATCTGCTGTGGTGTCATGCATCACCCTGTATCAGGTAAGGGCCATATCGATGAGACTAAGTGCTGCACACGGTATTCACCTGATGGTAAGTTGACTGACTTGATTGATTGATGTGTTCCTTTCCAGTAATTCCTTTTATATTTATTTTGATTGTTTTAGGTGAGTCTTCTGCTGATCTCGGCCGTGGTGCCGCATCTCCAGATTGCCCGCTTGGGAGTCGATGAAGACATCGCCAACGTTTTAGCTGGCTTCAAGCTTATGCTGGCCCCGAGCAAACAGGAAGTGGTCAGAATAGTGGTTTATTACATCTGGTGTGTAGAAGGTGAGTGACACCAGGAAGGAGAAGCAGCCATTTAGAGAGATAAAGAATATACATGTATTTATTCATGGAACATTGACGCGGCCCCTCCTCATGAGCGTGTGGCACATATATGTGCCGTGCTGGTTGTCAATAGATGACGCCCTCCCACAGTGAACAACCTGCATGCCGTGTGCTCCTTCCCCTGCAGTGTGCTACAGCTCAGCAATGACCCTGTCTTGTCTGGTCAACCTGGCCATGCTCATGCGGTCCATGGTTCTGCATCGGTAGGTGTGAAAAAAAAAAAGGGGCAATGGCTGTATTTTCCTTATTAGGGTCCTCCTGACGACTTCGTCGTAGAGGAACCTATTGTTTTTCTAAGAGTTATTATTCTTCTTCTCTCCACGGAAACCTCGACTGGCCGCACACCTCAGACCGCAAAAAAATGAAATTTCACAATCATATCCAAACTGGTGAAGATTTTGTGATTTTTTTTTTTTTTTTTTTTATTTTCATATTTGTTTATAAAAAATGTCTCTCTAGCGCCCCCTATAGTGTTTTATATCCACGATTTCTTTTGCCAATGATGGATTGACTTTAAATTTGCCATACACGTCCGCTTGGACCTGCTCTACAACATTGCCAATATTACCCCTAAGCTCCGCCTACTTTCATTTTTCTTCTGTTTTCTTCCCATTGTTTTTCCAAAATCCCGAGCGTGCTTCTCATTCTGCTTCCTTCATTATAATGCGATGGCTCACAGAGGAGTTATTATAACATAATAGTGTACTAATCATTCAGACAGACAGAATAGGATTTACTCTGCTTTAACTGCAGCTGGAATTGAAAATGGCTATTAAGATAAGAAATGAAATGCTGTACCATTACCATAAATTACGTCGTATTAAAATAAATTGGTTTCCACGGCCAAGTATTGAATTCCATATCGGTCGTATTCCATGCAAAATCACCTCTCCAATTAAGTATGTAATTTGAACGTTTATGGATGGATCGGGTTGTGTTTTGAGTGCTGCATTGTCTTGATAGTGTTTTTGCATCTGTAGGTCAAACCTGAAGGGGCTGTACAGAGGAGACGTCTATAATGTTTACAACTGCCAGAGAAGTATCAGGGCTTCGCGACCAGCCCTGGTCTGCTGGATGGGATACACCAGCTTCACTGCAGCGCACATCTGCATCGGTACGGTTACTTATCATTACATTACATTACATGTCATTTAGCAGACGCTTTTATCCAAAGCGACTTACAATAAGGGTCGAATACTTAACGTTGAGAATACAGTTGTTGTTTAACCATATCTCATACATCCCATATCTTTTATATATTTGTATTGTTTTTATTTTATTGCTACAGAAATGCTGCTAAACCTTAGATATTGTGTACCATATAGTAGCTGTACATACTGTCCCCTGAGAAGAGTAAAATGGTGATTACCAAATAACCAAATTAAATCCTCAATTAGACCAAATAGCCTCAGCAAGGCATTTCCCGTTTTAAGAGATCGAGCCATATTATTGTCACTCTATTTGTTCATAACTCACTCTGTTTGATTTTGGATACTTCTCAAATTCTGTTGTTGAGGTTTGGCATTAGACGCTGCACGTCGCTGTGATATCTGTGAGGCCCTGAAGCTCACATCTCTCCTCTGCAGGCATGATCGTCCAAACCATGGTTTTCTTCCTCTGCCTTCTGATCGCCGTCTTCCTCATCATCATCCCTGTTCTGCACGGAGAGAATCTTATTCTCTTTCAGATCCTGTGGAACATGTGGTGAGCGTCACATCTCACTTCGTTTTTTTTGTTATTTTTAGATAACTCAAAAAAGCATGTTGGTTATTTAAGAACTGAGGCTTACTTCCTGAACACTTGACACCCGAAAGGTTTTCAATCAACAGCAACATCCCTCTCCATGAGCTGTATGCTGCACAGTAATGGCTTTGTGTCACATATTGTTCGGTCAGTTACAACATGACTTCTGTGCCTTCTGTCTTTCTTCTATCACTGCAGGAGATGATTGTTTGTTTGATTGTTGATTTTCTTCCCTTCAGGCCCTTCTGGCTGATGATCCTCTTGGCCGTGTTGATTCAACATATCCTCGGCAGGTTTTGCTTCATCAAGAAAACAGCAGGCACACGAGACCTAAACAACAGGTGAGTCACTCTAGTCGTGTTCTCGTCGGGTTCCTCCGCTCTTTGGCACCTTTTAACTGTTTTTGTTGTTGTTTTTTTTAACCGTGTTTATTCGTTATTTATTTATGTCTCCTTTCCCTCAAGAGGTTTTGCCTCTTGTCAGGCCACAGTTGTAAAAAAGAATTTGTTCTTAATCTGTCTCGCCTGGCTAAATAAAGGTTAAATAAAAAAAAAAGCGTTCATTTATTTAATGTTTTTACTGTCAGATCATTGCATCGTTATCCTCTAATGCCTCCTTTTGTTTTACAGGGGTAGTCTGTTCCTGCTGACGTACCTGCTGTTTACAGTCAATGTTCTGATCGGGGTGCTGCTGGCAGTGTGGCGCATGGTCATCACAGCCCTGTTCAACATTGTCCACATGGGACGCATGGACATCAGTCTTCTTAACCGCAACGTGGAGGCGTTTGACCCAGGTGAGCTGGCTGCTCCGAGTACAGAAAGTCATCAGCACAGACATAATGTCCCTGTCCGGCATGCTGACCCGGCCAGAGCAGCCGGTCAGGTTCAATGCCAGCTGCACCGTACACTCTCTGGGTGCATTTTATATGGGCTCAAATTAAGGCATCGCTTGAGAAGTCAATGTCTTTGGATTTTCTAAAATGATTTGGTTCTTAGTCTCAGACACACAATGTTAATATTTATTGCTATTTTTTATGCTTTTTTTCCCACTTTCCCTCCGGAGGCTTAAAAAGAAGCAATTTCCTTTGGGCAAATGCACTTTTACTGATCCCGGTTTGAGGCCTGAAACGCATTTCCTCTCCACTTTATCCTGCCAGCACTCATATGATATCTGTATTCTGTGCAATGGACTATAATTGCACACCGATCTCTGAAATGACTACAGATTTAAGACATCTGTTGTCCGGAAAAAGCAGGTGGTTTAAAAAAAGAAGACGTGTGATTGTATGGCCCATTATGTGTGATTGCCTCAAAGCCAACATGGGGGGCAGTCCGATGTGTTTATTGCTTTTGCCCAGTCCGAGTGATCCCCCCTCCCTGTGTCTGTCTGCAGCCTACCGCTGCTATGCTCATTATCTAAAGATTGAGGTGAGCCAGTCGCACCCTGTGATGAAGGCCTTCTGCGGGATGCTGCTGGAGTCCATGAGCCAGGAGCGCGACGCTGCACAGAGGTCACGGGATGCTGAAGAGGGTCTGTAACGCAAAACTCACATCTTGGTCTGCACACTCATTAAGGGAGAACGATTCAGCTCACACTCTGGGGCCAGTGTATTCATGCAGTTAAAGGATAAGGCCAGGGTTTCTATATCGCTCCTTTTTCTTCGTCCTTTCCGACTTCTCTACCCTGGTCACTTTTATTTTTTTAAGAAATAGTTGTTGGATGCCAGCGGACGTCTATGGCCCAGATGAAACGGGTGTATTAGGTTTTGGCTGGAAATGCAATACTTAAAAGGATCAACTCTGTATTGATTTTAGTCTTTTCATGACAATAATAAAAATATAGAAACAGCCAGTCTTGTCCTCTAAAGATAAACGTTCATATCTACATTAAAGTGAGTGCAGCGTCTTTAATTTCTCCAGAGAGGTGGAGAGTCTAGTGGCAGGTCACTGCTTCACATAATCAGATCATAACACTGTCTCGCACGCGCAGAAGAAATGAAAGCTTCGCCGTTCTGATTTAATATGTCAGGAGAAAATTGAGTCACACTATAGAATAATTTACAGTCCTGCTGCTGGTCTCAATCAAATGTGTCATAAACTAATCAGCTGACCTGTGTGGTCTGAGCCGAGCCTCACGCCTCTTCGCCGGGAGATAATGTAGTCCTGTGTGTTGCCATTATGAACATTATTCAACCAATGTCTCTGATGTAATTCATACAAAAAAATATGAACACCTACTTTGAGGCAGGTCGTTGGTTTATAGTGCTAATGTGACACTATAATGTGTGACAAGAGGAAGCGCATTATAGTGACGCATTAGCAGGAAACTGCATTATTCTGGTTTCTTCTCGTCACAGTTGAGTCCAATTACAGGTGTGCAGTGCAGATGTTGCTTGTTTCCATCCACAAAACAATGCCTTATCAGAAATAATCTATTGTATTACAACGATTAGTTCTCCAGGAGCTGATTACACAGATGAGCTATGATAATTGCCTGTTTCGTATTCATGTGGCCCAAGGGGCGTAAGCTTTCAGCGTGTTAATGGCATGCCCAATATGCTGGCTCCATGCTTAGAGGATTAGAATATGATTGCTTTCTATTATTACTCTTTCTGAAGCTCGTCCTCAGAGGCATTAAAGTCTTTTCCCATTTCGGGTTAAAGAAAAAAAGGACAATGTTATTCTTGTGGCAATAGGACTTATGACATACCACTGGTGCTATCATGATGTCTGAATGTCCTCAGGGATCCAGCTGGTCCATCAGGAGAAGAAGCAGCTCAAAGCGTCCAGCGCAAAGAGGGCCCGCGGGCACTGGCAGCTCCTCTACACCCTGGTCAACAACCCCTCCCTGGTGGGAACCAGGAAGCACTTCCAGCGTCAGGCTGCAGACAGCTTTGTGAATGGAAGCCTCCACCGCAGCGCCAAGGAGGGCAGCAGAAAGGAGGCGGCAACAGATGCCAGCAACTGAACACCAATGTGACCCTAATTAAAAAGGTACAAAGCCTCTTCTGGTTTTGGGAAAGTTTTAAAGTCATATTATTCATCCATAATAAGTTATAGCGCCACAGAGATATTCACCGAGCCTTTCCTGTCTGGAGAGTGTGCCTCCTCTTTGTTCTCTTCACGTTAAACTGGTTGTTTATACGAGGGCCACCGTCTCCAGTCTGATGTGAGCGCTTTACCGAGTCTCTGACAATTACACACAAGTGTGTTCGTTGCAATGCATTTGTGCTTATTCGGCACAAATTTGCTTCGTTTTAACCTGAAGGTTAATTGGATGTATTTTCTATTATGTCGTCATCAGTGCAGGTATAATGCAAATTATTGTCGCCCAAACATAACACATACGTATCCTTTTAACGAGGGTATTGATGTGCAGATTACTTCACTATTTATGAATGTACATAATGAGATATTTTCAGGAGATACATTTATCTTTTTCTAATTTTACACAATTTGTTTAATTAGCAACCTGTGGAATAGAACCTATGAGACAGATTCAACTTTGTATTTTATTTGTAGATGTTAAAGTCTCAAACCACTAATTGATCTTTTCTTGTTTCTGATATTCTCCAACTTTACCTCGCTGTCTGCATTATCCTGTCAACTTCTAGTAAAAATATGAACACCTGAATTGTCCTTCTAATTACTGTGTAAATAAAACTATACAACAGTTTCTCTTTTATCATTTAAAATTATTGCTGTGTTTAATTCTAGAGTGGGTTGATTTAAATTCGTGGTGTGATGCTGTTGTTCAGGAAAATGAACTGTAGTGTCGGAAGGAAAATGAAGACAAAGGAAAGCTTTGTGCTGATCAGCTTTCAAACATCGCAGTGTTCCTTCTTCTGCATAAACACTCTCCAAAATCAGGCCGCCTATGTCTACTTTTTCATATTGTGTTAAATAGAATAGAAAAATATGACAAATCGAACCAAATCCCCATGATGAAAAAGCATCAAAATAAGACAGATAAAATCATCATTATTAACTAGGCTGTAATCTGAATAGTTTTAAAACTTAAACTGGAGGCATCCAATTGTGCGCATTTGATTACATAAGTTTATTGTTTGATTATTTCGGATACATTTTATTGTTTTTATCCTGAAGTAATCCATACGCAAGGTCAAAGACAACCCCAGAAGGTATTCGGTATAGTTTTATTAATTACACTTACATAAAATGATATAAAAAAATCTTAAAAGGTCACTGGTTGTTTTTCGTTTGGTTTTACAACAGTTCACAAAAAAACTCAAAATCACAAGACGGTGAAGCCGCCAGACACACAGTGCGCCCTTTTGTTCAGGCTTCATAGAAACTGACCGTCGTAAAAAAGAAATGATAATAAGAATTTCAATTGACATGGCTTTACATCACAGGTTGACAGTAACATCTAAAAGTCCTCTAGACTACACTAAAAGCACACACGGCTACGTGACATGCCATGGACACGTTCATGTAAAAAGCGAGAGTAAGCAAGCACCCGTTAATTAAGAGGTCAAAGTCGCACATTTTTAAAGCCTTCACATTACGTCAAACAACATTTTGTGGGTAAAATACCTGGGATTTCCCGTCAAGCACAACACAGTTGAATGTTTAAATCCCTCTTGTTTTGGTCTCACAGGACAGCGGGCAGGTCAGCACCGACACCGAATATCTCTTCTAAATATCACCGTCGAGTGGAGCCGCGGAGTCCGCACCTGAAGGCAATTAGAGTGATTGCTTTTCTCTTCCACTTAGAGCAACATTGGTCCCTGTCGTCACTGTATTTTAAATCGCTTTTTTAAAAAGATGGCACTTGTTTTGTTTTCTTTATGCTCTCTAAAACGGCGAATACATTTTAAAAAGAAGTCGCCTTCAGTGTCGTGGCCGTTGGCGCAATGTGCGCACACGCCGCGTCTGTCCTGCAGAAAGGGAACGCCGTGCTGCTTTCTTGTAAGTTTTGAGGTCTTATACAAACTGTAGAAAGCTGTGCTTGCGTTGTAAACGTACGTTGCTTAATTTAACCTTACAGTAGACTACAAATGTCACATGAATTAATTCACAATCTCAAGTGATGGACGGACTACTTTCTGAGGTTTAAAAAAAAAAAGCTGTAAATATCCACCTTTTTTTTGTATGAGAAGCCGTCGTTGCTCACGCGGAGTGATAGTGGCTGAGCTACCGCGGCTTGAATGAAGGCTGATGAAAGTAAAATATCTGACAGTACTCGCAGACGTGGAGCTCAGCGGCTTGGCTGCTTGTAATTGCCGTTGATCTCCTCCGAGATGTTGACTGCCTCCGCTCCCAGCGGTAACCTGTCACTGTACTCCGAGCCCACTTCAAACTCCTCCTGGTTGGTTTTGGATGAGGACTCGGGGATGGATTCAGTCACCACGCTGCCCTCAGCCTCCCCGTCTCCATCCTCCCCATCCTCCCCATCGGCCTCCCCCTCCCCCTCGCCTAACTCGCTGGGCTCGAAGGTTTTCTCGGACTCCACAAAAGACGCCCTGGGATCGAAATCTCCTGTCATCTGTTTCTCCATCTGATCCGGATTCTGAGCCTTCATGATCAGCCTGTAGGTCTTACCTTGGTACTTGTATAACAAATGGCAGCAGGTGGCCCCCAGTAAGGGAACAGTGGCCAGACCCAGTAGGAAAATGCTAACGACCACGATAATCAGCAGGGAGGGGATCTTCTTCCGGGTGGTGAAGACCACTTGGACTTGGCAGTCCTGTCCCCCATAGGTGAGACATAGTGTGTAATTGGTGCCCGGCTGTAACCCATGGAAGCGGTAGGCGTTAACCCCCTCCTCTATATTGGACCACTGTACCATGGAGTGTCCATTCCCTGTATTTACACAGAGGTAGAGCATTTCCAGGGTGCTTTTACTGGACGACTGGTACAGACCCAAGGCCTCTTTGTTGACGGTTTCCTGGTTCTCCGCGTGACTCACGTGGAGGTTAGATTTGCTGCTGGGAAGCTGCAGCGGGTTCAGCTGCACTTTGGCCTCCGTCTCTGACACTTCTAACGCAATCACGCCGAAATCAAACGTGTACTGCTTCAGGTCGTCCAAGCTCAGGTTGAAGGCGTGGTTGGAGATGTATTCGCTGCTTTCTCTCACGCCGCACTTGCTCGCAAAGGTGGGGACCTTCGAAGCGCCTCCGGCCTGCCCTGTGCCGACATTTTTGTCCGAACCTTCAGAGCCGCCCTTCGTCTTGTCGTCGGGCTTGGTCCAGTTGATTTTGGAGATCTTGGTCTCTCCAGTATTCTTAGAGGATGGATGGATCTTGTCCACCGTAGAATCGAGCTTCGAGTCCCTGCCATGCTTTTGGGTGACTGCCATGGACACTTTAACGGCGCTCTCCGCCTTACCTAAATCATTCACCGCAGAGCAGCTGTAATTTCCATCTTCCTTTTTACTCATCCGAGGTACGATGAGAGTGCCGTTTCTAAAGATGAGGAATCGATTGTTGGTTGTTTTATCATTAATTGGCACATCATTAATATCTCCAGTGGAGGGCAAGGGGAACAGGAAATTCTGATTTCCTGCGGTCACATCCCAGCTGACTTGTGGCGTGGGGCTCCCTGTTGTCTCACAATTTAAGATGACCATGGATCCCTCGTAGAGCTCTGTGCTCTCGACGTTGGGCTCGGATGTTATTTTGACAGTCGGGGCCTTGCAGTCCAGTTTGGGGATGGACGTAACAATCGTACCCTTCAGGTGTTCAGGGGTGTCACATACGATTGATGTTTGGTCGGGGACAGAAATCTTAGTCGTCGCGATCCAATCCCTCAGCCACTCCAGGCTGCAGGAGCATGTGAAGGGGTTGTTAAAAATCTGTAGGTGAGACATGGAGGAGAGAGAAGTGAAGGTACCCTGCACAATGGTGATAAACTTGTTGTTGTTGATGCGCAGCGACCGCAGTTCTTTGAGAGTGGAAAAGGCGTCCTTTGGCAGGTGCACCATCTCGTTGTTGTTCATTTTCAGAAGCTGCAGGGCGGTGAGGTTGAGCAGATCCTCCCAGGGAAAGCTCACAATTTTGTTGTAGCTGATGTCCAGGTTGCGGAGCTGGACCAGGGGGGCAAAGGTGTCCGTTTCTATGGTAACTATCTCATTGTGGGCCAGCCAGAGGGAGGTGACCTGTGTGATATTGGTGAAGGTTTTACTTTTCAGGGATTTGATCTTGTTGGCAGAAAGGCTGACGGTGGTAACGTTGGAGGGGAGACCCACGGGCACCATCAGCAGGTCTTTGTAAGCACAGTCAGCGAACTGGTGGGCAGATTTGTCCTGGCAGCTGCAGAGCTCTGGACAGCACTGGACATGGCTCACCACGGTGGCCCACAGGGCGAGGAGCTGCAGCAGCCGTCTCGCCATTTTCTGCACCTGCAAGCATCAATTATAAGACATTAATGGAAGGTCAAACGTGTAAAACACAACATCCATTAGAGCATAATGCACTGGAAGCTTTTACATTTCATATCCACTTAATTATGTTTTATTTATAGTTGTGTTTTTTTTAAAGGGGCATCAAAGCACTTTAATGCAGCTCAAGATGTCATGAAGAAATTCGTAAAATGAAAGAAACAGAAAACAAAAACAACCGAGTTAAATACTGCTGATGCTAATAATTCAACGCATAAGCAACATTTCCTTTTGCTTCAAGTGGTACTTTAACCAAATGTACTGCATTAAAAAGACACATTTGGAAGTCTGAGCACGTTAGAAAAGCATAAATGCACATATAGGATAGGAGAGTCATATCGCGGGTCATGTGGTCCGTCCCGCTGTGAGCGCGTCTCCACAACCCTGCGCGGACGAGCTGGCGCTATTCATGGTGATGAAACCTTTGATTTATACAGTTAAACGAAAACATTTCACTTTTAGCGAGATCTGAATTGCATTATTTCCCACGTCAGTTTAGACAGAGGTGTATTCTGGACACGTGAATAGATGTCCTTTTGATTCGCCAACTACAGGGCGATGTTTTTCCACCTTAGCTTAGATCTAGATTCTTATTTTTTCATCCTGTACCTCCAGTAACTGCCCCGTTAACGACTGAATCATCTTACCTGTCCAATTTTAACTTCAATTCCTGTGTCTTATCAATCACTTCCTGGAGTTTACAATCCTCTCAAACAAGTTTAATGGTCCAAAAAACTCGAGTCCTCATATGTTGCGGATCCTTTCACATGACTTTTGCAGACATCGACAGCGTTGAAGGGCGATGGAGGGAACATTTTTCCCGGTGAGCCGATGTTGAGGTCCGACGGCGCTATTTTCCTCTCCAGCTATGGGATTCTGTGCGCGTGCCCGACGCCACGGAGCGAGAAAAGGAGTCGTGAACGCGCAGCCTCTCCCATCTCTCTCCTCACTATTAAAGATACAGATGCTCCGGGTCCTCCACCCTCAGAAAATATATAAATAATTTAAGATCCGATGTTTAATTTATTACCCCGACCCAAGCCTAATCTTTGACCTCATTCAGGTTGGCTGCAGCCTTATTGTCTTAAATTGAAGCACAGAAGAGAGTTTCTAAACACACTGACAGGTTTTAAATTAAGTTGTGCTGCGAGCACCATGCAGGCTAAAGACATTCCCATCACTGCTGCTTTATGTATATGTGTTGCTCTTTAATATTAAATGACGACAACAACACACTTTAAATATAAATTCAGAGGATTCTAGTGAGCTAAAACACATCTTGACCCACATAAGCTGCAGATCATTTGGCTTTTCATCACATTATGTGTCGCGACGCCAACATTGATGAGTGAACTTTAGTGATTGCGTTACAACCGGAAGTGGCATAACAAAGGTAATAGATTAGAGACCTCTTTAAGGGAAATGACAAATATTTGTTAATCTTTTAAATCGTCAATAGTTCTTAATCGCACTAATTAATCCACTGGTTTATTGTAAAGGCATGTGGTGTATGGCGTTAAGCTTATTATTTGTAAATAAACATTAGATGTCAGAATTATTCCTTACATGTTTGAGTCATATGGATTAGTGTTTCTGTCTGAAGATATTTATTTCCTGCTCAAATACTGCCATCCTGTGGTTTACTTCAGTTCAGACAACGAGCCACGTGGCATCGCGCTACATGTGTAATATGAACCATCACGTTTGGGATGGCTCTAAAGACGTTTTATCCTTAATGTAGATGTGTGTTTATTTCATATTTTTAATTTAATACAAGCTCAAATTAGATCCATATCTGTGTTGTATTGATACCATTATGGACCAAGTTTAATGAAACCTTCAGTGTAACAAATTGACTATTCTGTGTTACAGTGTTTTGTGATATTTATGTTATTCTCTGATATTCTAGAAACCACAGACGCAAGGTAATTGACTCTGGAAGATACTCCCTTGATTTTCTTAACTAAAGCCTCACATTACTGTAGTAGACTCAGAAAGCTAAACATTATTATGTCAAGCTACAACAGGTTCAATGTATAACATTACTTTTAGGTAAGGTTTGGGTCAGAGCTGTGGCCTTCTGAGGCCCACAAGGGGCCCGAGTAATTGTTCTGTGGTTAAATTGTTGTGTGGTTAAAATCCCATATAAACTTCAATTAAAAACTAAGAAGATGGGGGTTTAGAAAAATTAAAGAATTAAAGATTACATAAACAAGAGATAGCGGTTAAGAAGGATTCAGGTTAGGCTTATGTTTTGGTTTAGCTGAGGGGGAAAGTTTTCTTTTATTAGTTATAGTCATACATGTTTGACAACAGTGACCTCTAGTGTCAAAATACTGTAGTTACAGACATAACCTGCATAATAATTGCAGTAATACCAACCCTGTAAGCAAATTATAAGGTATATTCTTAGAAATATCACCTACATTTAATACATATGGGACAGTGTTCATTTCCTGTGTTTTGTTTAGCAATTAAAGTAAAACAATTATATAATACAATATGCTTTGTTTTTGTTCCAAGATGTTCTCATCTTTGGCGCTCTATCAGAAGACTTTCCTTTTCCTGAGGCACAGCAGGAAAACAGGGGAATGTAAACTGTGGTCCAGACCCTCTGGGTGGTCCAGGTCTATTTGGGCTCATATCGGATCACAGCCGAGCACCAGGATCTCACGGTCACCGTATCTCACAGTGGAGACTGCAGTGTTGCGCAATCCAGACTCAGAGGTGCTGACAGTTTAGAGATGTTGACATTCTAAGTGTGTCTTAAAATGGGCTTACACAAAAGCCTATCAGGGATGCTAGAGCAAGCCACATCACCTCTAGTTTGAGCAGAGAGGGTCTGGATTGAATCAAACAGGGTGGTTCAAATAATGACTCACACCACAGACACATTATGGAGAGCACAGACGCATGAAAACACATTGTACAGCTTAACCTGAATTACGAGTATGTTTTTCAGCAGCCTACAGGTCAGATAGACACTTACAGGTCAGATAGACACTTACAGGTTATAAACACCAACAGACACATAACCATAGGCTGTTCTGTCAGGTCAGGTGTTGGGTCAGCTCTGGCTTAAAACAGTAGGACTGTCGTAGGGTTGTCTGTGGTTATGTTGTGTCCTGCACCACTGAG
Organism: Liparis tanakae; assembly: GCA_036178185.1. Classification (NCBI taxonomy): domain Eukaryota; kingdom Metazoa; phylum Chordata; class Actinopteri; order Perciformes; family Liparidae; genus Liparis; species Liparis tanakae. Next base: position 4,324,704 of record CM070108.1, on the reverse strand, counting down.
AACAAAACAACAGTCTCTTTCTCAACTGTCAAACCATGTGTTGGAATCTCAGATGAAAACAACTGACATCATGTGTGGTACAGGTGAAGCCTAATCCCACACAATGTATTTCTCTTGAAATGTTCCATGTATAGTCATTGTAGTGTTAAAATGTATGTTTGTTCTAACGGAGGACATCCAGCCAACATAGTAACAGCAGGGTGTGGTCACAAACAAGAAAAGCCACACGCCTAGATGAGTGTGCTTCCTCCTTTTTGTTGTTGCCTCAATAACAGACACATCACATCCGTTTATTTATGTGTCAGGTGTGGCAAAGTTTAGAGGTATTCAATGTCTGATAATGGAAATCAGATGTGACTGTGCTATATAAATGGGGCATCAGGATTACTTCTAGGTAGAACATTCTACCGAAGCTTTTAAACTACAATAACCTAATCTGAAATAAAGTTTGACAAGAATGCAGGATTTCCTGTCGGACTGTTGTGGCCAGAGAGAAGAAGTGTAGTTGTGATTTATTTATTTTCCTTAACAAGATGTATCTGCGTCATTGATGTCATTAGCAGGGCTGAGACCATTGGCTGAGCCTGTGGGTCCAGGAATGAGACAGCTTAAGATGAAGATCCTTGGTTGTTGTTAATCTGATTAGGCTGCATGTGGTTTATTGCAGGGTGTCACGTCTGATAAAGGCATGACGTATAAACCATTCCCTTAAAACCACTTACACGTGGATCTAAGAGAGCGATGGCTATACAACTCCTTGGGACCAATGTCAGCTCCATTCTTTTTTATTTATTTAAATGAGCTGGGAATCAATAATAATCACTTACATTCTTCAGGTAGCCTTTTCAAGCTAATACTATGCAAAAATATACTATTTCTGAAATGATAAGGACACATATTGCTTGCACGTATAAAACACTCCAGTGTGAAACATAAAAGATTGTAACAAAACACTAAAAGATATGTGCACACTCTGCAGAGGAAAAACTGTCATCTTCAACCACCTTCTCAAATCTGTTCTAGGTCAAGTGGCCTGTGGGACTAATATGATCATTGCTCACACTGCAACTAATATTAATCTCTTTTTGGATTTCAATGCAAAATTTAAAAAAATGTTGACCAAAAATGAATTAGTACATTTAACATGGCCTGCTCTGCTGAAAAAACTTTTTTCTGCACATTCTTTAACGCCTCTCTGGCTGAACAAAACAGGGAAATCCAGGGAGGGTCCCTGGGGTCTCCACCCTTCCGCAACAGAGGGAATTTGTACAGGAACTTAAAAAAACAGTTTTGCCCTCAAATAGACCAAAGAGCTTTGCTCAACGTGCACATACTGTGCACAGGCTGTCTGTGGCTCTCACGACCACTACTCTCTAAAGGTGTGTTGAAACCCTTTTCAAAAGGAATTCCTTCAGATTACTTATATCTTCCCTTATTTACGTGCTTTAAAAGAAAGAAAATGAACAAAGTTCTCAGTTAATGAAACATAACATTATAGTTCTTGAAGTATGTTGAGGTAATAGACGGATCATCAGCTGATCCAAACAAAGATGAGGCACATTCGAGCTGTGCTCGGTCTGCTGCTGACCGGCTGCGCTGCTTTCACACAACCTCTTCTAGTTCTGGCTGCTTTTGGATAATCAACATGGCTACAGCGTGTTCCTGTAGACCTGAGACCTACCAGCAGGTCCGCTTGCACGAAAACAGTTTGTATTTCTGCTATTTTTGTCCAGCTTTATTGGTGGAATTCCTTTAATGTTGCCTGTGTCCTGCTGTGAGAGCAAAGACTAGGACAAAGAGCCTGAGGATGTTTATGCTACATTTGTATACGCGACTACTGCACTAACTGAAAATATTTTCAAAAGCAAGGGAGTGTTAAATTAAATAGTCATTATTACAAGTGAAAATCCCCAACACAGCAAGTCCGAGGGTGATCCATGCCTTCTGCGGCACGACAGCTGATGCATAATTCATCTTGGAAGGGAAGTCGATCCTCTCAGTGTTTTTATTTGTGTCTTGAATAATTTGCTCTCTAAGATGATACGTTTTCACGACTTTGCTGTAGTCTTTCTCTTTAGAAACACACTTGTAGCCGCCATAGTTCTCGTGCGCCATGGCCGGGATGAGGTGCAGGCAGTTCGACTGCATCTGGAGACACGGGCTGCTCTGGCCTTCATGGTCCCAGGTGTAGACAGCATGGTAGGAGTCTATCGGGCATGACAGATAGAAGGGGACGCTCAGGGGGACCGAGTGCTCCGTCCTCACACCCTCCGGTGATGGAGAAGCTGTCTCCCGTTTGGTCCGGTTTATGAGTTTTTCTTCTACAAGAATACAAAAACAAAAGAAATACAGATGGGACACACGTTTTTGAGTCCATAGAAGAATAGCATAGAATAGAAATATACTTTATTAATCCCCAAGGGGAAATTTGTTGACAGCAGTAGCAGCACCGATAAAACTAAACACAATAAAATATAAGTATAAGAAAGAAAGAAAGTGACTGTGCATAAAGTAAAGTGTGCAAAGTGAAATATAAAATACAAAATAAAATAAAATATATATGTATATATACACAACATATATGTAATACAGCACTGTAAAATAAAATAAATATATATATATATATATATATATATCTAGAGTGCAAAATGCAAAGTGTGTGTATGTGTGTAGTAAAGCACACTACACACACTAATAGCAGGTTTGTATAAACAACCGGCTCATCGGTAGTTACCTTCTACTGCTGCGAGACATTGACTTATGTTCCCATCGATGATATTTTGAATGCCGCCACTGAAAACAAAAACAAAACATGTTCCAACAAGTGCATTTTGAGAGATGAGCGGCTTTGACGGTGCCCTGATTATCTGTTTTATGTTGAAAACATATTATTTTCCCGCCTCATCTTTGCATTAACATTCATTCCAATCTTTGGCAGAGAGTTAATATTCAGATGAACATGCAGAGAGCAGCTATTTCTGTCTTGATAACGTGTCAGTTGTTGGTATCAATGCTGTCTACACTTACAGGGAAGTTGGAGTGCATCCAAACTTGGTCCAGGCGCAGTACGGGTCCTGGGCCAGGACACAATCTGCACAGGACTTGTTGTACTCATGACACCTCTGGAGGTCCATGATCGAAATTTTCTCTGGAAAACCAACTACTAACTTTTTCTGTGCACATGGAGACACAAACGTAATTTCACTTCCAACCATTGATAGACCAACTGTTGCGATACCTTTCTTTGGTATAACAAGCAGTCCCTTCCATATTACATAATCAAGTTAATATATAATACTGATTAGTGTAGCATACAAATATATAATTGTGAGGAATATAATTTCACCAATAAGTTGACAAAAACACAACTGACAACACCTTGCTGCACAAAGCATGACTTTTAAAATACCTTTGTGGATATAAGCTTCATTGATTTGATGGTTGAACGGCTGGAGAGTTGTGTTTCAGAGATGATGAACGGTTTGGACTCCGACTCCAACACCTTATGGATAGTCCCAGAATCTGTGGGAACAGCACACAAATGTTTTGTAACGTTGTTATTTTGTAGCTGATACTGTATTTTTAGCCCATTGTTCCTCACATAGATTACAGCCAGTCTGTGATTAAAATACAGACAAACAGGGAAACACATGAGGCATAAACAGCTCAACAAAGTACGGAAGGAACACAGTTATTCCTCCCAACTGGAACATACCAGTGGCCAGAAGCAGAACGTTATACATGTGCTGGTCTGCTGCCTGGACGCGGTCCACAGCTATCTTGGTGTAGTTGTTGCTGCTTGTATAAAATGGAGCTCTATAATGCATGGAGTGAACCCAGTCAGTCATTTCTGGGTAGTCCTTGACCATATTGACCGTGGCCAGTGGCAGGGTCCTGCTGTTCTTTACACACTGAAAAATACATGGACACAAAGTTGTAGTTTCTTTCCATTTATAAGCAGTTTGTATAGTGTTGGAAACGGGAACATTAACTGAATGTTTGTAGGACACTCGGGTTAAGTAACTCTTCAGTATACAAAACAGAAGGCATCCAAAGGTTGTATAACAATAAATAAGACAAACATTTACGAGATATAAACTGAACAGATGGAAGGCACGGGGTCAACGTTCTTTAAGGAACCATTACTCACTGGGTCAGTGAACTGCTTACGACTAGAGGAAATTCTGAAATGTATCCGTGTTGGTGAGGCCTCCTTAGTTCCTCAACAGGGTTGAACTTAAAAAGACTCCATGTAAAAAAAGGACAATCTAATTCTACGAATGGAAACACTGAACCACATTTCATGGGTATAAGTATTACAGACACACATTTTCCACCCACTTATGTAACATGTTTGTATCTTACTCTGGAACATCTGATAGGCCGATACACCAAAATGCATTGTGAACAGAAATAAGACCCTGAGAGGAACCATTCAGTCTCTGCAGAGCAACATAGCAACCAAACAAATGGTTACCGTTCCTGGCCTTGGTTTTGGGATGTCTTTGTTGTAGCCCTTGAAAGTCGAGTTCTCAAATAATTCCTCAATCATTTCGATTGAATAGATGCAGACTGCTGTGGAGTTCCTGGAAGAGAAATTAGATAATAAATACAGCTGTTATCCGTATATCAGTGGTGGTGGTTTTGTCCCATTGCCTGATGCTGTCCGACTGTTCGCAGAAGATATTTTATTAAAATCCATTCAAACTTTTATTTAAGCCTCCATTCATTTATGTTGACCATCCTTTTAAAATATCTATATATATATATATATATATATATATATATATATATATATATATATATATATATATCTTTTCTGAGTCACCCTACTTAAAGAAGTGCAATACTAAATTGCTTCTAATGTGAGACTAAACTGAGCACTCATCTTATGTGACTAATCACGATGACTATACCCTCGATAAGAGGGTAGAAGTAGTAAATCCAGTTACTAATGGAACAGATTGTTGTGATAAATAGACAGAGAGAGAGAGAGAGAGAGAGGCAGAGACACAGATAGGCCAGGATGAGTTTAGTTTCAAAGTGAGAACTATTAGGTTAGGTTGCTTTATTAGTACCCGTAGGTAGACTGTTTTGCAGCATCAAAAGACAGTACAAAACAAACATGTGTGTTGCCATGTCAACGTGTTTCTTGTGCTGTTGCTTAGTTGCTGATTATGAAGGTAGGGGATGTTTCTCACCAGCTGCTAGTGAACAGTGTGAACAGAGCATACACTCGGGTGTCCCTCCAGTCCTCAGCATGCATCACATAGATGTCTTGGAGACGGTTGAAATAGAGCGACTCTTCCGGAAAGCCACAGACAAGCCGGGCCTTGAGGAAAGATGTCCACATGTTCTGGAAGAATCGTTTTGGTCCACCTTCATCTACCTGCAAAATGACACCAATAAATGACATCACTTTCCACAGACTCACATTAACTAATCGTTAATCGACTGTCTTTGGACTATGATATCTGGTATGAAACACTGTTAGGGCAAGTCTTGTTTATAAAATAAATAACAAGGGTGTTGAAAAGAGTCTACTTCAACACAATAATAGCGTGCCGTGTTAGTTTATTGAAATAGAAGAAGCCTGATTCATTTGTGCAGGTAGTAGGAATTAGAGCACTGTGGTGCAGATCGTGCACCAATGAATTAATCATGCATGTCTTTGTAAAAAGACCGGCATCGTATTCACGTACCACAGGATATCGCTGTGTCATCTTGCTTTTGCTTTTTTAGCAAAGTGCAAGCAAATACTTCATTCCTACCAGGTAACCAAGAGCCCTGAGTTTTTAATAAGAGCATATCAGTAGATCATACTCTCCTGATCACAGTACTGTACTTAGGGTTAACCGTAACTAATGTTCAAGATAAAAAGAACCCCACTGGTATGAACAATGGTGGCCTTTCGTCTCCTTTATTTGGCAAATTCAGGACAGGTTACTGTTGGAGACCCAGCCAACACGAGGACACTGACATTAAACTGCTGACGTGTACAACAATTTACTGTTTATTCTAATTGAAACGAGAAGAGGTGATTATGCTTGTGGTGATAATGTAGATTGATGCACTACATTACAAAACACCATTACAAACAACCTTTTCCATTTGTAAAGTCAAAGTTTATCCTCAACCTTGGGAACAACGATCGACAAAATAATCTTACCTCAAGGTCCATTAAGTAGGTCTTCTGGTGTTTTCGATCATATTACATGGCTTCATCAATATTTCATATTCTAAACATCAATGTCCCGGTAGCAACCATCAAAGGGCCTGCTTGTGCTTTGTTCCTACCAGACCAAATCTGGACTAAGGGTGGGTGGGCTGATACGTAATACTGGTGCAAACACTACTACGCCTTGTTTTGAATATAAATATTAGCATGGATAGGAATGAAGAGAATTTTCTGTAGCAGTCCAGTGGGAGGCGAGAGCTTCACTGACATAAGCGTTTTCCACTTCAGTGTCCAGCCTACCTTACAAACTCTGGCCACCCTCGATATCCAGGGGTCAGCCTCCGGATTCTGATCGGAGTTCTTTTCACGGAAGAATATGTAGATCTTCTCGTTGTCGGGGTCTTCCCTCCGCTTCACCCACGAAGCCGAGATGAACGTGGGCTCTGTGAGAGGCGGACATGTTTTACAACCTGCTTCACTGTTTACAGTAGGCCTAAAGGGCCGAGCCAGCAGATACAATGACAACACTTGGCATGTGAGACCATAACATGATAATGAAAGGGCACTGAAGAGTGCAAAGAACAGCGCGAGTCAAAGACTTAACACGTTTAGGGCAAACTGATACTATTCAGGTGCATTTTGAAGTGATATTAATTATGATTGATTAATTGATTTTCCCTGCGTGTGGGATTGTTTTATATTCATCCTACATTAGGAATACAGCTGTCATTAACCCACCTGAGACCCAGCTGCCATACATCCAGACATTAGTTCTGTTTCCAGCTTTTCGTCTGAATTGTAATGAACCTCCATCAGTATCCAAAGGCGCCGCCGAATATAGATCCCCCTCTAAAAATAGTAGAGACATTATGTGAAAAGCAAAGATGTTTAATTATTGAGTATATTTATGTGAAAGTGCACTGGTTGGCCAACCACTTCATGTGGTAACATAAGTCTGCAGCCCCCAGTCACATTTTGAAAACCCCAAAAAACACGAGCTACTATACGACTGTGCAATGAATTCAACATACCTGCTGTGAGGGAGACCGAGTTGTGTGTGTAAACAAATGGAGAGATGCCTGTCCCATCATAACTCTCCTCTATTTTATAAGACTGGTTGTTCAATGAAGAAAACTGTAGAACCAAGTCAAAAGAATATGATCATAGTTAGTTGTGATGGTGCAGTATATCTAAACACCAGGCACCCAACAGCCGACTCAAATTACAAACAGGGTGCTGATTAAAGTTGAATGAGAACCATCGCCGTGACAAACAATCTCCACGCTTCAATCAACTCGGCCTTGTGGTTTCCCGTAAAGTCAACCAGACACGATAACGGCAGACCGTCAGACCGAAGTGACATTACCTGGAACATATTCAATGATTCATGTAAACACTCACAAGCTTCCAACACTGCGGTTTGTGTCCATTTGTTCCACAGACAAACAAGCTGTCCTGAAACTGCTCGATCACAGTGATGACATTGTCACATCGGCCCTACAGAAACAGAAGATTATTTCTTTATCACAATTAGTTATGCTTTATAAAAAAAAATATATATATATATATATATATATATATATATATATATATATATATATATATATATATATATATATATATATTTTGCTAATTTGTTGACCAGCCACTTCTGACCATATGCATCTGTATTTACTGACCTCTTGGCACTGTTGTTGCCCCGTGCTTTTCAAAGGAAATTTCTGTCGGGAAGATGAATTAATGGACAAATTAACAACGTTTTCACCTGAGGATCGTTTTAAATGAGACATTATGAAGAGAAAAATGACTTTTCCGACATGTTTTTATCATTCACTTATTATCAAAGCATAAAAGTTGCACAAACAGATGGTTTGGGCGATGACATGTTTTGAATAGGTGGAAAAGATATGTTAATGTAAAATTAAGATGTATGTGTGTTATGGTCAGAAACAAATCACTTCTGCTTTAGTTTCTGGAAGACATTCGACATTCATAAGCCCACTATTAATGAATAATTCTTACTGAATATTTAACAGAATAGTTATCTGACTTTTCTGGATTATAACATGAACTTTTGGAAGTCATCAGCGTCTGTTTGTGTCAACCATCGGCAGCTCCTTCTGACTTAGAGATGCATGTTAGCTGGCTTTGAAAGGCCACATCTGTCAGTGGGCGCTGCCAGAGTCCTGTAACAATGGCCGTGTGACAACCATCTGCTAAATGGTTTAATTATGTCCTCAGCTGCTGCATCACGCACTCCAACGTCACCGTCATTACACACACACACACAACGAGGTCAAGCTGGGACTAGATAAGATTAAGAAGAGTAAACAGGAAATACATGTATTGCAGTTGATTAAATAATCAAAAGACAAAGATCAATTAAAAGATGTAAGTTCAGAAACACCCACCTCTATAATATGATAGTCATCCACGTCAAGTTTCAGCACAAAATCTGTCCCTCCGACATACATCTGCTCAGAGTTGTCATGGCTGAAGAATACACTGTGATTCTGACACACTTGGTATTCAAATCCACCACTGTTTATATCTGAGGGAGTAATGCATCACATTATGTTTTTATAGATATAACGTGGAGGGATGTAAAGGTCAGACTCATATAAATTACTGTATCATCAAACGTTGTAGCTACGCTCCTCTGATCTGGTTACATTCCCTTTGGAGAGTAAAGTTGGATGATCTAGATTGAACTAAATCTACTCTTAGCAGGTTTAAGAAGGCTTTGAGGATTAACTCTGTGTCTGACTCTTCTAACCATCCGCACTGATTTGAGATATTGATTTTTCTGAATACATCTAAAACATTGCAGTCATATGAAAAAGTGACACGTGAAGGTTATACCTTTTCTCAGCAACCTGGGATTATGTATAGATCCAAGAGTCGGTGAATTCAGGACGAGTTGAAGATTCCCGGCAAACCAAAAGAAAACAAATCGCAACATTTTGCGCATTATACGCTGAACATACTTATTTCAGTATGAACCGTCCTCAATCCCTCAGTCTGTTGGCGGACGGACGACCTGAGAAAAGAGACAGGTGCCTCCTCGTCCAGCGAGGAGTTAAAGCCAATAACCTGCGTGGACGTATCCTCTCTGCTCTCTGCGCTCCCGGATCAGCACAATCCCGAAGCTGGACACACCGTGGTGGGCGGGGCCGCTGCAACGCTTAATCGTTATCAAACAATACGGCTGTAGATTACGTTAATATCAATAGCTCAGTGTAGATGCATTACATAAAACAAATGTGTAGGATATCAAGGGGGAAAAAAGACATATGTTGTATTTTATTGTATTTAATGTATAAACCAATGTGCTTAGACACATACGTGCAGGGCATACATATGTGTTGAAGTCATTTCAAAAAGCTTAAAGTGGAAGCAATTTGAGAAACGTGTGATGAAGGTTATTGAGGGAGAAAGACAAACATAAATGGAAATCAAACGACATACAAAAAATACCATAATTTCCAACTAAGTGCCAATCTGCAACTATAAGAACGACAGAAACAACAACAAACAAAACGTATTTCTGAGACTCACTAATATGATTGAAATACTATCTGGTCTCTCCCTTGACATACAGAGCAGACAGTTCTGAGTAGCAGCTTGTTCGATCCTACAAAAAGCCCTCAGCAAAGGCATTAGCTCTGATGTAAACAGTGGCCTTACCTGAAATATTTATTGTCTAAAGATGTATTGTATAAATGGCAGGAAGGCTCCCCTGTTTAATGGATCTATTAACTCATCTGACCTCAAACATATCACACTGACTGATATATTCCACTTTTGCACCATCCCTTCCTCATTTTTTCTCTTAATATAAATATATATATAAACACCAGCAAGGACTTCCGGCTGCTCTTTCGTTCTCAGTTCATATAAACTCCTGCATTGGTCTCTTTGCACGGTGGAAATAATCTAAAACATTGCCTGCAGAATGTTTCCATCTAACTTGCTCATGTTTGCTTTTCAATAAATTCCTAAAGACTTGAATACGCCAACTTTTTTTAAAATTTGAAAGTGTATCTGGGAGCTGAACCATGCAGTAACAATCAACAAGTGATATGATATAAACTAAAGCAATTGCTATTTGTAATGGACATGAGTTGCCAGGATCAGAACCATCACCTGTGCCTGAAGGGAAGCCCGCTGTTGTCCCCTGTCCAATCAGATGTGAGGAAGCAGAAAGTACTTCCGGTTCATTTCCGCGTAACGCTGCTCAGCTGACTGACGACTGACAGCCATGGTAAACAATGAATAATCGTATTGTTTAACTCTAGTTTTCTTATTTAGAAGACGTGTTTGCAATACATTTTAGTTGCACCACTTATGCACGAAGTAACGTTAGTTGTTCTTCAACAGTATCGATGTTTAGACCCGACTTTTAGTAGCTGATGTTAGCAGGCTAAGCTAGTTAGTGACTTCCACTGATGGATGTCTAACGTCGATGTGCATGCCGTCGTTTCGGTGTTTAGGAGCTGGCTTTATAATGTGTATATGATGTCTGTTTCTAGCGGTTTCGTTTCTGTGGAGATTTGGACTGCCCAGACTGGGTACTGGCGGAAATAAGCACATTAGCCAAGATTGTGAGTACTTTAGTTTAAAGAGTCAATATTGCGACTTTCAGGGTCATTTTATGGTGTTTTGTTGTATGCTAATAATTGTGTTTTCTGTTTTTCTAACATAACAGTCAAGTGTCAAAATGAAACTACTCTGTGCTCAAGTGCTGAAGGATTTGCTCGGGGATGGCATCGATGTAAGAATTTAAACATACTTCCTTCATCTTTTACCTCACGTCATATTCACAATGAAGTCACTGATATGAGCTATCTTCTTTTAGTACGATAAGGTTACAAAGCTTACTGCCGATGCAAAGTTTGGTAAGTCTCCCTCATACCGTAGATCTTTTACAAATTGACGTTTAAAGTTGCAGCAATACATACTTCATTATAATTAAAGGGCCTATACATTACAATTGTGTGTTAACTAAAAGTACTGAAGTATTTCGAGAGAATGTGCTTGAAATAAACTTACTTTATATACTGCTTTGGTAAATCTACAACAATGCATCATGTTTTATAAGTCCATCATATGTTTTCTGTGTAAAACCTTAATCTGACTATTTAGTAGAACGTGGAAGTAATACAACGTAAAATTCCAAGGGAGCATTAGTAACTTTACTAATGTGCCAGTACTACAACATGATTCCTTAGCAGAGTTAATATACTTAAGTATACTAGTGCTGGTACTGCATTTGAATATAACTAAACCTAACCCATACGCCTATGAAACTGTCATACTTCCACTGCAGTTTTTGCCATTAAATGTTAATTCATGACATCATTCCTTCTTGCAGAGAGCGGTGATATCAAAGCTAGCGTGGCCGTGCTCAGCTTCATTTTCTCCAGTGCTGCGAAGCATGACGTTGATAGCGAGTCCCTGTCCAGTGAGCTGCAGCAGCTCGGTCTGCCTAAAGGTAAGTCCACTGTGGTATAACAATGTTTGGTATAACAATTATGATTATGTCTTTTAATTTGTTTTGCACACATGGACAGACCACTTTCCATACTTTGCTAGTGCCAAGCGTAAGGATGGACTGGTTGTTTCGGGTTGTTTTATTTTAGGGGTAAAGTCTGCATTAAGTGGAGCCCTTTAGGGAGATACCCTGGGCTCCTAAAAAAACAAGGAATCCTGAATACACAGTTTTATATGTTTATGGTGTGCAGATTCTATAAACATACAGGTACATATCATGTCATTATTGGAGCATAATTGGGTATTGTAGAACTAACTTGAACATTCCTGCCAACGGCTATGAGGCTATACAACAAAGCACCTCTTGCCAGAAACTAGTGCAATAACATACACACACTTTGCATTTTGCACATTGTCTATATTTAATTTAAATTAAGATGCTGAATATTTGCATATGTTGTGTGTGTATATATACATATTTGCATATATGTTGTGTGTATATATATTTTATTTTGTATTTTATATTTCACTTGTATAGTTTATGCACAGTCACTTTTTCTTTCTTTCTTATATTTTTATTCTTGTGTGTTTAGTTTATTGGTGCTACTGTGTCCACAAATTTCCCCTTGGGGATTAATAAAGTATATTTCTATTCTATTCTATTCTTCTAAACACTACAGCCAGCTGGCACTCCAAGGTGTCACCTTTTGTGCACAATGCACAGTGACAATGCTAGTTGGAGAGGTGGGGGTGTTGTGCAACATTGATGTCTCCAGCAGCTTGAGATGGTCTTTTTTAAATGTTGTGATCCACTTTATTTAATAGCTGTTAACTCATTTGCGGCTGTTACTATTTTGCTAATGGATCGGTTGCTTCTGTATTAAGTGTTGTAACAGTAATTCTACTAATAATGTGTTAAAGGTCTTCAATGTGTTTATGGACTTAAAATACATCTTGACTACTAATAATTTTACACAAACTCACTATTTCAGAACACACAACGGGGCTCTGCAAATCCTATGAAGATAAGCACTCCGCGCTGCAGGGCAAACTAAGAGAGACGAGTCTGAGACGTAAGTCATTCTGTCCGTCTTGTCCTTGTCAAGAGAGGAAGACACAAATAACTGATGACGAGAGCTGTTCCCTGTGCGGTTGCTGACCGAGAGATGACATCAATTCTGCCCTGTAATGAATTTTAGTGGGCCGACTGGAGGCGGTGTCCTGGCGCGTTGACTACACTCTGAGCTCCAGTGAGCTGAGGGAGGTGAATGAGCCAATGATTCAGCTTAAACTGCAGACACACGGAGCGGAGTCGGCCTCAACAGAGACCACCGTTGTTTCCGTTTCTGCAGACAAGTTGAGAGTCCTGCTTGCAGGTTAGTTCTGCGTCATGCCAAATTGCAGCTATTTTCTGATAGTACGGCCATTTGTAAACGGTTTTATTGGTCAGAATTATTTTGTGATGACTGTTTTTCCTCTGTGTGTTTCTACAGAACTCAAACAAGCCCAGACTAGGATGAATGCACTTCAATGAAGAGTGGACAATGAAGTCGGACCTCGATGTCCGATTGACAGCCGGACACAAATGATGCTGTTTAAAAGTGCCATACTTACATCTTTCCATTTTTTTAGATGAATGTATTATCTCAAAGTCCATGTGGCTCATTCCTTATTTGTATTGACTGATAGTTAGTTGTATTTTTCTACCATGTCAGTAATAATAATAGGTGGAAACGTGTCCAGACTGAACAAGAAAACTGAATGGACTATTTTTGTAAAAAATGTATATTGGTTCCCACGTTTTGCTTTTAGTCATGATTCTAATTTGTGTTTGACCTTCTTGTGCTCATAAATTACAAAATAAAATGTGTAATATGTGTATCATTTATCGGTTTCTGCAAAGCTTACATATCCCAGCATGCATTGGGGCTGTAGCCTAATGTTTTCTCATTACCTTCTGAAAATGCGGAAGGTTATTTGGAAGGTTTTGATCGCCGGGTATTTGTATGCGTGCGTGGGTGTTATTCGCATAATTAAAAAAGTATTAAACCGAATTGCATGAAATTTGGTTGGATGATTGGTTAATATCCAGGAACCATTAAATTCGATTTTGGGATCGATTGGGTCAAAGGTCATGAAAAGGTCAAATTCTTATTTGTACCTAATTTTTATCCAATTGGCATGCAACTAATGCCAACATGTGCCTAATTCAATGCCCAATGTTTTGCTATGCGAAGGTTTGCGCCATACCGAGTGCCCATTCTAGTTCTACATTGCATTTGCTTGAAAAATCATTAAATTATTTGAACACAGCGAACACATTCACTGAGATGAGAAATGCGAGCGACGATTATAAATAACAAGTGTGTGTGAGCAACGAGATCACGCCATATAAATGGTGGCGATTGTTTTCGCGTGCTTATATCATGGTTGGCAATTCGGGGAAAGGGGATAGTTAATATTCCAACGTAGTAGGTGGCGGTAATGCACGACTTGACGCTGGTTTCTACTCGCTATTAAAACGAAGAAGAAGAAGAATGTTTGGTAACACGCGTGTTGTGAACGCGTATTGGTCAGTGCCTTGTTTGGCACCGTGTGCAGCCCTGCAGAGAGAAACCCGCCAAACTCCCTCGGTTATGTGTCTACTTTAAGTCTTTTAACGAGTTTATCAACGGCGTGGTCTATTTCCTGTTTGTGGTGAGTTGTTTTGCTCCCCTCCACCTGACACACTCCCCTCCTCTCATTCAAATTAAATAACATAACCCAAGGTCTTTTGGGCCTTCTTTTCTTTTTTAGAATCACTTAGATTGTTACTTTCTATTCCTTTAATCAACTGTTTCTTTATGTCTGCACTTTTTATTTCCCTAAAATGTGCAGGCATTATTTCCTGTCTCAAAGCTGTCTCCTCACTTGTAGTTATACATCCCATCATGTCCTCAATGTCCAGTAAACGTAGCCACAGCCACATTGGTGCTATGTTTTGTGATGCCACTTAATTTATTTTTGTTGCAGAACAGCTCAACTTATTTGAACAGAATGCCTGAGGGACCAGAGCTCCACCTGGCCAGCCTGTATGTGAACACGATGTGCACAGGAGTGGTGTTCACTGGACCAGTCACAAAATCTGAGGTCAGCAAGAACCTTAATGTGCCCTTCACCTGTGAGGCCTATCGCATTAGCGCCACTTCCAGAGGGAAGGAAGTGAAGCTCACGCTGACGCCCATGAAGCGTGATGGTTCAAAAAACAAAGTGATGCCAGGACAAGCAGACCAGCCCATGGAGATAGTTTTTCGCTTCGGGATGTCGGGCAGTTTCCGCTTCACCACAGAGGATGAGCTGCCCAAACATTCCCATCTGCGTTTTCACTCCAAAGAGGAGCCCTGCAGAGAGCTCAGCTTTGTGGATGCCCGCAGGTTTGGCAGCTGGCAACCCAATGGGACGTGGCAGCCTGACCGAGGGCCTTGTGTCATGTTTGAGTATGAAAGCTTCAGGTTAGTAAGGCTGTAACTGTAGTCACCTGCTCAATCAAAGTATCGCTGTCCCACTGACCAGAT
Source organism: Liparis tanakae (assembly GCA_036178185.1). Taxonomy (NCBI): domain Eukaryota; kingdom Metazoa; phylum Chordata; class Actinopteri; order Perciformes; family Liparidae; genus Liparis; species Liparis tanakae. Next base: position 4,309,479 of record CM070108.1, on the reverse strand, counting down.
AATACCTTTGCAGGGAGAAGATAGTGTCACACCTGTCTAACCGGGCCTTTGACCGGCCCATCTGTGAAGCTCTGCTCAATCAGAAGTACTTCAACGGGATCGGGAACTACCTCAGGGCTGAAATCCTTTTCAGGTGATGCACTTAAAAAAAAAAACACACACACAACTACTCAACTGACACATTATACAGTTATGTTTTTGTAATGCTCCAATACTGACCGCATTTAGTCAATTGGGAATCAGCCATGACAAATATAGGCATTTTAAATACAGGCATGTAACTAACAATTATTTGAATTCTGTAATAATCTGGAATTATTACCAATTGAAAATGCCATCCTCAAATTGCTTTTTTTTCTTCTTCCAGTATTCAGTTTCAATCAAATAAAACAGTGTTTCCTCTTGTAGCTACATTTATTCTAACATATACCAATATGAAACTTGATTAGTATTTAGTAATTGACAGATAACCTGTGTTGAGTAGTCAGAATAAGCATTCTGAGGAAAAGTGCATCCCTAAGAAGATGCAAACAGTATTTACTTATTTACAGAGAGACAACACATATTACTCTGGATGTTCTCAAATGTCTAGTTACCTTCGCATTGAAAATGCAGAAGGTAATGTTTTCGCCGGCGTGTATTTATTTATTTATTTATTCATTTGTGAATATGTCCGTTTGTCCGTTATTCATCTAACTCAGACAAAACTGAGCCGCTTCTTATGAAACTAGGTGGGATGATTGGTCATGACCCAAGGAGCAATCGATTAGTTTTTGGGAGTGATTGGGTCAAAGGTCAAGGTCACAAAAAGGTGAAAAACGTAAAAACTGAGCCGATTCTTATGAATTAGGTGGGATGATTGGTCATGACCCAAGGAGCAATCGATTAGTTTTTGGGCGATTGGGTCAAAGGTCAAGGTCACGAAAAGGTGAAAAACGTAAATTGCGAAGGTATGCGCTCTACCGAGTGCCCATTCTAGTTTGCATCTGTAGTAACCTGCTAGGTGTAACTCGTGGCTACGAAGGACACAAAGTGAAAGAAAGCCTGGGGCAGAGAAACCTTGACTAACAATAGGTCTCCATTCACGGTTTAAAAAGAAACATACAATGAGCAAGAATGAAACAGGGAGTAGCTTTGCTGTAGTTCTGGTTTATTACAAGGATGCAACAATCAAGGTCGGACTAGAACGACTACCAAAAGGTTTCTTTTGTCCTTCACAAGTGGTTTTCCTTTGAGGCTCTGGTTTGAAGAAAAAAGGCCGATTGTATGTTTTGTTTTTGTTTTGTTTTGTTCACCAAAACAAAGAACCGGCTCTCATGAGACTCAAGGTCTGTTTAGCTCCAGATATGAGAAGAATGGCTTTCTTTCTCTTCTTGGTTTCTTACGTCCAGCACACGGATTCAGACACACTTGAAAACAAAGGAGCCTTTCTGTTTGACAAAAGAACGGGTCCGAAGTGTGTGTGTGTTCTTTTCTTAGGTTGAACATCCCACCGTTTGTTCCAGCCAGGGCCGTATTAGAAGGCCTGAAGTCAGAGGATGCATTTGAAAACAAGAAGGTTGTGAAGAACGAGATCACCGACACAAAGGTGGGCGACCCGAGACAGACACTCGCATTTTTCAGATTATTAGTTACTCAACAATCATCGCTTTATAAATCTATAACGGTGCCGCTTTCTTTGTTCTGTGCACAAGAGGTCAGACGGGTCTAAAGACGAAGTGGAAGGCGAGCCGGGTGACCTGCTCCGGCTGTGTCACACAGTCCCGCTGGAGGTGGTGAACCTAGGTGGGTCATTTTGAGTGAAAGACACGTTCACAATGATTTAATTCAGAGATGACGCATCGCATTGCCAGTGAAATGAAGGCTCTAACGCATTTTGTTTTCCTAGGTGGGAAGGGCTACGATCCCCAGAAGGCCGACTACACTGACTTCCGGGCGTGGCTGCGGTGTTACTTTGTGGATGGAATGCAATCGATGCCGGACCACAACGGCCGAACCATGTGGTTCAGGGTGAGTTAATAGGAACATCCTGTATTCTCTGGGGCAGTTTCACAAGACACTGACCCACATGTACTGTTCTAATTTCAGGGAGATGCAGGACCCATGATACCTGAAGGTACTCTGAATATATGAGGGTTATTTGGGAGTTTTTCCTGGTCCGATGTGAGGTTTTGGGGCAGGGATGTGTACAGATTGTAAAGCACAGACACATTTGTAATTTGTGAAACTGGGCTATACAAATAAACTGAATTGAATTGAATATGAAACTTGAGATCTTCTGCTGAAATGTATGTGAGAATAGTGGATGAATAAACTGAGCCGTTTACTTTTTCACCCAATAAATTGAAAAGCACGCAAGGCCAAAAAGAGAGCCAAGAAAGAAGATGACCACGATTACACTGAAAAGAAAAAGGTAACGAGTCGCTTTTACGTTTTTCTTAAAATGATGAACTCTACAGATTAACACCAGTTTGCTTTCATCAGGCGGTTAGGAGTCGCTCTGTTAGCGCACCAAAGAAGAAGAACGCGATCAAACGAGAAGCTGTGACCAAAACGCCAAAGAAAGAAGACGATGGACCTTCGAAGGAAACCGCGTCCGAGAGGAGACGAGAAGTAAACGCACCTCAACAGGAAAAGAGAGAAACTGCACAGAGCAAGAAAAACAGCAGTTCAGAAACAACGACAGGTGAGCTTAGAAACTCCTCAAAATGATAAGAACAATCTACTGGGTACTGCTGGAAAGAAAACAACAGAATCGTATCTGAAAGTTGTCCTTGTTGCAGGTCCACAGAGGCGCAGCGAGAGAGTGACCAGGCAGAACAGTACACGCACATAAAAAAAGGAGGCACCACTGTATTAATTATTGTTTTTAATAAAACGTGTTTTTATAAGTTTGGAAAATTTGTATTGATTTGATGCAAAGTAAGTAATTTATTTGTGTCACATTGTCGTCCAGGAGTAGCTCCAACTGATGCCCTTCATTTGAAGTCTCCGAATAAGCTGCAACACAAGATGATACCTTTTCTAGCATTTAACTAGTTTCTACGTTCAGGATTTAGATCGCGAGCCGACGCTGAGATTTGGTTTCCAGCCGTGTCTTTTTACAAGATGAGGAGAAGTGACACAATTTGGAAGGGGCTGAAGTTCAGAGCGATTCCCTCTGGCGTGATGCGTGCTGGCCGAGTCGGGTCCTCTCTCTCCAGGAAATCACAACTGAAAGGGGAAAAAACAAACAGTTGCATTCTTAGTAGATAATCGAACATTAAAATATACCAAACAGCTGTAAACATATAACAGGGTTCTTAAACATTTTAACCAATGGTTTTCCATGACTTTAAACCAAAATTCCATGACCAAATTGAAATCTCGGTAAAACCTTAACAATTTAGAACATTGTGCGTATTAAGAAAATATGCCGGCTTATATTTTGATTGTTTTTCTTTAAAAAAACATTATTTCAAACTCGTCGTAAATGAACATGTGATTTTAACAAATTTCCATGACTTTTCCCAAACTTTTATGATTTAAATTTTTTCCATGACTTTTCCAGGCCTGGAAATGACTTTTAAAATTCCATGACTTTTCCAGGTTTTCCATGACCGTACAAACCCTGATATAAATACTCACTGCCAGGCTTCCTGGACTGGAAGGGTGGTGCAGAGAGTTGCAGTCACGCTGCTCCCATGTGACTCGTACAGTCGGACTACGAGTGATCCTTTCCTGTCCTCAGCCTGTCATGGGAAACACAGTAAATGGCCATTTGTGGGCTGAGTGGATTAAGTCAAGGCGGCTCCAGCTTAGCATTTAAAGGGATACCTGTTTAATGGTCTCGAGGATGACCGCTGCGCTGTCGACGGAAAAGGCACTCCAGGGCTCGGTGTCGGCAGCGCACTGGATTGACCTCAGAGGGAAGTTGAGATTGTACGCATACTGGATGACGGAAGCATCTTGGAAAGATCCTGAATTTAAAAAACACAAAACATGATCTCACACGTTCCACAGGGAGAGCGTTAAGGTAGCCTGGACACCAGACCAGGGTTCTTACACATGTTGACCGATGGATTTCCATGACTTTTCCAGGACTTCAAACCAAATTTCCATGACCAAACTGAAATCTCGGTATAAACATGCACAATTTAGAAAATGTCTTATGGCTTATATTTTGAGCGTCTTTCTTTAAAAAAAACACATGAATTATTTCAAATTCGGCGTAAATGAACATATGATAATAACTAATTTCCATGACTTTTCCAAAACTTTTATGATTTAAGTTTTTTCCATGACTTTTCCAGGCCTGGAAATAACCATTTTAAAATTCCATGACTTTTCCACGTTTTCCATGACCGTACGAACCCTGCCAGACCGAACTTAGCCCCGCCCTCAACATTTGAAGTCGGGAAGTTGGGTCTGGCGTTGCTCCATTGGGGAGAAATTATCTGCGGACAGACATTGTCGGACCAAATCAAATTGTCAAGGCAGGCTTTATACGATGACGGACAGATGATCCACAGTAACGTAACAACCACGTCATAAAAAGGCGCTTGAGTTGAATTTGTTTACAACAAACGTGGCTGAAGCTGGAGAGCTAAGATGTGTAGATTCTGCCATTGAGTCTGTTTGAGAAGACCTCGACAGAGCATTCATTCTGAAAGAGGAACAGAGAACAGAGCCTGCGTGCAGTTGAGTTCAACAACTATGTGTCGCTTGAAATACGTCACATACTGTTGCTCTAATTGGTTGTAGCTCTATCCAATTCAGAATCAGAATCAGAAAACGTTTATTGCCAGGAATGTTTACACAAACGAGGAATTTCTTTTGGCGGAAGGTGCAACATTTGACATGACAAACGACAATCAACATAAACTTAAGTACAAGACAAGATAAAGACAAAGATAAAGTGCCTGAACAACAGAGAACGTTTAAAGTGTCTAAGTGCATGTTACATGTGACGTGTGTTTAAGTTAAAGTGTATGTTACATGTGTTTAAGTTAAAGTGCATGTTACATGTGTTTAAGTTAAAGTGTATGTTACATGTGACGTGTGTTTAAGTTAAAGTGCATGTTACATGTGTTTAAGTTAAAGTGTATGTTACATGTGACGTGTGTTTAAGTTAAAGTGCATGTTACATGTGTTTAAGTTAAAGTGCATGTTACATGTGACGTGTGTTTAAGTTAAAGTGCATGTTACATGTGTTTAAGTTAAAGTGTATGTTACATGTGACGTGTGTTTAAGTTAAAGTGCATGTTACATGTGACGTGTGTTTAAGTTAAAGTGCATGTTACATGTGTTTAAGTTAAAGTGCATGTTACATGTGACGTGTGTTTAAGTGCATGTTACATGTGTTTAAAGTGCATGTTACATGTGTTTAAGTTAAAGTGCATGTTACATGTGAGGTGTGTTTAAGTTAAAGTGCATGTTACATGTGTTTAAGTTAAAATGCATGTTACATGTGTTTAAGTTAAAGTGCATGTTACATGTGACGTGTGTTTAAGTTAAAGTGCATGTTACATGTGACGTGTGTTTAAGTTAAAGTGCATGTTACATGTGACGTGTGTTTAAGTTAAAGTGCATGTTACATGTGACGTGTGTTTAAGTTAAAGTGCATGTTAAAGTTGAGCGAAGAGGCATTTTCTTTCCTGGTTCGGTTGAAACACGCCCCTTAATCACAGCCCAACGGAGCGGATCAGACTCACATTCTGACTAGAATTATGAGGATGACATCGTCAGGCTAGCGTTACGGTGTATGAGAAGAGTCAACCCTACCCGCGTGTGGCATGACTGCGTAGGTGAAATGATGAGTCCCCATGTCGGCATTGACATCTGGCGCCTTGGGTGCTCTCAGTCTGTGACGAGAGACGGATGCTATTAGATGCAGGGATTATTTACACGTGGTGAAACTGAAAGGTATATGAACAGAGGGAAACCTCACAGGGACAGGGTCATCGTGTTCTTGTGGACCGAATAGCCGTATTTGCAATCGTTCAGCAGCGCGACCCCGAAGTTGTGCTCCGACAAATCGGCCCATCTGTGACCCCAAACCTGAGAAGGACGTCGTGATGAAAACCAGCAAAGGCAATACAGAACATTTCAACAGCGTTGTTTGTGTTATGACAGCATCGCTGACGTCTTTTGTCCTCAAAGTGAACGTCGTCCTTTATCATTACATTACATGTCATTTAGCAGACGCTTTTATCCAAAGTGACTGTGCTAATTTAAGTGCATTTCAACCTAGAGTACAAACTAAGAACAACAAGAATACAGAAAGTAACATTTCCTCAACATAGTCAAACTACAAAAGTACCATAATAAGAGCCATTCAAGAGCCACTGGAGTGATAATCTGTGTTTTAATCCAGATATAGTCGGAAAAGGTGCGTTTTCAGTTTCCGGCGGAAGCTGTAGAGTCCTACTCGTACAGCTCATTCTGGTGTTGTACCTCAAACTTGGCCCAGTCCCACGAGGTGTTCCTGTGTGTGGGTCTCTGCAGATGGCCAAACTGGATCTCGTATGTAGCATCGGGGCTGTGGACTCGCACTGGGAATTCCACCTTCAGAAACTTGTGTGACTCCGCCCACTTCACCTGAAATTGGATGGATGCAACACTCGGTATTTGAAGAATGCGTCAACCGTTGGATCAGTGAATCTCCAGATATCATACATGTTACATACCTCTGTGTTGAACTTGATGTACGGACACATGGCGTCCATGACGATCTCCTGCGTGATGGTGCTCTCGTCACTGATCCTGAGCGTGAAGCTGACGCTGCCTCGGAGCCCACCTGGGGACACCACGCGGGGGGGCTGCACCACCTCCAGAACCGGCTTCCTACGGGGTCAACCCTGCAGTTAGGGTCACCTGCAGATACTGTAATGTGTATGAAGAGGGCCACAGAGGTATGCAACAGTGACGACTGACACCTTGTCTGCAGATGGTAGTCCATTACATCCCAAGCATCCCAGTACAGAGGGACATCATCAAACATGACGAACTGGTTCCCATGACAGCCGTCAGAAATGGCTTCTCTGAAACCAACCAAGTGGTGAGACGGATGTTAATTCATTAACTCACTGTACATATTCACATACATACTTACACTATTGATCTGCGCTGCACTCATTTAATTTAATTTACACTACACACTTTGCACACTGTCTATATATATATATATATATTATTTTATTTTACATTGCTGTATTTACATATATGTTGTATATATACACATATATATTTTATTTTGTATTTCATATTTCACTTTGCATACTATACTTCATGCACAGTCACTTTCTTTCTTATATCTATACAGGGTTCTTACACATTTTGACCGATGGATTTCCATGACTTTTCCATGACTTTTCCATGACTTTATACCAAATTTCCATGACTAAACACGAACAATTTAGTAAATCTTGCGTATTGAAAGCGTACGCCGGCTTACATTTTAAGCGGCTTTCTTGAACATGTGATTATAACAAATTTCCATGACTTTTCCAAAACTTTTATGATTTTAGTTTTTGCTATATTTTATTGTGTTTAGTTTATCGGTGCTACTATGTCAACAAATTTCCCCTTGGGGATTAATAAAGTATATTTCTATTCTATTCTATTAAGATGGAGTCGGTGTGGAACATGTGGCCACGTGGTCCGACCGTACCTGTGAGCGTTGATCAAATACAGCGACGCCAAAGTGCCGTCTGTGTTTACGACCGTCTGTAATATCCCGTTCTCCATGAGGATGCTGCCGTCGGCCTGTACATTACACACCTTAGTACGCCACATTAAATGACAACACAGTGACATGAATTAAATGCTCTATATTAGTACGTACTTGAGAAGTGACGGAGACTGTAACCAGAGGCTGCGTGTCTTCGACGGGGGACAAACCGAGGCTGGGAACTCTCACCAGAGCTGCAGCACAACGGATACCAACAGAGCATCAAACATGCAGCTTCCTCTAGTAAAGACCTCTCTACACCATCATGGATCAGCTGCTCTGATCTCAACGGGTCATCAGGGCATCATAGCTGCAGCAAAAGAATCCTCAGACGATAAAAGGATAGCATGGTGTTCAGACCTAGATGAGAACATGACTGGCAGAATCAATAACTTCTTTTAAACCCACTTTTATAGAACTGCTTTTAAGTGATGTCGTCCTTTTAAGTTTTTATTTTAATTGCCTATTTGTTTGGTTTTAGTTGTATTCAATGCTTTTATGGTATGCTCTTTTTTGTTTGCCGCCATTGAAGTTGTGTTTATGCTTTGTTTATCTGTAGAGCACTTTGTAAACCTTGTTTTTAAAAGTGCTATATAAATAAATGTATTATTATTATTATTATTATTATTATTATTATTATTATTATGACTGTTGAAGACGGGCAGGTCATATGACTAGCGAGTCAAGTCCAAACAATAAACTCAAGGTTCAAGCTGCTCCAGTATAACAGTGATATGCAGCTGCACTTTGTAAGGCAACAACATCATTATTGTAAATATTTAAACATACCAAGTTCATCAGCGCCCGCTGGACTCTGGATGACTTCGTGGCGCTCCCATGGCAGAAAGTTGAACACAGCGGTGGAGTTGCCTTTTGACCCGAGGGCTCCAAAGGCATCGTGCAGCAGTGCAGCGCCATCCCTGCGGATATCTGATGCACAGCATGGCATTCTGTTTAGAGAGCAATGCATGAACACGGCTGTGGTCTTCATGCAGGGTTCTTACACAAGTTGACCAATGGATTTCCATGACTTTTCTACAACTTTTAACCAAATTTCCACGACCAAACTGAAATCTCGGTATGAACAAGAATGATTTAGAAAATGTTTGAGCGTCTTTCTTCACACTAATTACTTAAAAACATGTGATCATAACAAATTTCCATGACTTTTCCCAAACTTTTATGATGTAAGTTTTTTCCATGACTTTTCCAGGCCTGGAAATGACCATTTTAAAATCCCATGACTTTTCCAGGTTTTCCATGACCGTACGAACCCTGTCATGGACATAAAACTCTACCTTCATAATACCGGAGTGCATCCTCCACAACCATCTCTATACAGCTGCCGGGAATCACGTCATGGAACTGATTTAGTAGAAGCAGCCTGAAAGGGAGAATTCAAAGAAAACCGTATCACATACTAGAACAACAAAGGCCACTAATGTATTAATCATCAGACTTTGATCCGTGTGTCTGGACCTCCAGAGCTCCTGCAGTTTTTCCACAGGATACTGAAAAGTCTTGTTCCGACACAGAGCCAAGCTGCCGGCTATCTCGATGTCATGAAGCAACGCCTCGCACTGCCGGTTCCCTCGTTTGATCTAGAAGAGAACATCCCTGCACTTCATCAAACAGCACACACATTATCCAATAGTACCTTTATTAGTTTTATTGATGTATATTTCCTGGACATGTACAACCCTTTCCCGCCCACTTATGCTTATTTTGTGGCATTGTGTGTGCAACTATTATATTGTAAGATGTAACGTGTAATTATGCCTTCCCCTTACATGTGTATCTTGTGTATCTGCCTTTACCTACACACATTATATATAATTTATATAATTATTTTATAACTAATAAATAATTATTATATATATATATATATATATATATATATATATATATATATATATATTTTAAGCAATTCTGACTATTAGTATAATTGGCTAGATGTAACAATCCAAGTAAATCTAGCATGTAAATAATCTATACTATATCCTAATATTTACACAAGCTATAGCTTTATTACAAATACTGTTCTTGTTATTTTGTTTTTTTCTAGCCTCCTTGTGCTCGGATATCTTTTCTGTTATTGCAAAGCATCTTTTGAAGATCCCGTTCTACCTCAGCCTGTGTGGTGTAGCTGCCGTTGTGCAGCTCCAGGAAGAGCTCTCCGGTCCAAGTGCAAAGCAGAGCCGAGTCGGCCTGAAGCTGAGAGAAAAGCTTGTCAGGAGTAGATGCCTGGACCCTGAGAAACACACAAGAATTAGACATGTAAGCGGCCAATGACGTCTCTGGCTACACCGTTGTTATTCATTCGGACTAAAACGTGTATAATTAATGGTATTGTTGTACTCCACAGAGCAGGAAAAGACATCATAAACTCATGACTAGTTGACTTCTGGGACGTATTTCTGACTCATTTTGGGCTGGGTTTTTGTTACTGATGAGTGTTGAGTTTTAAGTGTGGGACAGGAACTGACTTGGGAAGTCCATCTGTGTCCTGGACCCGGTGCAGTCTGTCCAGCATCAGCTGTGTGGGGCCGCCGCCTCCATCGCCAAAACCAAACAACACTGCACTGTGGTTCGCTCTTCCTTTGTCTTTGTTATTCTTCACCGTGTTCGTCAGCTGTGGGCAGAAATGTAAGCTTTGTGAGGATTGTAAATATTCTGATCACAGACTCAACATTCACTGTGTTATGTGTACCGAACACTCACGTCCTCAACCTTGCCCATCATTCCGTAGGAGTTTCCTGGTGGGAAGTGGGTTAAAACCTTGGAGCCATCCAGACCTTCCCAGAAAAATGTGTTGTGCTTTAGGAAAGAGAAGTCAAAACTGAAAGACAAAACTTAAGTAGAATAGAATAGAATTATACTTTATTAATCCCCAAGGAGAAATTTGTGGGCACAGTAGCACCAATAAACTAAACACACAATAATAAAAAAACATATAAGAAAGCAAGAAGAAAAGTGACTGTGCATAAACTATACAAGTGAAATATAAAATACAAAATAAAATATATATGTATATATATATATATATATATATATACACACAACATATATACAAATATGTATATATATACACACAACATATGTGCAAATATTTAGCAGTGTAAAAATTAAATAAAATGTGCAAAATGCAAAGTGTGGGTATGTTATTGCACTAGTTTCTTGCAGGAGGTGCTTTGTTATAAAGCCTCATGGCCGTAGGCAGGAATGTTCTCCTGTAGCGTTCCTTATGGCAGCGGAGCGAGACGAAGCGGTTGGAGAACTAACCAAAGTCAGTGGCCAGTACAACTTACAGGAAAGGCGTTGACCAGGTTCCAGCTGAGCTTCTGTGTCAAGAAATTGGAAATGCCCGAGCCCTGCATTATCTGAGGAAGCTGTGCAGAGTAGCCAAACGTGTCCGGAAGCCAGAACTAAAGAGAATGAGAAAAGATCATTATCGTATGCATACCTGATAAAATGGCCACAAATGTAGCAGGTTATGAAATGATTTGTTTTTGAATCCCTACCTCTTTGCAATGGATCCCAAACTCGTGGTTAAAGAAGCGTTGGCCTTCTAGAAACTGACGAATCATGGACTCACCTGAGGGCAGATTGCCATCCTGAATAGATTAGAATAGAAATATACTTTATTAATCCCCAAAGGGAAATTTGTTGAAAACAGTAGCACCAATAAACTAAACACAATAAAATATAAATATAAGAAAGAAAGAAAGTGACTGTGCATAAAGTATACAAAGTGAAATATAAAATACAAAATAATATATATATATATATATATATATATATATATATATATATATATATATATATATATATATATATATATGTAAATACAGCAATGTAAAATAAAATAATATATATATATATATATATATATATATATATATATATATATATATATATATATATATATATATAGACGGTGTGCAAAATGCAGAGAGTGTGTATGTGTGTAGTGTAAATTAAATGTGTGCAGTGCAGATCAACACAGTGTAGGTATGAATGTGAATGTGAATATGTACAGTGATAGTTATTGCAGTTATTGCAGTTATTGCAAGTTTTCTGGCAAGAGGTGCTTTGTTGTAGCGCCTCATGGCCGTCGGCAGGAATGTTCTCCTGTATCATTCCTTGTGGCAGCGGAGGCAAACATGTCATTCGTAAATCTTAACTTAGGATATTATGTTCAGAAAAAAAGAGCAAAGTGGCAGCAGCCCCTTTCATATAGTTAAATTAATAAGATGCATGAAAAGCGATTTATTTGCAAGATCTGAGGTTCACCATTTCCACCCATGTTCCTCCAACTGGTATGAAGCGGCCTTCCTTAACGTACTGCTGAATCTGGGAGAAGAGTCCCGGGTACCAGCTCTTTACCCACTGGAACTGCTGGGCCTGAACAAAGAAGAGGTCAAAGTTGAAGAGGATTGCTCATAATTGTAAAATCTTAATGGCTCATAGTAAACTGCGTCAGTGGGGAAATACCTGAGAGCACGTAAAAATAAAGTCTGAGTTCTTCTCCATCAAACGGATCACTGTCACCCAGCTTCGGCCACATTTGCGAATGGTCTCTTCGTAAGGCCACAGCCAAGCTGGGGAGACACAAATGTAGAAATATGAGCCAATTTAACAAAATATTGGAAGATTGTACATGAAACATTAGTTTCTACTTCAGAAATAGGGCAGATTAAATTGATTAGTATGATTTTTTAACATTGCTTTGCTACAACAGTTAAGTATATTACTTTTTAACAAAATAAGCTAAACACAAGCAGCCAGAGAACACAATTAAAAGTAAAACATTGGCAAAATTCTGCTTTGAATATGTAAATCGAATATAGATTCAGCTTAAAATCTGACTAGGCATACAACGCCAGTTTTTTTAAAACGTTTTCCATTCACAAAATGACACATTTTAGACATTAGACTGAGACCTGAGTCTATGTGGCAGTGACCCATCGCGTGAGCCGTGTGCTGGCTGTCCCCGTTCCGCTGGCTGAAGAAGGAGTGGGCCAGACTGTGAGCTTTGGAGAAAGAGCTGGGGTCAGAGGGGTCGCAGACGTTCACCATCTCATTGACAGTGAAGAGTGCCTGATAGCCTCGTTGCTCTCCCTCTCCGAGTTCCTGTGAAGGAAGAGAAACTGTGAGTTTCATTAAACTTCAACTAAAGTAAACCAACGTGTAATGTTTTATGTGACTTCACCTTTACGATGTCAATCAGCATCTCAAAATCAGTCAGCAGCTCCTGTACGTCGCGGTTAAACACCACCAGCTCCGCCTTCTGTACAGAAAACTTCCTGTTTGGATCTGGGGCTGCAATCATGGACCCTTGACCAGCTCCAAAAAGCCCATTACAGGCCACCTCCACATAAAGGGTGACACTAAACACATGAGAACATAGTGTTAGATATACATTCAGTGACAGAAGCAGCGATGAACTCTCGTTTAGGTAACTGACCTGTGTGGCTCCTCGTCTCTCAGACAGTCTGACAGGATGTAACTCGTCTTCTCGCCCTCTTTGGTGAGGCCCTGCACGCGTCACAATGAAATATACTTATTTGTTTGCGTAGGATTTTGATACTTTAATCCAGCCTGACTGCTACATTACCTGAACTGGCTGTTCATCTCTCCAAACCATCGCTTCGCCATCGCTTTCCCACAGAAGATGAACCTCTTTTCCTCTCCAGGACTCTGGGATGTTCAGGGTCACTTTAAACCAGCATGTCCACCACCTTCAGCAAGCATCAAGCTTGGTTCATTGCCAACATCAGGGGGAATATAAAGATACGTGTGGGTGATAAAACAATAACTATTCTACTTACGTGGGTCCAAAAGTATCACCAACTGTATAAGGAGCAAAGGTCAGCTGAAAGGCCTCTGTGAATGTGATCCGTTTGGAGGACAAGGAGGAGGTGAGGGACTCCAGCGGGCAGGAGCCTCCATGCAGTCTGCAAAATAATTATTTAAAAAGTGTTTAGAGAGCCCAAAATCACAACGTGTATGTATGTTTATATATGTATGACGAGGTCAGATTACTTTTGGGTAATAAAACGTCAACATAACACCTTGTAATATTAGCAGTGTGTTACAGAAATGTGAAACTAATCAAAATAAACACTGAGTAGCATCATGTGCATGTACGAGTAGGATATGAATGATTGCACGAGGTACTAAACAATCCTCTATTTAAAGGACCACAGATCTGGTCTGCAGCACTAAAGTCCTTTAATCTATCGGAGAGTCAATGCAGCTGCATGAAAAGATGCCTTACCGTCCTCTCAGGTTGCAGTCTGTGAAGTAAATGTCAGAGATGAATTTCTCTGCTCTCTCGAGGAGAGTGCGCCTGTTTTTTAGCACCGGCTGGCGATGCATCGCGAAACCAACAAGCAGAACACGAGCGTCAGGTTTACGGTCAACAGCGAGCACTGAACTCTGGAGGACCCGGAAGTAAAACGTGTTGTTATGGCACGTGACCCGCCACGAGATGGCAGTCCTGTCCAACAGGTTTTCTCTCTCTCTCCCTCTTCTGGTCAGGAAAAGGAAGAAAGAAGTGACCGCCGGGCATCCTTTTTCTTTTAGGACTTATTTACCTAAAATTAGTTTTTCTTAACAGGTATCCTCGGTCAAATACATGATTGGTCAACATATGTAGGGTGACCATATTCATAACCATAAAACCAAAAAGGAGGACACTATGCGGTATTTTGTGAGACTGAATAATTGCATAGGACGTTGGCGTGCTCCCCTCTACAACACAACGTTGTGTGGTACATGATGTGTGTGTGTGTGTGTGTGTGTGTGTGTGTGTGTGTGTGTGTGTGTGTGTGTGTAACAGAATAGTCTTGAAGAGTCAAAAAGTGTTTGTTCACAGTATTTGTATTTGTTTAATACATTGTGGTGTTCAAAAACTGACCATTGAGATGAAAAGTGCCGAGTGCCACAAGTCATAACATTTGTGTTATTCATTAAATTAATGTTTTAAAAGCATAAATACAAACATAAAAATATTAACAATACTGTTATCCACATTTAAAAATCTGTATGGTTTTAAACCCAATGAATATTCATATTACATGTAACACATCCATACAATAAAAATGCTACATTATAAATCAATTTAGCTTAAAAGCTTCCTACAGGAAATTAGTAGCCTATATTTGCTCAATTAAATACACAGCAAAAGATTGCATCATATGGAGTGGATGCCCCTGACACAACATTATCAAAGTGTATGTCGGTTCAAAACAAATTAAAATCAGACTAGTGTACTCACCAAATTGAAATGGTTAAATCTGTATTTGCAATACTGGAGCTAGATCTGGCTGCCGGCAGCCATAAAGACCTTGAATCTGAAATATTTCAGACCCCAGGAGGAGGCAAACAGTCCATGTAGCACCTCTTGGACTTTGTGGTGCCCATCTGTTACTGTCCTGGAGCACCTCCACTGCAGGCTGCCTCCTCTTGCCAGGAACAGCAGCAGCAGGCACTTCCGAAAAACATTAAAACATTAAACACATGCAATAAAACAACTGTTATAAGGGTTAGGGTTTAGACAAAAGTTGTAAAAAACAAAACAGAAAAAACTAATAAATACACACACACATATATATATATATATATATATATATATATATATATATATATATATATATATATATATATATATATATATATGTGTGTATATATGTACATGTTTATATATGTGTATACACTCAAAAAAATGTGTTGGTGTTGTAAATTATACATAATTAATTGGTATATATTCTGCATTGTATTAATACGTTTCACTGATTACTAGACTTTATTAAGTAAAAGTTACACATTTTAATCATACAGTAAATTAACTCTGCGGGAAGAATAAATGTTACTCCCCAATTTCTCATACTGTTTACACGTTCACTGATTACTAGACTTTATTAAGTAAAAGTTACACATTTTAATCATACAATAAATTAACTCTGTGGGAAGAGTAAATGTTACTCCCCAATTCCTCATACTGTTTACATGTTTTATAATAACTGAACATAAACTGAAAAAGGTAAGTACATTTTAATTAATCAAAACGTCTAACGCGTTTGAATAAAACGACCCGTGCGATCCACATTCACTCCAGTACTCTGATCACTCCCTCGTTGGTCCCTCATTCCCTTCACCTGGTCCTCTCGCCCTTCTCACCTGCAGGCCGTCCCCTCTTTAGTCCCTCACTATTTAGCTCCCTCACTTCCACTTGTCCTTTGACAGATTGTCTTGTGTTCTCAGATCAAGCCCTTGAGCGTGCCACTGTGTGTGCGTTGTTTTGTTCCTGATAAGACTTTAAGTGAAGCATCTTCATCATCATTTTCTGTCTCCAGAGTGCATTTGGGTCCACCCTAAATCCCGTCGTGACAAGTACTGCCAAAGCTTGCATGTTGCTTATGGGGCTTGTTTACGCCATGAACCTTGCTTACCCACCAGCATTGCGTTAAACAAGTGTGAATCCTATATAAAGTATTTAGTCAGCCACCAATTGTGCAAGTTCTCCTACTTAAAAAGATGAAAGAGGCCTGTAATTTACATCATAGGTAGACCTCGACTATGAAAGACAAAATTAGAGGGAAAAAATCAGAAAATAACTTTGTCTGATTTTTAAAGAATTTATTGGTAAATTCCTCGGTACAATAAGTATTTGGTCAATAACAAAAGTTCATCTCAATCCTTTGTTGGCGATGACAGAGGTCAAACGTGTTCTGTAAGTCTTCACAAGCGTTCCACACACTGCTGCAGGTATTTTGGTCCATTCCTCCATGCAGAGCTCCTCTAGAGCAGCGATGTCACTGGGCAACATGGACGTTCAACTCCCTCCACAGGTTGTCTATGGGGTTGAGATCTGGAGGCTGGCTAGGCCACTCTAGGACCTTGAGATGCTTCTTACGTAGCCAGTCCTTCGCTGCCCGGCGGTGTGTGTGGGTTCACTGTCCTGCTGACAGACCCAGCCATGGTTCATCTTCACGGCCCTGCTGATGGAAGGAGGGTTTCACTCAAAATCTCACGATACACGGCCCCATTCATTCTTTCCTTTACACGGATCAGTCATCCTGGTCCCCTTGCAGAAACACAGCCCCAAAGCACGATGTCTGCACCCCCATGCTTCACTGTAGGTATGGTGCTCTTTGGATGCAGCTTAGCATCCTTTCTCCTCCAAACACGACGAGTTGAGTTTTTACCAAAAAGTTATATTTTGGTTTCATCTGACCATAAAACATTCTCCCGATCCTCTTGTGGATCATCCAGATGCTCTCTGGTGAACTTCAGACAGGTCTGGACATGTCCTCTGGCACTGCAGGGTTTGGATGGTAGCCGTGGTTACGGTGGTCCTAGCTCTCTGCAGGTCGTTCACTAGGTCCCCCGTGTGCTTCTGGGAGTTGTGTCCCCCGTTCTTGTGATCATTTTGACCCCACGGGGGGAGCTCCAGATCAACGGAGACTATCAGTGGTCTTGTATGTCTTCTATTTTCTAATAATTGCTCCCACAGTTGATTTCTTCACACTAAGCTGCTTACCTATTGCAGGTTCAGTCTTCCCAGCCTGGTGCAGGTCTATAATTGTGAGCTCTTTGGTCTTGGCCATAGTGGAGTTTGGAGTGTGACTGTTTGAGGTTGTGGAGAGGCGTCTTTTATACTGATATGAGTTCAAACAGGTGCCATTAATACAGGTAAGGAGTGGAGAATAGAGGAGCCTCTTGAAAAAGAAGTTACAGGGCTGTGAGAGCCATAAATCTTGCTTGTTGGTTATTGACCAAATACTTATTGTACCCAGGAATTTACCAATAAATTCTTTAAAAATCAGACAAAGTTATTTTCTGGATTTATTTTCCCTCATTTTGTCTTTCATATTTGAGGTCTACCTATGATAAAAAATTACAGGCCTCTCTTATCTTTTTAAGTGGGAGAACTTGCATAATTGGTGGCTGACTAAATACTTTTTTTCCCCACTGTATATATATGGTAAAGTAAAGTGCAGAGTTTGCCAGGATCTCCAGCGATCTACTGGGGGGGGGGGAGTATTTTTTATTTTGGGTTTATTGAAAATTGTGACGCCAGCATTTTCCAGAAGGCTTTGTCGCGTTCTTCTCGTCTGCTCTCCGAAAGGCCTTTATAGCAGAATAATAAAATAATAATATGTTGTGATCACAGACGAACAACTGCATTCATTTTTAGGTATCGCAAAACCTAAATGTGTGATCCATGTAAACAGAAATCCATATTCATTTTTAGAATCTGTTGAATTGATGAAACTGTGTGGTTTCACACAATGAAAACCAAAACGTAAAGCAGGATAATTATCGTGCATCTGACAACACTGAGATCGGTCGACCAATGACTGTTCTCTCTAAGGTGGAACGTAAGGGAGATACCATTTCCAAAACTCCAAGACCCAGAGAAACACAAATATCCGACGAAGCAAAATCCCGGACGTTTTTGGAAACCCTGCCGGACACATTTTTTAGGTCTCAAAAAGAGGACATATCCAGGGAAAAGAGGACGTCTGGTCAACATATGACTCTGTAGGACTGATAGCTCCAAGTAAGTCTGCTAAACATTACGTTTCATTGTGAATTAAAAAATGCAATTAAAATGTAATTTTACGTCATACATATTAGTTTTATTTTTTATTCTGAGACAGCAGTTTCTTTTACACTTATACACAATTTTAATAACTGAAGAACATCATGGCACACATGAAATGTGAAACAGTTGCAGCATGTTTTGTGATATGACAACAGGATATCAACAGTGCAATGAGGCCACAGATGAATGGGCTGAATAATATTCTGCTAGAGGACCGATACATATCACTTAATGTCTTTTTTAAACACTATATTGAGGAGAAACAGTCACTTATCTTTACCATTTACTATTTTTGCCAGTTAGCTTGTCTATTCAGTATAAGGTACAGTAACAGTGTCAACTTCTACGCCATAAGCATGCAAAACAGCCTACTGCATACTGAACTTCTAAAAATGACCCGTAAGGAATATATGAATATAATAAAGAGATGATGAAATGGCCAAGGGAAACCCTGTGAGAATGACATGCTGTAATAACTCCAGTGGTTTACTTTACAGGCCGCAGTCTAACTGAGAGGCTCTCCGGATTGCTGGGGAGTTAGTCTTGTGATCAGACAGGCGGACAGGGGTTAGGGGGCAGCCCACGTGTGTCCTGAAAACACAAAAGCCTTTTTTTCTCAGCATTATTCTCAGGGAATGAGCTGTGTGTTTCTCTGTTTGTATGGACCCTTTTATTATGACATCCATAGAGCAGTTATAAGTACAAGGTTGGCGGAAAAAATGTGATGTAGCCCATCCTTCTCAGGGCACCCTACCATCAGGGATGTCTGCTGACTCCTATCCCCCTTATTGTTCGATCAGCAGTCGGCTTTTCACCACGTCGGGACAGCCCAAGGGAACGCGTGCCACGATCAAACACCAGAGTTCCGCCAGTTGAGCTCTGGCTTTACTGTGCTTTCCTGGAAGCATCTTCGTGGCACTTTCTTTCTTTAAAAAAAAAAAGAACTCACCACATCATGTCAGATAAATTAAAAGGAGGGTTGAAGAGGACAGCCGTTCCTCTTGCTCTAAGGAAGCGGTCAGACGGCATCAAACGTGCCACATCGAGATCTACTTTGTGCTGCTCGCCACAACACAGCAAAGGAAGTCTAGAATGTGGCTTGAGAAAAAGAAAGTGCTTCCCAAAACTCTAGAGCTGCATGCAAACTTCTTCATGCATCTACTTAAACGTGTCATGCTTCCACTGCTGACCCGTGGGCTACACATACAGAAGGGATGAGGCAAGAGGACAATGGTCTCTTGGTCTCCTTTGGAGAGAAGTTGCAGAACGACGGGCTAAACTCGTGAGCCGTACTCGTCCCTCTCTCCAATGTCGTATCCAACGCCTTTGTCTTTGTCCTGTTCAGCATCACAGGCTCTAAGGAATACAATTACCACAATACCTTCAGAATATGATCATATGGGACATTATATCTCTAAATACATGCAATTTGCATTCTTAAATCAAGTCTTCTCCCTTAAGTCACATATTTATTTAATCAAGAATATCTTGCTAAGGTTTCCTTGGCTGTCAACATTATATTTATTGTTCAGTTTCATGATATATGAGCATGAGATATATGAGAGGTTAACCATGTTTGAAAAGAGAATTGCTACTGAATGGTTTTCGTGGTTTATGGGATTATGGTTACTATGGAAAAAGAGACAGAATAAGAACATTTGAAGATAGGAGGAACATTTGACAGTTTAATGCAGACAGCCTGCCTCCATCCCATCTGTGATAAGTCACTCAGCCTTACACCTCTAAAAGCAGATTTGACATCATTAGCATAAAGATATGAAGGCAGCGAAGTGCCATCCAGTGATGAGGCGACAGCTTCCAGGCACGCTTCACCTCCCAAGTGTCTCTCATTTACATATTTCATCTCAAATACATTTTCCCTTTCCGAGATTTATTTGTGAAAGCATTTAAGGACTTGTTTGAATGTATGATGTCTTCATAATTTAAAATATATATTTGACTTAATGGTGAAACAGTTATAGGATTTAATTATGAGGGCCCTCAAAAACGAAAAATTTAACGGCCCGTTTTATTTTTCAATTAGCGAATCGCTTTAAAATACTTAACGGTACTATAGTTATTATAATTATTCATTATTTTGTTCTAAATCTAGAATGGAAATGTTATTGTATTATTGTTTCACATCAGAAGTTGACACAACATAACATATTTATATCATCATCTTCTCTATATTTGTTTCCTCCTAAATGTAAAAACAGTTTGATGGTTGTTACATCGCCTTAACATTGATATTTTCTGACAGGATTCAGTTTCCTGCATAAACCTGAAAGGATGAACAGGTGTATAATCTTGTTTGTGCTGTTGTTTAACAGTCTTGTAAAAAGCAAATATGTAATCTACAGTTACTTTAACCATTAAATATTCTTCCAAAGTGTTTTGCAGTTTAAAAGTTATCAAATAAATGTTCAACTTTCTATCACAAAAAAATATTTGGAAGCTACACAGAAAACCAAGAAACCCCTCTCCAGGGCACTAGTCTTCTATAGTACTATTCATACTATGGGCTCATCATTTATGCGGTGAGGTCATCTCCGGGCGCACGTGTGAGGCTACATCCCCCAAAATCTAATGAGAGCACCACCCCTATAAAGTATTTGATTCCTATTTTAAAAGCGCTAGATGTGTCGGTCATATAAGCTTACCTAACTATCAAAATAGATTGATTGGCAAAATGTACAGTTCCTCCAAATTCAACGCAAAATGCTATTTCAAAAACTACTACAGTCTCCAAATTATTCAACCCCTTAATTAATTTCATTTGCAAATCAGGTGTTGTGTGAAACACAACTGATGTAACTACTCAAGGGCCTCATTAGTTGCATCAGGTGTGCTCGAGATAAAACTGGCAGCGAGGGTTCATTGCATATTAGAAAAATATGTTTAAGACGAGAGAATTGTCCAAAAAGTTTCAAGAGAGCATTGCCTTGCACAAAACAAGGAAAAGGAGACAGAAAGATAGGCACTGAATGTTCCTCGATAACGTTGGAACATCTTTTGCTAGTTTAAAGTTAAAGGAACACTCCCCACGCAACACTCCCTGGATATGGCAAAAAAGAGGAGGCTATCAACGGCTGAGGATTTCTGAGCAGGCAGATGGCCAAAAACCCTAGAGTGACTACAAAAGACCTGCTGTACGACTTGGTGGCAGCAGGCAAGGATGTTTTTAGTTTCCATTCTAAACGCTGAAGGTCTGAATGCCCAAACCCCAAGACCCCCCCCCCACTACTGACCCAGAAGCAGAAGAGTCGGCTCCAATATGCTCCAAATCATATGCATACGTTTGGAGATGAAACAAAGCTGGAACTTTTCTGGCTTATGGGTCAGTGGTATGTCTGGAGGAGGAAGAATGAAGCCGACAGAACACCCGGCCTACAGTGAAGCATGGCGGTGATGCTCGGTGATGCTCGGCGCTGCTTTTGCTTCTTCTGGTGCTGCAAACCTGCAGCGTTTGGAGGGCAAGATGGATTCAATCAAGTATCAGGAAATTCTCTGAGAAAACGTCACGCCGTCTGAGAGGAAGCTGAAGCTTGGGCGTCATTGGACCTTCGAACAAGACAATGATCCCAAGGATCCCTTAAAGTCCACCAAGGCCTGCATGGTTTCAGAAAGCGTCCTGGAAGATTCTAGAGTGGCCTTCACAGTCGGTTGAATAATGTTGAGACTGCAGTAATCATTAAAAGTGACATTTTGTGTTGCAAAACTTGCAACATTAGTCATGTTGAGCTATTTCATTTGTCCTCGTTTGAGTTGTTTTTTGAAAACAGCTGAAAGTTTGTACATTTTGCCAATGAACATCATTTCTATTGGGGGTGGAATGAGTTTGAGTGGAACTGTTTAAGTAGTACAGTACGTACACAGCGTGATTTTAACCACTGTAATTATTATTATTTGTGCCTTTTGCTTACCTTTTTTGCCTTATTAGTAAGCACATTAACGAGACGATGAGAACAAGTCCCAGTGCAGATCCCACCAGTATGGGAACCAGTAAACCTGCAGAGCATGGAGCAACACAAGCAGATGGGATTATGCAATAATTAGGATCACACTCTGTTTTTCATTCAGTTAACTGCATGTCTGCATATGTGTGGTGTGTTTGATTCAATTTAAAGTGTAAATTAATTATTGTAAATTAAAACAATTTTGAAATATATAATCCAAAATGTGAAATGCTTTACTTGTTAAATCAAGTTTTATTTATGTTATATTCTCGACTAGTATAGAAATGTATGGTTTCGTTTAATAATCTATTCTATCTTTAAATTAGTGGAAATGATTGAGAAGCACAAAATATATAAAAGTAACATACCAGTGGTTATCCAAGAAGCTGAATAAAAGAGAAAAAGAGAGAAAAGAAGGACAAATGAAAAATGTAATTCATAAAGGAATAGACATCAGATATGGGACCATCTAAGGAAAAATAGTGTAAGTGTTAAAGATAAAACAAAACATGCATACATTTAATGTAATTTATATAAGACACAAGTCTTTTCATGACACAGACTGACAGTGTAGAGAATAACAGATACCATTCACTTGGTGGTGCAGAAAAGTTTTAACCTCATTTAATCTCAACGTTCGGCTTTTGAAATATATCCGTCTGTTTCTAATAAACCAAACACCAATCTTCTAACTTGAAGACTCACTTAGATAGGCAGACATACGTCTTAATGAATATTCATTTTATATCAGTTTATATTCAAACTGATATAAATCACTGAATGTGATGATGGCATAGACACAGGGCCTTTAATCCAGAGGGAGAGTCCACCACAGATTAGAGAAGTTTCTTCTAAACTGCAGCAGGGTCCTGACGTAGACAGCTTCAGCATGAGAAACAACAATGTAAACATCAGTCGTTACCAGTAGCAAATGCAACAGTGTTATGGTTTTCACCTCGTGAGTCTGTGTGTGTGTTTCTGTGACCAAAATAGCGTCCCAACTGTAGAGCGTGCAGTCACGAGACTCCACAGATGTTAGGTTGAGGTCAAAATGAAGGTCAAGATTGAAGATGGTCCAAGCAAGGGGGCGTGTCTGAGTACGTTTGTCTGTAGACATATTTTACAGATATGTAAATGAGATCAAAATGAAGCTTGTGTTTTAAAATAGGCATGGTGGACACTAAGGTGTGTCGATGTGTGGGGTTTTGTGAATGTGATGATGTCGCAACAGTGCAAGATACAGTCACACAACTCTCAGGGGAGATGCAACATTATTTCTCACAGTATTATTGGTGTTTTAAAGAAACCAAAAGTTGACATTTACACTTCAACCCTCATGAAGAGAAGTGGCTCATCGAGAGACTCGGCGTGTTGCCTGTTTTAGAGAATGATTTGTCGCGGCCTGACAGAAGCTGTTTGCATGTACACCACATGCGTCTGCGCCACAGCCGTCCGCCGGCGCTGCTCTTGACCGTGTGGCGGTTCTAATCCCAAAAGAAAAACAAGTGGTTCCACGATGAAACGGATAAGTGGCAGCCTGTTGGTAACCGCAGACAGAGGGGAAACCCTACAACGTGGATTATCGGTTGTTGCGGCACAATCTCCTTTGTGTGCTAAAACCTGACTTGTTTTTGTGGCTTGTGTGATCCCATCGGAATATGATCTGTAGTTTAAAACTTGGTGAAAGCAAGAACAGCCACTTCTCGGATCTCTGGCTTTTAGAACCTTAATGTATTTACATATATGACTAAACATGTATAAATACCATCCTATGATAACATTTTAATTTCCAGGCAGTCTGGCACAGTTTAGCCCAGCGTGTGCCGGCAGAGACTCACGCCATGTGTGTTCCTGAAAAAGACCAGATTCTAAATGCAAGTATACAGTGAAAAGTTCAAATGCATCAGGGAAGAAATGTGGCATGTATGGTTTCATGCTTTTATTGAAGACAGTTCTCCATGTACAGCAGCTGTTCCATTACTGGTTGTAAGTGTCATTTTGAACCAATATAATTAGTTGTTCAAACAGAAAACAAGGATGTGAATGGGAGCGGTTATGTTCTTGTGAATTGAAGCGGTTATGTTCTTGAAAATATTTTAGCTTGAGCTGCATCTCTATAATGTGCAAGACAGTAATTGCTAGTCTAGCTCCTCAATTACCATACTATAGAATTTTACTTGGCATACAAGAGGACACTATCAATGTGCCTTGCCAGTAATGTGTGTGTACTATATGTAGCTTGATGCATATAGATTTGTTAAAGCATGTAATATGTGGGTGCGTGGCATTTCATGGCATGGCAAAATTATATGGATAGACATAAAGCCCAAAGTGAGAATGTAAATGCTTCTAATTTTTGCAGATTTTCATGACACAAATTAACATATTGAGATTGGCTTAACGTTTGAGAATCTGCTTACAGCACTGAACACAGTCACTGGTGATGACTGGTTATGAATCAGCATATGTTTGCAAAACAAAAAGTACATTAAGTCATATTATTATTTCTGTTAGAAATTATTTTATTATTATGTGCTCATGCTGGGAAAAATACATTAAATGAGAAATGCAGAGTGTGGCTTGAGGTGCCGTCTTTCATTTTGTGACTCACAGAAAGTGACATAATGTGAGTCGCAACTATTTCAGGAATCACTCTAGTCTTCCCATTCCATTGGCAAAAGCCAAGGATGTGGATAACCCGGGCCTTGTGGTTTCCTGGGAACAGCAGCGGTGGATAAACCTCCATACTTTGTCCCTGCCCCACTTTGTTTGATCGCTGTGGAAGTCTTTCTTTTATTGAAGGCTCTTTGCAGGGAGCGTTCTAACTCATGAGCTTCATCTGTTGGCCGTCCGTGAAGAATCTGTCTGATAGTGGGCAGGGCTAAGTCCGACTTACAGTCCAGGTAGCTCTTGAGGTTGAGCTCAGGGAAAGCTGCATCTCTGAGAGCCTGAACCAGAGACTGTTTTTGCTGACGGCTAATTTTGTGCTCGAGTGAGATGAAGCACAGAGCGTCTTCAGCCAGCCCTAACTTTCCCACATAGTGGTCGGTCTGGCTCTTCTTCCAAAGGGATGAATTCAGAGTTTGTTGTTTGGATTTGGCAGGAGTCTCGCTCTGTTGGTTCTTGAGGTCTTTCTTCTTTCCGTGGAGCGTCTGTGAGCCACTTGGTAGGAGCTGATAGAGCCCCTCGTCAGCCAGGTCTGCTAGGTCGCCGACCAGCAGCTGCTGAACAATTCGCTTCCTCGTGAGTGGAGATGTGACTGTGAGATAACCTTGCAGTCCACTGCCTGCATCGACACACAGCCAATCACAGCGTGTTAAAAAATCCCAGCTTGTGCAACATTTCTTGGAACGACTTTGGATCTTCACGGCCGGCATGCAGCAGCATTGTCTGTAGCGCTAAGCTAAAAGCACAACAACCGCCTGCTAAACGCCGCTCATTCAAGCTAAAAGCAGAGGAGTCCACACTGCCGTTTCAAGACACATGTGCCATTAGAAAAGCGTAGCTCTGAGCGGGAAGCTTTGTAAATGAGGAAAACATGCACATTCATAGCACACGATATGGAGTTGAATACCATACATTGTGGAAAACCAGTCAACAGCATACAAGTAAGACTTCAAATAATAAGAATAAAGAAAAAATGTGTTTGTCCCAGGAGACGGTTGATTTGTTGGGTCGTAAAAGATGGTCTAGCTTGTCAAAGTCAATCAACTTTCATTCAGAAAGACATTAAAGTGAAAGCTCAACCACAAGCAGGTGTTAGCAAACAACAAGTGTGACAGCCCTGAACAAATGCACGTCATCATTGAAAAAACTACCCTTTTGCTATTCTTAAAGCAGTGCAGGGGTCTTTCATGTGACTTTTGCATTATTGCTAAAAAAGAAAGAAAGCAAGAGCTTTGAAGACCATACTTACCCTCCTTAAAAGACACCAGCACCACTCGGCTGTCAGGTGGCTGGGGTCTCCTGTAGTTGCCATTCAGAAACGCAGGGGCTGAGTCTTGGGCATCAGAGGAATAGAGGGATGTTGCCAGGGCCAGAAACTAAGGAGATACAACAAAGCAAAAACACATTATACACCAATTAAGGTGAAAACAATAAAGCCATATTCAAATGTAAAGAAAAAAGAAGAAAAAGATTAATTTGGAGCACCTGTTTGCGAGATATCGTGACAGGATTTCGGAACACTGTCCACAGGACACTGGGATAACACGGAGGAGTCGTCAGGGACCCGTCGTAGCGGTAATACTCATCCAAACGTTCAGGCAGCAGTTGTCTGACGTTGAATCCGGGCATCTGCACTTTCTGGTCTGCCAGAGAGAAGTCATTTGTAACCATTTAACAACTGTTTACATGAGCGACGTCCAGAATGGACACAAGACTGTGAAGATTCGGATCCCAAAAACGGTTAAAGAAATTATATCACCAAAGTAGCTGACGAGAGAAAATCATCACTTTGGACTTACCTTTGTATTTGATACCGTTGATGAACCTCAGAAAGTGTTCGAAGGCCGGATTGAAGTCTCCAATCTGTATGACAAACATCGTGAGGGTTCTGCTCCACGAGGAAATCACACGTCTCTTTCTTAATGTCTCACCTCAATTAGGACACCGAGCACAGCCAGGCCATCCGATTTGTCTACAGCCACGGGCATAGTGGGATACTTGTCTGAATTGAAGTGTACAACATGCATCTGTGACAGAAAAAAGAAAGGCAAGACCCTGTGAAAGAAACTAATAATGCACATACATGCAAGTAAGCAAAACCTCAAGGTGGTTATTCTGCTTTTCATTTGTGAACATTCTTATTCACTTGAGAATTCAACATCAAAATCAAAAGAATAATGTATAATATGTATAATGTTGGTTACAGTGAGTTAGACTTTGGGCATTTGTTTACATATAGAGGAAAGTGACGGATATTTGGTTAAAATATTAGTTTCCAAGTTTCAAAGCTTTTGGGGAAAACAGAAGCAACGGCTTGTGATTGATGAAGACATCCACTTAAAATCTCTTGCACATAAATATTTGGGTCGGTAAAAAATAAATAGAATGATCCATCTTGCAGCAGTTTTTATTTACTTATATTGTTATTTTTTACGAACAGAGGAGATCACACGTTACATATTCATACCAACTCTCCTTCTCAGATTCCCTTTTACTTATCCCACGTGTCCCAGGCAGGTTTTAGATTGGATTGAAAATAGCAGGTCTGCAAATCTGATGCAACACAAAGGGTTTTAAATATAATGACATTGTATTTCCAGACTTTGTTCCGATGTGGGAAGAAAAGGTAGGTAGACATTGCACTATTTCTGGAGAATGTTAAATTTTCCATCGTCCCGTCCCTGCAGCAACATGTCATCAAGCAACTGTGGTTGTGGAGTCTCGAGAGACTTCTTCTCAACGTGTCCACTCTGAACTGCAGATCGTATTAAAGCACCTTACATGTGGCCGGGAGGCCTGCAGCTTGGGCATAGTTACCTAAGAGCACAACAGTTGTAAACATTTCTGTTTCTATCCACTGTAATTCAAATGTCTTGAAATCGTATAAAGAAACTGTCCTATTTCGGGTTGTATCATAAAAGAGACTCTTACGTCCAAACTTCATTGTCTGCTTCACTTTGAAAGTGAATAGAGCAAACTAGTGTGTGAAAACTCTAAATTAAATAGTACAGACACTCTTTTCCAGAGATGGTTGAAAACCAGAGTGTATAATAGCCGGGTAATCTAATCTCTTTAAACCCTGCAGTAAGACACACTGTCATACTGCACATTCTGAGGCTGACTGGAATTATGTCTTTGCTTTTTTAGGATGTGCAACTAAGTGATGAAATATGCACATCTTATAGATATGATTTATATATTTTGAAATATCCATGATCTTAACTTTCCCCTCTTTATAATCTCAAAACTTTTAAAAAAGATTAAAAAAAACGTCTGAGTCTCTGTAATTAGAATGTGGTGTACAAACACTTAATTGTACTTGACAGTCAATGACATAAGATGCACGATAAGCAAATTCAGACTGTCAAGTGGATGTCAACTGAAGGTCTGCCACAATGTCAAGTAACTGGAACAGTAATATATGTAATATGCAGATGCAGAGCTTTTGAACTTGAGCTGCGTCTGAGAGCCTCAAAGAGAATCAGCGACTCTCGTTCCTCTTCCAATCAAATGTCCCACCTTTAAGTCAAACGCTTTTAGATGCCTGGTGCTAGAGATGCTGTCATCTGAGGCTGCGGATACATGAAATACCTGTTTATTTACTGTTAACTAACCATATATTGACCTTTAACCAAATGATTGAGTTATTTTACTTAAATAAATGTTGCAACACTACATTGTAAAGCACGCCATTATTAGTAAAAGTACAGTTGCTCAAGTATTATTGGCTAAATGTACCTCAAGTATAAGAAGTAAAAGTACTCATGCAAAATGGTACCATACAGTGTTGCATGTATCATTCCATATACATGGTATAGATATAGTATAATATAACTTATATTATTTTATGGTATTTTCTATACAAATGCATTCATATTATATACATATTCATATTTATATATGTGTATGTATGTGTACTTATTTGGACTTAATGACATTACTAATATTTATCAGATCCAAATAAGAACATTAAAAGGACGTCTTTTTTTGTGAACTGTGTCTGAGGGAACCACAAGTCCTTCCTTCCCGCTGCTGTCAGGCTGCACAGCAAACTGCAGCAGATCGCTGGAGATCCGGGCAAACGCAGCACTTTATTTTTCCTCTCTATATTTAGTATTAAGTATTGTTATTGTGTTTTTTGTTTTATATTTGTTTGTTTTTTTCTATTCTATTCTAATCTATTTCTAATTATATTTCTAATCTATTTCTAATCTATTTCTAATTCTAATCTAATCTATATCTATTTCTAATCTATTTCTATTCTAATCTATTTCTATTTCTATTTCTATTTCTAATCTAATCTATTTCTATTCCTATTCCTATTCCTATTCCTATTCGCTAATCGAAAGACTAGTGAACCGCCCAATAGGTCGGGGTCAGGGTGCAGGCGGCCCAACTCCTCCACCACCTTAAGGGGGAGGAGGAGAAACGAATGACCCGCGCACTTTTCGTCGAAACGCGTCATCCACCAGAGATGTGGATCCACGTGGAGCAGTGCACCGACTCCACCGAGTCCCGCCAGCTCTCCGCGCACACAAAGCTCCAGCATGTCGACGGGAATCGTACATACATTTTATTTAGCATTTAATAGGAACTATTTGTATGTCCTATGTTGCGCTGGGACGCATTTGGTTGCAACCATCTTCTCAAGAGAACACAGGGCTCTCAAGTGTCACGCATTTCGGTCTTAACTCCCGCACTCCCGCCACACATCGTATTTCTCACGCTTAAAAAAACTCGGCTATTTAATGTTTTAATGTGCCGCTGCGCGCAGACATGAGCCGCTCTCACTGTGGAGGAATCAAGCGCCTGGAGTTCTGCCACTTATCAGCCAATCAAAAAGAAGAAATGGGCTACACAACAGCCAATCAGAAAAAGCGTATTGTATACACTGTTTTAAATGTAAAATCTTAATCTACAAAGTAAATATTAACTATTAGTGTCAAAAGTTCAGTCGTTGCCTCAAATAGCAGAGTATCAGTACAAAGTAGCAGAAAATGAAAATACTAAAATAATAGTAAAGTGCAAGCACTTCAGAATGTCTACCAGTCATCAATAGTGAGAAGAATATGTTGCTGGCTGTGTTTACCTCGGCCACATACTGCTTACTGTTCACCATGTGCTCGGAGCCCGTCATTCGGCCGGGGGAGCCCCAGTGCAAATGAAGTTGAGCGGCAGTGTAACGCTGAGGCAGGCTGGAGATGTGCATCTTAGAGGGCAGTGATATTTGCACTGTGGATCAAGAGACATGAACACCTCACATCAGTAAATATCAGGGAATCAATACACAATACAACTTGATCTAAATGGGAGAGTCGTTGTGGAAAGGCTGTGTAGCTCCGTTAACGTTACGCTATAGAGACGCAGGGCGCTTTCCTTCTGTTCGTCAGTGTGTGACGAATGTTTACAAGTGAAAACTTCTCTCAGCTAAATTTGAGAAACACGTCATGCTCAGCTTGTGGCGTCGAGGCCCATCGCGCATGCATACATAAGCATGTGTCTGGTAGTCTTTGCACATAACAGTTTACTTTACATTGCAGCTACTGAATGGTCACAAACACAGGGCAGACATTACATGCATGTTTGGCTCGACAGAGCTCACCCCAGACATTTTAATTATACAGCTACAGAAAAGTGACATGTAAGAAGCAAACACAGGTGCCACAGATCACACAACCACACTTTTCTCTGACTTTTCAAATAAGGTATCAACTTGGTGGTATAATCTTATTCATCTGCCAAAGTAATCCATATATTAACTTTTTTTGCAGCACTTGGGCATGGTTGTCTGTGTTCTGATTGCTGTGCATTATGTATAGAACTTGGACATTAAACCGGAGCTGGTTTCTGTTGTTAAGATGCATCAAACTCAGAACAGATGACTAAATTCTGTTCTTATTTTCCCAGACAAGGCATTATTTCCTTAAAGGGCAGCTAAGATAATAAGAGCGTGCTTATGGAAAATTGCTGTGGCAGATGTAGAAAGAAGATCCTCCTATCATTTTCTTTAGGTTGACCCAGAAATTAGGCTTTGGCAGCTAGAACAGACCCGATGTTTAAGTAGGAGCATCTCCAATGAAAACATTGACCAGAACATCACATCTATAGGAAACATTTCTACATCTCTAGACAAACTAAACATAGTGTGCGCTATGCTTTGCTTTGTTGATACATAGTTGTTATTTCTAATGAAATTTGTTTCTAATAATACATTTTGACATACTGTACTTGATCTAATTTGTTGATAATACTGATGATTTATACTCACCAGAATGTCCATTATTTCCCAGTGTAAGCTGCTCATTGGGCGACAGGTTGTAGTTTTGAATCTCAATTGGACGTAAAAGTGGGTCGAACCTTAGCAGCGCTGGCTTCAGGTCTATGGGAGACTGGAAAGCTCCACCACAGTATGGATAGTGCTTTGGCCAGTAGTTCTGTCCTTCTGGACCTGCAACAGCATCAATGCAAATTATTAGAAATAAAACACATTTTGGAGACGTCTGCACAAACTCTATGTTCTAATATGCTGTCCAGTGATATTTTAATCCTCTCCGAGCTCGAGTAGGGATACGTTGAATGTCTTTTAAATGGTTTTATTGTTGAATAGGGGATAACTCCAAGGTGGGCCGGGGCTTGTCCTTGGCCTCCTGAACATGTTATCTGTCATCAAAGTGAAGTATTATTATCTATGCACAAGGCGGCATGGGAGAGGCCAGTGGCTTCGCTCTTGGCCCTTTCTACACAGAGTGAGAAGCAGGCTGTTGTTTGTGGAGAGAGCCGGTAAGAACCTTTCATTCTCTCCAAATGAAAGGTTTCCACAAAGCACAGGACATTGAAAACTGCCACATTTGCACATAGAGTCACGCAGTTTGCAAAGAGACCTCAGCTGCATGAGGGTGTCTCTCAATAGGCACCCTGGTCATGCAGATGATATAACACAGAGAACAATGCTAATTAGGGAAGATGCAGAACACTTTAATACATATCATTTCTGATATTTAATTTAGTGTGTTGACTAAACTGTGATGAGCTTTTCAAAAATGCTGTCAGTGTCAAGTGAAGCTTATAGTTTGCAATGAATGGACCTATCAAATATGAAATACGATAATTGTAGCAGAACAGAAGATGGCACAAATGACCCTGAATGAACCAGAGCTCTCATCACTTCTGCATATTTGCCTCTGACTCATTATTCATCCAGAATTTATTCAAAACGCACTATTCACCATATGCCAGCTGACCGTGGTTAAATAGGAATAATGCAGCAGGAGGCCTGCCCCCACCTCGACTATCAGTTCCCAGATAAATATGGATTGATTGTACACGACATGCCAAAAGGCATCAAATGAAGCTAACAAAATCACTGAATACTTGTTTGAAGCAAAGTTCAAACTAGGGGCGAACCCACCCTATAATAAGGCAGAAAGTTACTCTTATGGCTATAATTACTCAGTGTCCACTTCATTGGCTGTTCTAATTAGACTGAATCTGGCCTTTAATAATGGCCTTCAGTGGCCTTCAGTGGACGTTAGTGACCCCTTGAAAATCGTTGGTAGAACATACAATGCTGTGGGTATTTTAGAAGAAAATATGTCATCTTTCCTATGAGGAAAGCATTTGAAATAAATAGATAGTGCAATAGTTCAACATTACATCAGTGGTCTGAGTAGGGTGAGAAAACTACAGTCACCATCAACATCATATTTATGTTAGGGTTCACTGTTGTGTCCTCTGCCGCAGGGTGGAGTGTTGAGGTGGAGATAAATCGTATGACTCAGCTGTGACCCCGTCAACAGACAGTGCTACGAGTCCTAAAGACTACTGACTTCGATGACGAGGCCTCTTGAGGGGTTGACTGTAACCGAGGAAGAAATCCACCACGTTGCACTTTGAATAAGGCCAGAGGTTTTTATATATATATATATATATATATATATATATATATATATATATACAAACTTTCCTCAGTAGTCATCTCCAAGCTGACTTTGACTTGACTTTCATTCAAATTGTAGGTGTTTCTAAATGGTGATGATTTGTATTTTATTCAATATATAATGCAATTAAACTGAATTCATTTTTGGAAGGATCCAAGTGTTAACATGTAAACATGCAAATTACTGTTGCCAAGTACAGCACAGGGTGAATCATCATTTATTTTGCCACGTTGTTAAAGTATCACCGTGAACTGACACATCAAAATGTCCCTCTCTAATTTTATGTTGCTTGTTTAGGTGGGTGTTCTGTAAATTATCTAAAATTTCACAAAGAGAAGACAGACCGCTTCATCCGTAGAATCAACAAAAGGGACATTTTCTCCCATTAATTTCAAGACAATTCTGTGTTTAAAAACGGACCTGGATCAGCCTCTCTCAGATGTCTGAATTAAACAAGTATAATTCCTCTAATTATAGTCATTTAAACAAACATTACTCTACAAAGAAGTAGTTCTTTTTTCTTATTCATTCCTTTCATGTCGGTGAAAGAGATGCACATTATAAAGTAATCTCAAAAAGAGGACAGGAGATTTGACCAATGATTAAAGTCAAAAATGCAGTTTAATATCTGTCCATATAATTAGTTTGGACAAAGGCACTGAACTGCTTCACCTGCTAACTTCTTGGTTTCTAGTTATTGGAGAGCAACAAACTTTCGAGAGGCAGTGAAACAAAGACACAAGGTCATGCTCTAAGGACAGTTTATGTAAGCCAGTCATGGTTGCCCATGCACGGACCTTAATCACACGACACAGGCAGTAAGCCACTTGCAGAGCCAGTACTTAACAATTTAGTTACATTAAATGGCAGTAATATATATATATATATATATATATATATATATATATATATATATATATATATATATAGTGTATATATTAACATATTCTCAGAGGTATTGACCATCAGAGAGTTGCATCAAATTGAATTATATAAATAGTTAATGGTAGTTAAAAGATCGAATACCACTGCATTATAACTCGTATGTCTTGGACTTAAACCGAGAAGTATTGTATGATACATGGACTGGTTCTGCAAATGCACCGAAGGTTTTTCGAAAGGATTTCCTCATTATATTTATTGTATATTGTCAGGAAATGTTGAGGAAAATATGATACGACTTACCACTGTATGTCCATTTGGCACCTGAAACAAAAAGAAAAAATATATATTTTTCACTCTACTGTCCATTTAAATATAATAGAATAACTGCACTTTCAATCATATTAAAGGGTGCAGTATAATTGTATAAATCAAACCAAAACTGCAACAGACGTTTAAAGTTGCAGATGGACACGTGCAGGTGGATGGAGACACCTGTCTGCACATGCAGCCTTATGCTCACAAAGTGCTAAATGGCCAAAATATGTTCTTCTTTCTACTTAACACATCTCCAAAGTCTTTACATCGGAACAGGTTACTTTATCCACGCATCAAGATCTTACCATGCAGTACAGTCAGGAAAGTCATCACTAGTGAAACGACGGGTGTGCAGCCCAGAACGCGCATCGTGCTCCCCTCAGCCTCCCTCGTGCCTGCGCTGGGCAGCCTGGTGTCAAGGCGGTGCAGAGCCTGCTCTCGGAGCGCCAGAGCCGCAGCCTTCAAACCCGCTTTTATAGCCCACTCGTGTTGCCGGCTGCATTGTAGCTCGCGCTGACGTCATAGCGACAACAAAAACCAGCCTCCGGAGTCATCGGGTCACCGGAGAGTGACAAGTCAACGGCGGCGACCGCATCCAAGCGCAGTCACTCATTAGGGGCTCGACCCGCCGCCGGAGGACGCGGCATGCGGGAAACGCTGAGCCGCGTGGTGTTGCAGGGAAACGTGCACGGTGCACCCTTCTGATGCTGTGAAGCTGGAGGTTCAACAAGGAGTGAGGTGGGAAGACGCACCTGTACAATAGGTATATAAGCAACCGAGTTGAGCTGCCGTCGATACACTAGGGGTCACCATGTTTGATACACAGCTTGGCTGTCAAAATACAATCTGACATTCCTAAAGTTCCCCAGGACTCCAGAAGAACACTGTCCAATGCAGGATGACTGGGTTCCCTCATGCCTACCTGTCTGCACAACAGATGTGGTGGTAGTACAATAATGTGGTTCCCCTTAGGCAACATGGGGCAGAGTCAACTTTATGAGGCAAATCATTTTCTAAATTAAGAAAACATTACGAACAAAATGCCTCAAAAACAATATACACCAAACATACTATTTCACAAATATAAATTCACGGTGCTGTGTATAATTTATAAACATGTGGAGATTGGTAGTTTCTTCTGAGCTTTACACAGAATGAAAGACATGGAAGACAAAATAAGTATAAATTGTTTTATTTCATTTTAACTTGACTCATGATGAGGATTATTACACAGTATAAATTAAATAAAAGAAAGCTAAATTAAGTGTTTTATCCGAACATAGAGTAATTCCCGAGGTAACTCTAGAAGGTTTTAACTTTCCAAAAAATGCTCTCTAACCAAGTCATCTGAAAAAAGGTCTAGTTGTATTTGAATTGCTTCAGGTAAATTTGCTATGCAAAAGCTCAATAGCTCCATAAAATGACAAAAATAAACATCTACAATGCAACTGTCAGTCAATATGCTAATAGATGTGAATGTGTATGCTGCTGTTGGATAGAGTCATCTGAACATTATACTGAATGAGGCGTTTTAAACATAACACCCAACAATATTATCACACGCTATTGCATATTATCTCCATTTGTAGTGTGTTGATTTCGACAAAACCTCTTACCTACTGTATAATCAAGCTAATAAAAAAAGATGCCGGTAACTTTTGTTTTTCGATTGCAGCTCTTACTATTGAGGAAATATCGGTCCAAAGTGCATTACAACCCACTCCGGTTTACAACCCTCACTCACTCCAGTACGGACAGAACAAAGACAAGCAGCAAGATGAAGCACCTGTTATTTCTGGGTTTTGCATTTGCTGCTTTCTACATCGTCCATTCGAATCCTCCAGGTATATCAATCTGTTTTCTTCTTAATTTAAAATTGTAACCAAATTGCCTTTTTTTCGACCAAAGGTGTACTTTGAAGAATAGGCCAGGAAACTAGCAGACGGACTCATCTTTATTGAAAAATTGTCATGTGTTTGCGTTATATATTGCTGCTTTTTTGTTTCATATATACGTGTAAAAGTGTATTTTCTTTATCTTTGATATGATTGATAATGTTTTTCACATAAATGTAATGTTTCCGAAACTGTATCAAGGAGAAAAAGTTTCAGTCCCTTCAGAGCAACATGACAAACTTAATTAGGCGGAATCATTATTCGGAAAAGTAATGTTCAATTGATAGACTTGATGTAAAGTATACTGTATCTGTTAGGAAGATATCATTGCATGTGACCTTCTCACTAACGATATGTTCATGTTGCAAATGAAGCCAAAAATGATTGTCTTGAGATGTGACCAAAAAAAGAACAGACGGTATTTACTGGACCTTCACTCGCCTGGAAATGTTATTTACAGACATCTCAACGCTGTGCTAAGCTGACTGGACAATTCCTTCCTCTATAATTCTAAACGTTTAAACACTGAGATCATTTCTGTCTGAGCCTGAGCATAAAGAGCTGAAACTATGTCAACCAGCAACTTATTCTCACTCCACAGCAAATTATTGAGCATCTAGGAACAGCCATTGAGTTACTAAGTTAGTTTTCCTCACAAATCAAGTTAATTTTTGGTAAAGACAATCCGATCATAAAAGAACCGTTTGAAACCCCCTCCATTCAGGGACATCCATGAAGGGCGGGAGGACTGAACATGCACCTGAAATGAAACTCTTTATTGCCGTCATAAAATGAGGGAGTGGGTATCCTGTGAGGAGATTAGTTAAACATTAGTTATGTGATGATGATGCTTAACGAAACTCCTCAGACAGACAGAAGTTGTGCAATGGTCAAATCACCAGCTTACTCTGCAGCCAGTTCTTCCAACCACAAAACCAGAGTATCGCCTTTGGAAACAAAACGTATCTAACTCAAAGTATTTTGTTTCATCCAACAGATTTCTGTCAATTGAGCGCCAATGAAGGTGAAGGGTCAAGCTTTACCTTTGCTTTTTTTTATGACCCGCTCAAAGACCAGTGCAGTCCTTTCATATACAAAGGCGAAGGAGGAAATGGCAACCGTTTTGTAAAGGAAAAAGAGTGCTTAAGAAACTGTTCGGTCAATGCAGAGAAAACCTACCCCATGGATGGTAAGACAGTTTTTAAACATGAAGAATATTACTGTAATTCATCTTGATTCACTGCTCTGTTTTAAATATGCAAACTGTTAAATGCAACCACCTAAATGAGGATCAACCCAGGCGAGAATAAACATCTGTCCTTCTTCCGGGCTGAGAGGACTTTGGAATACGAACATGACTAATGAGGGAGCGTTTTATGGCCTAACGGACTCTGAGAGGAAGGGCTTCTTGAGATCTGCCTCAACCACATTATATTATGTCTAAGTAGGACCATTTCATTCTAAGACGGAAAAATCAACATTATGTTAAGGGAAATACTATTTTAAATATAATAGATTGATAAATTGTTGAGTTTTGACTCCCCCCCTCCCCTCATATGTCTTCAGAGTAAAGACAAGTGTCAGCATGCGTGTTAGCAATACGCCACCAAGTGGTGGCAGAGTATACCATCCATGACAGTGTGAATAAATACAGCGGAGGCTTTAATATACTGCCTGATACAGTTTGAATCATCTAATGCTGTACTATATTCATGGTTGAGCAATTTCAGATATAAACAATTATATTTGTGTTGTTTGATTATATTTATTACTTAGAAACTGCAACCCCTGTGATGACGACTTTGAATGATGGTTTCTCTTCACAGAGTCCCTAGCTTGCCGCTTTAAACATGCCGTAGGTGAATGCAGTGGTAAGTTTTTGAGATACTACTACGATTCTGTTCATGACAAATGCAAGAAGTTCCTCTGGTCTGGATGCATTGGAAACGGAAACCGCTTTAATGAGCAAGGGAGCTGCAACGCCACCTGCGCTGGCATCCACGGTGAGCACGGATCTCTCTCCATGGTGTTAATGTCATTAATGACACTATAGAAAAACATGATACAATGACACGTTTTTCATCATGTTGATGGTAATTGTTTTGGTTCTAAGATGACCGTGAGGAAGAAGAGGAAGAGGAGCCAGACACTCCTATTGGTCAGTAGACACACAATACACTCAAACAGAACATATCCCTGTTTTCTTTGTTTTGTTTATTAATTCAAACTGTTGTTTTTTACACATTTGACATCAGGCTCTAACTAGTTGCAACTATCTTCATAAATAAATGTGTTATATACTTCCAGTGTTTAATCTATTTACATGAATCCTACTCTCATATGATCTTTAACAGCCATCATCTGTGGAGTTCTGCTTTCGGTCATTATTGCCGCCATCTTCATCACAGTGATTGTCTTGACCGTTCAGTCAAAGTAAGACTATTTTTCTTCGTCTTTAGTTTTACAGAAATAATTCAGACTAAAATGCCATAACAGTACTTAAATTTAATGACCACTCTCCTGTAATTGTATTCATATGTATTGTTCTTCTTTAGGAAAAAGAGCCCCAAAACGAAGGCAGAAAGGAAAAGTAATGAGCCCAAGCCCAGCTCACCTCTTCAGGATACTGGGATTGAAATGGAGTAGAGCATTTTTACCCCTTGATGGCAACATGCATCAGCTTGGTTGTGTATTATAACTCTACTAATCTTGATAGCAAACATAACTCATTTCAACTTTTAAGTTCAATTTATATTTTTTTTTACTGACAGAGAAAAGCCATCACAATTGTGTTCTAGTTCATGTTTTGTTTCACCCACAACATGTGCACAATGATGTATCTTAAGTTGAGTTATTTCCTGGGAACTTACAACTGTACTTTCATTTTCAATACATGTGATAATAAAATTAAAACCTAGCTGCAGCGATTAGTCAATTAATTGATCAGTTGAATAACATGAAGCTATTTGAATAATTGATTAATCATTGAAGTCCTTTTTTCAGGAAGAATGACAACAGTTTATTTTGTTCCAGCTATTCAGTTGTGAGGATTTCCTGCTCTGCTTTGCCTAATGTGATCCAATACAGAATATATTTGAGTTGGCCGGACAAAACTATTTGGGATTGAGGAAATTGTGACAGACAAATCTTTCAAATGTTATAAAGCAAATTCATTGACAACACATTTAGCACATCAGATATCAATTAGATTGATTTGTTAAGTACTACCCTCATTATACGTTTTGAGAAATATTTCCATTAGAAGCAAGTCAGTATTTGTTTAATGATAATAGCTCAAGAATAAACAGGAGAGCAGAACTGCTTCATTCCTAGTTTAGGAACTCATCTGCTTACCTCAAATGCTTTCTAACGATGAAGTCTTGTAAGCATTTTTATTGTTTACTGTTTCCAAACGATAACTGCATCATCACCTGGCTTTAAGATTTTCTGAAAACTATCTCAAGTAATGTGAAAGTGCACATGCCAATTCCAAACCCAAGACATACAAGGTTGTTTTTTTGAGAAGTGCATGCCCACTGCATACTCTGTTATTAGGTTTTTGGTCTCAGCATTTTCGAAGCTTCTGTCTCCTTTTCCTAAAATGTGTGCTGTTTTATCAAATGTTTATGCTTGTGCCTTGTATTTGGAATAATAAAGCAGTTTTGTATAAGACTCGTCTTATTTTATGGCAACGTGTTATTTTGAAGTCATTGTATTCACTGCAGGTGGTGTAAATATTCAGAAGACATAATCATTATGGATTATTATTGATTTGAAAATAAAATAGTTGATTTGAAAATAAAATAGTTTCCCAGTCACTCTGTAAAGTTATTTTTTTAAATAAATAAAACACTGACTTTCTTAACCTTGTGGTTGGTTAAATGTGTTAACATACTTGTTTTAACCTGCACATTTTTAGAAGCATTGCTGTTGTATACAGATATAATATATTATTACTTTGTCATTAGAAGGGCATTACATTTAGAAAAAACAATAAATAAGTATAAAAATGTGGGACTTACTGGTGACTTTTAAAATAATGATTTCTTAATTCTGGGATGAGTTGTCTCAATATGTGATGAAGCCAATAACCTGAATATTAAATAAATATTTAACGATCGGAAGTGAGGACACTGCGCATGCGTGACTTTTCGAAAAACATTCAAAGTCTCACAACATGGTTTTATTTTGGTTAAATATCAGAGCTTTTAAATGTCGGGAGGTTTATATCCAATTGAAAAGACTGCCTACCCAAAATAAGAGGCGGACACGGCGGTATCTGCAAGCGACCAGCAGGAATGTAACCGAAGAAGGAAGTACTTAACCGTAACTAACTCCCAGAAGCTTTTTCATCTCTGTTTTTATAACGTTAGCTGCCAAAAGGCCGGGCAGGCAGAAACTACGTCACTTCCTCAAGGTATTTCCATTTGTTTGTGGCAAACGCCATCAGTTACCAAGTACCTTTTACACCACCGCTAACCTTACTATTTTAACCAACAATATGCCGGGGGTGGAAACGCCATTGCCGTTATTATCTGTAAACGGCGGTATCCTGAAACGACACTTATCCGACCGTTGAGCGTCGGCAAAGACGAGAAAAAACGTGCGTTCGCGAGCAGAAGTAGTTGGCCGGCTAACGTTAGCTAGCTAGTGTGGGTTAATTGGCTAACTATTGTTCGCTGCCTGGTTCTTGCTCCCGTTGCTGTCGGCGGACATTAAGCTGACTGACGACGGTGAGCCGATGGAGTGCCCTCATCTGAACTCCAACGTGAGCTCCCCCATCGAGACCTCCAGGCTCCCCAACGGCACTCCGTGCTCCTGGTGCTGCAACGGTAAGAGAAGTGCTCGTCATCCTCTCATCCGACGCGACTCAAACCCATGTACGTGGATGCAGACATCACAGGTGTCTTACGCGATCATTTTGATTCCTGCCGTTGCTTCCACGTTAAAGTATCAGCCAGCGACAGGAGGATGATGTAACGTTAAGTAGCTGCAAGTCAACTCAAGAGCCAAGACGTGAACACATGAAAGAATGGTCCATTCATAAGAAAGTCACAGCAATACTATCTTATACAACTCGATTCCTCTTTTCTCTCCTGCAGCTTGTCGGTCTAATAAGAGTCCATGGATCTGTCTTACCTGTCTGGTGGTCCATTGTGGAAGGTACGTTGCTGCCATTTAGTTTACAACTAAAGTTGTAGTTGTGAAAGCAAACCTGTCTCATTAGCAACCTGTGTGTCCCAGACCTTTTGCTTTTGCTCACCACTTTGACTTTGGGACAGACAAACAATTATACAACCATGTAAGGGCTGCAATACATACATGAATGTGTAAAGCCTGCATAAGTCAGTAAGTCACTCAAATTGCTGTGTATGCAAATCTCTCTTAAAACCGTTAAAGAAAAAAAAAATTGGCCAAGAAATTCGCTGAGCTCTTTTTTTATTGTGTGTATATATACATCTGTCCAGCCCTAGTTTCTGCTTTTGCATTTAGATCACATTGCAAAGCATGTTTTATTCTTCAGACTGATTTGCAAAACATAGATCATGTGACAAGACTTGAGCACTGTTTTGGAAACTTTTCTAGTTCTTCAAAGACTCTTCAACTCTAATCGCAGAAATATTTCATTTCTAGTTTGCATCTTTGTTTTCATAAAGTCATGTTATGTAGTCTGAGCTTGGCAAACGAGTTACAATCTTTGTTTTCAAGTTATTGTACAGCAGACATACTGTGTTTATCCAGATGGTCAGATATTTGATATTTGAGGATTCTTGTAATACTGTCAAAACGTGAGAATGTAGTGATAACAAACGTTAAAAAAGCTCTGAGCACCGTAGTTATCATCATGATCTAAATGCAATGTCTGTTATTATTTTTTGCAGATTATTTGATCAAATCCGTCATCATCATTTGGCCAATAGTTCATTTTAGATTACTTTCTGGTGGTTCTACTTGTTCTGTGCTCTAAAGTAATCTCTTCTTATAGATATGTCAATGGGCATGCAAAGAAACACTTTGAAGATAATCAAGTCGTCGGCATCAGTCAAAAGAAGGGCGAGAAACCGGAGAAGGAGAAGTCCCATCATTCTGTCTGCATGGACTGCAGCAACTACAGCGTATTTTGGTGAGTGTGTTTCATGACAACACATCTGTCATGTCTTTATATCACCAGCATTAATGCATTAAAACTATTAATTTACTTTCTTTTTACCTTCTTCTTGACACACTTGTTAATTAGAAGCAAAACACAGTGATCTTGAGTTTTATTAACTATATTGAGAAATATTTGATCCAAATTTCTCTTACTGCATTTACACATGGTTCAATGATGCCATAGTGAAACACAACACAATATATTAATGAGGGTTTGTTATGAAAAGTTTTAATGGGTCATCATTTCAATGAGTTAATTGTGTTATACAAATGTATATGTGTCTTGACTATTGTGGATTTTATAGTTACAGATGTGATGACTTTGTTGTTAATGACGCCAAGCTTGGGCAGGTGCAGAAGCTCAGGGAACATCTGCAGAGTTTAGAAAAGTAAGTTGTAAATCGAAATATATATATTTTGTCTCATTGCTTTGCTCTATCTATCATAATCACGCTTGCCAACATATTTAATAAGTAATTACAATGAAGCAGTCGTTTTGATCGTTTGACAGTGTTTGAATGTCTAAAGTTAAAATGTATCTCCCGAAAACAAAATGCCTCAACATAAGATAAATCATCATGCTTAAGATCAGTGTCCTGATGTGTGTTCCTCCTTCAGCTCGGTGCTGATGAGCGACAGACAGAGGAAAAGAAAACTTCAGGAGAACCCGGCTCTAGATGGCAAGTTATTGAAAGACAATGTAAGTGGCTAAACATATTGTGATTTATTTAATTTGAATGTAGAAGTTGTAGGTTTGAGCCGCTTATAGTGGTGTTTTAGCACAAAATACTTTGCTATGACTCAAACGTGGCTCAGATCTTCAGTTTAAATTTCTTTATTCCCACTCGGGAGTCCTAGCAGCCTTTTATAGAGCTTTAACCTAGGTGACTCATGCTATCTTTAAATGTTAGCTTAAAACTTGGCTTTAGTCCGGAATTTTCATACGTCTTTTCAAGAATATTGAAGTTTACATATAGCGACTATTAACATCTTCATGCATTTCTCTGGTCTCTGACAGGACGGGGCAGCTTTAGGTGCTACTGGCCTGCGCAACTTAGGAAACACCTGCTTCATGAATGCCATCCTGCAGTCCCTCAGGTAAGGCTCTGCACTCAGGATGTTTGTGGGGGGGAGACTGTGTTTTCAGGCTGTAGAGCCAGGGCCCCGTGACGAGTCATCCTTTATTAATGGAGTCTGGGGCCCAGGCAGGGGCATCACACTGGCTGCTCGGGAACAAGACAGTCAAAGGACATCTTTCTCTGTGTTTTTACAATAACTTGATAGCAAGTATACTTTGTATTGCTACTGACTATTTACCAAAGCGTAACATAATTAATCTTTTTATATAAATCTGTTTTACTACTTTCCAGACAGCCGTTAGATAACATTCATTTTAGTATGATGTTAAAATCCCAAACTTGAAATGCCTCATGAGGATAATTCATGAGACTGTTTCTAGTAAAACTAGTAGAATAACATACACACACTTTGCATTCTGCACATTGTCTATATTTAATTTAATTTACACTGCTGTATTTGCATATATGTTGTGTGTGTATATTATATGTGTGTGTGTGTGTGTGTGTGTGTGTATATATATATATATATATATATATATATATATATATATATATATATAAATATAATTTTTTTTTTTTTTTTTTGGGGGGGGGAGTATTTTATATTTCACTTGTATAGTTTATGCACAGTCACTTTTTCTTTCTTTCTTCTATTTATATTTTATTCTTGTGTGTTTAGTTTATTGGTGCTACTGTGTCCACAAATTTCCCCTTGGGGATTAATAAAGTATATTTCTATTCTATTCTATTCTTCTAACATAACATACATACTATGTAATGTATAGTTGTTGTATTTAATTTAACTTTACATCTCGACCTTGGTGTCCCCCTTTAAACTCCATAAATATTTAATATCACCAGTAAATTAATAAATATGGCATGATTTCGAAGAGAGTCAGCCACAATCTAACATACTTTATTTCATCTGCAATTACAATGCAACGGCGTTATTGCACTTTATGTTCATTGGCTTTATGTTCATGCCAGAAAGTATTTTTGAGAAACAGATATTCTGTATGTTTAACAAGTATTTTGGTTGAAAAAC
Source organism: Liparis tanakae (assembly GCA_036178185.1). Taxonomy (NCBI): domain Eukaryota; kingdom Metazoa; phylum Chordata; class Actinopteri; order Perciformes; family Liparidae; genus Liparis; species Liparis tanakae. The sequence continues at coordinate 4,265,218 of CM070108.1, read as the reverse complement.
AATTACAAATCCAAATGTGACCACATTTTGGGTCACATCATTTGGCCCACACATGGTTTCCCCTTTGTTTTATTGTCTGTTGGTGACTGGTAAGAACTAGACCATTCATATACATTTACAATGGCTGTATCTGCCTGTTGCATTTTTGGTTAAATGTGCTAATCTCTGGTCTCAAGCACGTTATAACATTCTGGGTTTCTTTGACAGCAACATCAAGCAGTTCAGCTGTTATTTCAAGGAGTTGCCTGCAGTGGCTCTACGCAGTGGTAAGACGGCAGGAAGGAGGATGTACCACACCCGAAGCCAAGGAGACACCAGTGTGTAAGGTCCTATCTGTCTGAGGGTGGATTCATAGGCTGAGTGCAATGATCTAACAATTATTGTTATCAAGTAAAACATTGTTACTTGTGAGCGATCATAGAAAATTACCTTCTTAGAAACATTTCCTGATGGGGCTTCTAACGGCAGTAATCATCTTAATTGTAGATGAGAATAATACACACTAAGTAGCACATACATAGTATTATACAATGAATGGATGAAAACCACTGTGCATTGTAATGCAATCTGACAGAAGTTTGTGTCGCGTATTTGAGAGTCTTAGTGTCTGTCAAAACAAGAGCCATAGGAGTATAGTGTTTAGTGTAACAGGGCTGCTTTATGTTGAACAGGTCTTTGGTGGAGGAGTTCAGGAAAACCCTCTGTTCCCTGTGGCAAGGAAGCCAGACGGCCTTCAGTCCAGACTCCTTATTCTACGCTATATGGAAAATCATGCCAAGTTTCAGGTAAGTCAAGGCTGTACAGAGGATTTGCCAGATTTAAGCTCCGTTCTGCTTTCATTACATTTACCCAGAGCATTCTCAAAGTTGTAAACTGTCTAATGGACTGGAACAAGGTTGTTTATCGCGCTGTGTTTGTGTGCAGAGGCTATCAGCAGCAGGATGCACACGAGTTCATGCGCTACCTGCTGGACCACCTCCACAGGGAGCTGCAGTACAGCCGCAACGGGGCGTCTCACCCAGTCTCCCCCCCAGATGCGGTCAGATTATCCACTTCAGAGGGCAAATGCTGCATGTAAGCCCATTGTTTGTTTATGTATATTGTGTTTTTCAATACTTTTTGGGGTTAAGAAGCAGACATGTATAACATTGTAGGCATGCTACCCTCCATAATATATCCTACACAAGTTGATTTATGTTTGTTGTTCTAACAACTAATTTTTCTATACTCTGTTTTTGCACATTTTCTTTTTCAAAGCAGTATAGTTTTAGGTTTGTAGTCTTGGCCTTTAGAAGTTATTATTAAATTGATCAACTAATAACTAATTACTTTGACAGGTCCAGAATACGATTTTTGCATATTCTTTTGCGAATACATTTATTAAATACCTGAATGAATGTACATTTATTGTTAACTGCCTTTTTAAAATGTGTTTTATTCTTTACAGAAATGGGAATGCCAGTGTGGTCACATCCAATTTTGGTGGCATACTTCAGAATGAAGTCAACTGCCTCATATGTGGAACAGAATCTCGGAAGTTTGATCCATTTCTTGGTAAAAGCCCAAACAAACTAAAAGCTGTGCCTCCTTGTGCCTCCTTGTGCCTTGTTTCGATTTAAGAGTCAAATAACCAAAATAGTTCTTGCATGTCTGGACCATGCTAAAAGGAATATAATCCAATGGATATTTTCCCCACAGGACATAAGCTTATTAAAAATTAATTATTAATTATAATACCGCCGCTTTCACTGTTTAAAATACCAAAAGTAGCTGGTGGTAGGTCACATCAGCTATTAATATTTAACGCAAATTCAGATTAAAATACACATTTGTTGTTGTGGGGTTTGTGGGCCTGCAGAACGATGTCTGCTTCTACCACATGGTGCTAAAGAGGTAACAGAAGCTTCAGTCCGTAACACCACTGTACGGCTGAGGGGACGGAGTGTTTCTGTCACTGCCAGTTCCTCAATATCGCAGATTGTTTCATGTCAATGTCGTCTAGTTACATTTTGATCTAAATAGTTTTGAACCATTGCAAGTCAAAAAATTAAGCGGTATATGGAATATACAGAATATTGCCAAATAGCAACATTTACCAGAAATAGTGGTGATTCTGTGGTGTTGGCGGACCCTTAATTAACAAATGAGCCGCGTCAACTTTTAGTTTCAGTGCATTTGGGCGTTAAGACTTTTTTTATAGAATAGAATAGAATAGAATAGAAATATACTTTATTAATCCCGAAGGGGAAATGTGTTGACACAGTAGCACCAATAAACTAAACACAATACAATATAAATATAAGAAAGAAAGAAAGTGACTGTGCATAAAGTATAGTATGCAAAGTGAAATATAAAAATACAAAATAAAATATGTATATATACAACATATATGTAAATACAGCAATGTTAAAAAAAAAAAAAATATATATATATATATATAGAGGGAGATAGATAGTGTGTGTATGTGTTCTGGGGTTATGACCACATAAAGCATGTTGAAAGGCTCAGTATTGTCCTTGAACCCAATATGTTAGGGGTATTATATTCAAGTTTTCATATGTATGTGAACATGTATATCAATTCTTTCTCCCTCAGATCTGTCTTTGGACATTCCCAGCCAGTTCAGACAAAAGAGAAGCAAGGACCAGGAGCCAGGGCCGACCTGCACTCTGCGTGGTAAGTTCCCCACGGTCGGGGGTAATGACTCATACGCGGTAATATTGGTATCTAAGTGTTATTGACGACGTTTTGTATTGGTTTGTTTATGTTTCAGACTGCTTGCGTAGCTTCACTGACCTGGAAGAACTTGATGAAACGGAGCTGTACTATTGCCACAAGTGTAAAAAGCGACAGAAATCCACAAAGAAGTTCTGGATCCAGAAGCTGCCAAAAGTCAGGAAGACAGACATTCTTATTTCTTTCTTTTTTTACGATTTAATGAATTAAAGTTCATTCTATGAAAGTAAAGTAGTCAGGGAAATACTGTGTCTAATTGGGGGTTTTATTTCCTATATTAGGTTTTGTGTCTGCATCTAAAAAGGTTCCACTGGACGGCCTTTCTAAGAAACAAGGTGGACACCTATGTGGAGTTTCCACAGAAAGGCCTGGACATGAGGCACTACCTACTTGAGGTGAGTCTAAAGATGACGAGCAACCAATGAAAAGGCTGCAGTTTAGTCAGGAACAGGCTTCGTACGGTCATGGAAATCTGGAAAAGGCCTGGAAAAGTCATGAAAATAACTTAAATCATAAAAGTTTGGGAAAAGTCATGGAAATGTGTTATAATCACATGTTCATTCACACAGAGTTTGAAATAACTAATATGTTTTTTAAAGAAAGACGCTCAAAATATAAGCCGGTGTACGCTCTCGATACGCAAAATGTTCTAAATTGTTCATGTTTATACCGAGATTTCAGTTTGGTCATGGACGTTTGGTGTAAAGTCATGAAAAAGTCCTGGAAAATTCATTGAAAAGTCCTGGAAATCCATCGGTCAAAATGTGTAAGAACCCTGCAGGAAATGGTCATGGCTCGTAGGCCACATCGTGGCAGTCAAACTGTTGCAGGTCAGAGGTCGGTTGCTTTGAGGACTTGCGCCAAATTAAAACCTTTGTATTGAAGGGGTCAAGACACTATTCAGACCGTGGAAGGATCTCAAGTTAAATGTCTGACCGCTGACTAGAATGGCTGCATCGAAAGTCTGGCGTGGCCACATGTTCCACACCGACTCCATCTTAATAGAATAGAATAGAATAGAATAGAAATATACTTTATTAATCCCCAAGGGGAAATTTGTTGACATAGTAGCACCGATAAACTAAACACAATAAAATATAGCAGGGTTCGTACGGTCATGGAAAACCTGGAAAAGTCATGGAATTTTAAAATGGTCATTTCCAGGCCTGGAAAAGTCATATAAAATACTTAAATCACAAAAGTTTTGGAAAAGTCATGGAAATTTGTTCTATCCACATGTTCATTTACGTCGACTTTAAAATAATTCATATGTTTTTGAAAGGAAGACTCAAAATATGAGCCGGCATACACCAAGTCCAAACAGATGATTTTGCACATAAAGGATAAACATTTATATAAGTGTTTCTAAGAATAAACATGTATAGTAATGTTTATTCTTTTAATCAAACTATTGTCTCTCATTCATTTGTTTCATTTAAGGTGTATTGTATGCTTTGTAATTATCATCGTTTGAATACTACATTTTCAAAAAGTTTTCATGTACACACCGAGATTTCAGTTTGGTCATGGAAATTTGGTTTAAAGTCATGGAAAATTCATGGCAAAGTCCTGGAATTCCACTGGTCAACACGTGTACGAACCCTGACTGAACTGTTGGTCAGACGTGACTCGGGCGTTGGAAGTTGTGAATGTATTGATCGTGTCTGTATTGATGGACCAGCCGCTCTGAGGCCACATGTTTCTGGTTCTGTGACTCAGGGCGTGAGGACATCTCTCCTCTTTTCGTTGTGTTTGCAGCCAGAGAATTCTTTACCAGACAGCTGCCTGTACGACCTCGTTGCTGTCGTAGTGCATCACGGATCTGGGTGAGTTGATGGAGTACCCCCGGTTTGAACACACACATGGACCAGCTGAAATGTAATATTTGTTCAATCTTCATCTGTTCGATAACCGTTTGCTATTTTTTAATTGGCACACACAGATATTGCTTCTATCTAGGGTTTTACGATGAAGCCTCCTCGGATGGTTGTTACAAACCATTGAGCTGGTTAAGTTAATTCTACATCCACTATTCCATCATATGCACTATTCCTGATTATTGTATATTATTTTGTACAATTTCCTGATTTTTTGAGGAATCTTTTCTCCATGAATTTCATCTTTTCCCGCATGCCTCCGCAATGAACAAATAATCCTTAAACAGAAAAGCCTTGATCATTTGAAGTGAATGTTTTTTAACAGCAAAAGTATACATAACAATTTTCATTTACAAATTCAAAACTCCTTAAGTAATGTTCAATACTTCTTTTACACATTTATGCAAAAAAATAATTGAAAACTATGATGTGCCGATCAGCTCTGCTTACCACAGTTGGCTGACAGTCACCCAGTTACAGTAAAAACAATTCAGATTTAAAACTAATAATCCAAGGCATTCGGCTGAGGGTCCTCGCATTCTTTGAGACGGGCAAAGCGCTGTTCTCCCTCCTGCCTCTGAGCGGCGCTGTTGCGCCGCTGTGCGGACCGCGTCTCGTCAGCAGCCAGGCGGCAGAGCGTGACGCGTGTGTCGTGTTCACAGGGTTGGATCAGGGCATTATACGGCATACGGCAGCCACGAGAGCCAATGGTACCACTTCAACGACAGCACGGTGAGTCTGACCAACGAGGACATGGTGAGGAAGGCCAAGGCCTACATCCTCTTCTACGTGGAGCGGACTGAACGGGCGGCCTCGGACAAGCCCGCCCCAAACGCGGCCGCCACGGACAGTGGTCCTTCAGACGCGGCGTTGACCGATGTGCCGGCCTCGCGCGCGAATACCCAGGATGCGGAGGCCCCAGATAAGGCGGCCGCGTTGGAAAGTGTGGGCGAAGACGCGGCTGAACTGCATAAAGCTAACGTGGCGTCGGTGGACGCCGCGACGGATAGCGATACCTCAGAGGAGGCCGGCCGGGCCGTCGAGGCCGCCGCACAGTGACTCTGTCGGACGGCCTCGGGCAGCGACTCCTTCACATTTCTTATCGGGCTTGAGTTTAAATAGTAATTTTCACGTTTAATGTATGTGTAACTATTCCGTTTTTTTTTTTTTTTTTTTTTATGACCCGCATGGCAACATCCTGTATCATTTGCTGCTTGAAACTTGTTTAGTATGATGATTTTCATTTATTTCCTCGATGTCGTGTTCCTCGGTTGAGGCCGACTTCTCTGTAATAGATTCCAATTGTGATTGTTTCAAATATTGAAGTAAAGATGTAGCCTGGGAAAACCTCCGTTGGTCCAATATTTAGTCAAGACTAAACACATTGATTGATTGTAACAATATTTAAAGTTCATTTTGTTTCTAATTTTGTAATAACTACTTCTTAAGAACCTTGTTGCTCTGTTAGTTGACAACTATACGTTTGGGCTTCAGAAAGTTTGTTCAACTTCATGACCAGAACCAATGTAAAGGATCATTCTCAAATGTTTTGGGTTGTTATGTTTATCCAGAAACGTCTTAGAAACAGGCCCTGTTAAAACCTCTCATAAAACGTGTATCGGACAAAGTCTTCATGGCAAAAATACAATGGAGAATCTTTTTTAAGTATTTGTGTTGTTTTTTTGGTGGAAAGACTGTTTCTTTCATCCATTACTCCTTTGAGCAGTTTAAGTATTAATGTTAGACGTGGCAGAATTACATTACATTACATGTCATTTAGCAGACGCTTTTATCCAAATGACTTACAATAAGAATCTTTTTATTTACTTTAGTCATAATTATAATAAAGACCTAGAATCATGCCACCATAATCTGTATCATAAGGAGAACATTTCTCTTGTAGGTCATGGAGTTTATTAGTGTTCACCCTTTTCGATTTATTAGAGAGTTATGAGCTAAAGCTGAAAGATATTGAAACTTGTATACAGTTTATAGTCTATTTATTTGAAACTATCAAGATCAACTCGTATGGATTAATTATTTTTCAGAAGAAAATGGCGAACGAATAGAAATAATCCTGCTCCTCCGATGAGTTTATCAACAGGCTCTCTCTTTTTATTAACCAAACGCTTCATTGATCAGTCTATGAATTGTCGGTTTAAATAATTATGAAAATAATAAATTGACGCTATTTAAAAGGCCAACACAACTTCTCATGTCATTTAGCAGACTCTTTTATCCAAAGCGACTTACAATAAGTGCATTTCAACCTAGAGTACAAACTAAGAACAACAAGAATACAGAAAGTAACATTTCCTCAACATATTCAAACTACAAAAGTACCATAATAAGATATTTAAGAGTCACTGAAGTGCAAATCTGTGTTTTAATCCAGATATAGTCAAAATGTTATCAACAAGTTTCTTTGCCTATAATTCTCTCAGCACATACTCGAGCTTATCACATTTTTTTAATTTTTTTTTATTCAATGGTTTAAGGCGGAACTTTAATAGCAAATGTGAAATATCAGCACCAATTCCTGAAAGAAGTGACGCACGTGTTAGGCACTGCCTCCACGACACAGACGACACATTGTGTCGACGTCATTGTCCACAAAGCTCTAATTGTGGCCGTTAACAAACAGCCGGAGAGAAATACGACCTTAAAGTAGCGCACATTTATTGCAAGCATTTTTTAAATGTTGTTTTCCTCTTTCCTCGAGCGAACATCTCCAACCACACACACACACGCACACACACACAAGCCCCCCTCGGGACACGTGCCAGCCAGTCAGCCTCCTCGCTCCGGCAGGAACAAGCACTCCTGTATGATGACGAACAGCTGCTCTTCCTCGCCTGCTCACAGGTGGCTGTGTGCTCGCTGCTCTGTTCCCATTAATGACACACGAGAGCCCCCACCTCTTCTCTTCCTCTCGGGGGCCAGACCCCAGCTGCTAATAATAAGCTCACATTATTGTGTGTGTGTCAGATCAGAGGTCTGGTTAAGAACACCCTGACACTGACTCACAGCACAGACTGTAATCAGCATTCCCAACAGCGGCATTTTCCCAATGTCCTGCTTCTTTATTCAGATTGGTAATAACAAGCGGAGCAGGACATAACTGGTCATAGTGCGGGGTCATGACGTAGACTTCAAGGGGCTTTGCCTTTTTCGCCATCTCAATACGCAGGGTTATTACAGTCATGGAAAACCTGGAAAAGTCATGGAATTTTAAAATGATCATTTCCAGGCCTGGAAAAGTCATGGAGAAAAAAAGTAAATCCTAAAAGTTTTGGAAAAGTCATGGAAATTTGTTATAATGACATGTTCATTCATGCCGAGTTTGAAATAATTAATATGTTTTTTAAAGAAAGACGCTCAAAATATAAGTCGGCATATGCTCTCAATATGCAACATTTTCTAAATTGTTCATGTTTATACCGAGATTTCAGTTTGGTCATGGACATTTGGTTTAAAGTCATGGAAAAGTCCTGGAAAAGTGCTGGAAATCCATCGGTCAACATGTGTAAGAACCCTGAATACGTTGTCCGCTTGAACAACATGAAACCCTCTGAGTCGACTTGGTTCTCTGCTCCTTCCTGCACCACCTTTGCAGGGTTCGTACGGTCATGGAAAAGCTGGAAAAGCCATGGAATTTTAAAATGGTCATTTCCAGGCCTGGAATAGTCATGGAAAAAACTTAAATCACACAAGTTTTGGAAAAGTCATGAAGATTTGTTATAATCACATGTTCATTTACGCCCAGTTTAAAGAAAGACTAAATATAAGCCGGCGTACTTAAGTGAACGCACCGTAACTGTAAAGTTCGCTGGCCATCGCTCGGGAAGCAAGTGTTTATTCTTTTAATCAAAATATTGTCTCTTATTCATTTGTTTTATTTAATGTATTCTTTGGAATTCACATTGTTTAAATACTAAATGTTCTCACTTTTTCATGTATAAACCGAGATTTCAGTTTGGTCATGGAAATTTGGTTGAAAGTCATGGAAAAGTCATGGAAAAGTCATGGAATTCCATTTATCAAATTGTGTAAGAACCCTGCTTTGTAAAACACATGTTTATAGTTGTTGACTTTTACCAGAGAGGCTAACTCAACTCATTGGGATTTATGTTTGAGATGTGGAATTGTATTATATTTTCATTTAATCCTGATATTTTTGCTCCTCCCTACACAAAACAGACAACACATTATCGTATCTTTCATGAGTTGCACAAACTCGCTCTTTATAAAATTACCATTTGAAATTAAATGTTTTCAGTCGAATGTTAAATTACCTATTTAAAGTTTCTTGAAAAGGACATAAAGGCCAACTCCTTTTTTAAAATAATCAGAATCGGTTTCAATGGCCAAGAATTGTTCTTGGTAAAGTGACTCATACACAAATTGTACATTACAACACAAAACAATACAAAAACAAGACAAAAACAAGACACAGCAACACAACAACAAAAACAGTGCAGTACAAAAAAAACAGTGCAAAAGAGTTTTTAGTTTGTTTTTTAGAAAGTGACTTAAAGTATAAACAATGCGGAGTGGCTATGTACAGTAGCTGTGAAGCAGGAGTTCAGGAAGTGCAGTGATAAATATATAAATATATATATGTATATATGCTACAGGGAGTTATTGTTTAGAAGTGAGACGGCGGGGGGGAAGAAACTGTTTTAATGTTTGTGAAAACATCCTCCTAGTCACGTGTCACATTACTATCATTCTGCAGTGAGGGTCACATTACTAATGCTACTACAGGACTGTAGGAGCTACAGTCTATACACAGGGTTCGTACGGTCGTGGAAAACCTGGAAAAGTCATGGAATTTTAAAATGGTCATTTCCAGGCCTGGAAAAGTCATGGAAAAAACTTAAATCATAAAAGTTTTGGAAAAGTCATGAAAATGTGTTATATTCACATCTTCATTCATGCCGAGTTTTAAATAATGAATGTATTTTAATGAAAGACGCTCAAAATATAAGCCGGCGTACGCTCTTAATACGTCAAATGTTCTAAATGTGTCATGTTTTTACCGAGATTTCAATTTGGTCATTGCAATTTGGTTTAAAGCCATGGAAAAGTCCTGGAAAAGTCATGGAATAGTCATGGAAAAGTCATGGAATAGTCATGGAAATCCATTGGTCAAAATGTGTAAGAACCCTGTATACATCCTCTGTGTCGTGTCACTCAGTGTTTCCTATCTGCCGGCTTATCTGAGAACTAGGCCAGCGCAGCGTAAACATCTGGCCCCGTCCAGCTCTCGCCGCCTGTTGAGAGCCGTGACAGATGGACAGGGAGCGCATGGCTCCAACACTTCCATCTTTGACCGTACCGCCAGTTGTCTTCCCAAAATAGCGAGCGCTCCCCGGCCTTATATGTGCAGGCCTCCGGCATGTGCCGGAGGAGGCATCGTGTATCTGGGCCACACAATACGGGCTGCGGGCCGACCGCCGCCACGGGAACGAGGACCCCCCCCTTTTCTCTCTCTGAGGACGGCTCACCATGCAGCTGACCCAGCTCAACCGCGAATGTCTCCTCCACCTTTTCTCCTTCCTGGACAAGGACAACCGAAGGAGTTTGTCCCTCGCCTGTCTCCGGCTGCGCGAGGCCTTCCTGGACCCCCGCCTCTGGACGCTCCTCCGCTTCGGCTCCCCGTGTGAGCTGACGAGGGACAACTTTGTGCTGGGAGCCTCGCTGCGCTACCTGACCGTCAGCTGGTACTCCAGCCGGGTGCTGCAGGTGTGCAACATCGAGGACTGGTTGAAGAGCTCGTTTCAGAAGGACATCTGCAGTAAACACCAGAGCCTGGTCAGCACGTTCCTGACCCGTGTCTGCCGCATGTGAGTGTTTGTGTGTGGTCCCCCCCCCCCTGCTCTGTCGTGCATTATGTGATGAAATGGATACAACTACACTATTGTACTTTACTGTAATCTAATATTGTGACACCTTAAACAGAACAATGTATACTTACTACCAGTAACGTCCTGACAGTTAAACTAACGAGTTATTTACCTGTATTCCCCAAAAGGTTATCTTATAATGCACCAGAAAAGTCTTCCAGTAGATGTCTTGTGGGACTCGGCCCTAGGTTAAAGTATATTTTGTCAAGTACTATACTTAAGTACAAAATAGAGGTGTATACTTGCAGTATTTCTATTTATACCTCGACTCCACTACATCCCAGAGGCGAAAATTATATGTTTTACTCGCTTTAGTTACTTTTCAGATTTAATTGACCTCAAATGCCTTTGAATTGGATTGCGTGCCCCTTTAGGGTTTGAGCAAATCCTCTTACTCATTAAGCTAAATTAAAAAAAATTGAACTTTTTCCAGACAGTAAGGATCATTTTTGCTTTTACTTTTGCTACTTTGGGTAAAACCTGATAATACTTTCCCCTCCGTTTTGACTATTTTCACATAGCATATGAATTTGTTTAAAAACCACAAGCTCAAATACGACCAACTAGCAGCTTTTCACAAACTTGTATCTTAATTTAATTTAACATGTTGGTAAGATGTCTTTTGAGGGTGATCACATAATTCCGGGTTTTTCCGGGTCATTCCCGTCACGGCAGGGAACCAAAAAAAAAAAAAGTTAATTGAGGAGCACATGGCCTGCTGACACTGCCGTGTTTAACCGTCGGAAGCAGGGAGGAAAATCATGAGAAACAGATGTAGAATCTGGAGCCAGCCAGACTCAGAAAGGTGACACATCTGTGGAACATGAGACCGATGCTAACGTAACTGTGGTCCAATATAAAACTATATTCATTGAATGATGTGGCTTTTTGGATTTGATAGAGCCCCAGAAACGTAGCTCTATTGGCTCTTGGACTTGTGTGTGCGTGGCTGGCTGCACGCAGGACCCGAAACGAGATCTCTGGATCGTTTCTTCAAGGCGGCCGGTCATAATTGATGTGAGGGAGAGGGGCCGGTGTTCTATCATTTCATGCTACTTGTCAAGAACTGCTACCTTGTGGTATTGCGCATGCGCCGAGTCGATTTTCCGAGTTTTTTTTGACACGCCCATAATGTTTTGCAACCCTGTCGATGCACGTCTGATAACGGTTAGTGACATCCTCAAAATCCCGATTATTTCCCTAGTTAAAAGTACATTCAGCATGTATATTGTACAGGTAGTAATAATATGTAGTAATGACATGTAGATTAATGAGTGATAAGCAGTTGCTATTTCTTTTATGTCAACAAATTATTGTAAACATGAGTTTGTTCACATTATCATAATAAAGCACTGGTTTATTATTAGGGTATTTATTGTTGAAGATAAACACTTTAACAGTGAAAAGTGAAACATTGAACTTTGAAAGAAAAGCATATTTTGATAGTACAATAACATTCTATCAGATAGGGTAGCATGAATCGATAGACAAACCTATCGGTTTATGCAGCAGTAGCAAATTCTGACAAGGCAGCAAAAAATGACAGAACACCGGCTCACGGGCTCAGCGTATGACCCTGTGAGGATTTCCTGTATTGTGAAATGTGAGACGCAAAGACACGAGAGCTGCTAGGCCGCTCAAAACTCGACCCACCTACTTTTTCCTCTGGGTGCTGTGTGTCTGCGCCCTTAAGGCACACTCTGTGCATACTGATCAGCCCTCCCAAATTGTCGAAAGGGAGGAGAGAGCAAGTGCACGTGACAAGTGGGAGGGAGGGGACGCAGAGAGGGGGTGATAAAGAGTGATGTGGCCACAGACCCGCCCAGTCAGCTGCAGACTGGAGGTTTATGCAGGCAGGTGGAGTCTACAATTGGCTCTTTGTTGCTCTCGGAGGAATGAACATGTGCGTCTGTCTCCGCCGGCCTCCTCCTCCTCGAGGAGACTCCAAGCTAACTCTGACGCCAAGCTCATGTCTGCGTTTTTTGTTGTTGTTTTTTTTATCTCGATGGAAAGAATTATACAAGCCAGCATGTCTCCGGGCCTCTTGACAGTGCGGTTCACTGTGTGAAGCGCCACTACGGCCAGATGATTACATTAAACCGAGAACTCCGACGTGATTATGCTGAGGTCACCGTTATACAAGAAGAGTTATACAACATGAAGGAGCACGCTCTACATGCCAGTGTGGGTGGCTCAACAGGCTTTGGCATGGGTACATAGTGTATTCAAAAATGTAATGTACACCATATGAGTACGTTGATGCGTTCTCTCCTCAAACGAGTGCACGTCCTGGGCTAATACTGAAGTTATAGGTTCTGACAGTTTCAGATGACTTCATGCTTTTAAAGAATAACTGACGGTGGCTGTCCAACAACTCAGTTTGCCATAGTGGATTCAAACCCTTCCACTTGAGAGACCAGAAGCAGCAGAAGGTTAAATGTATGCCTTCAGTTCCTTTTATAGTCCACTGGATAATTTGACCAGACAAAAAAAAACAGTTGGGAAACCAAACCGGTTATTACATCGTAATTACAGGTTACCAGAGGGGTGCTCTGGTTGTGCCCCGACCAGACGGCCTGCATGCTGTTTGTTTGAATGTCAACGGCATAGAAGACAGACAGAGAGAGAGAGAGACAGAGAGAGAGAGAGAGAGAGAGAGAGAGAGAGAGAGAGACAGACATACATTAGAGAGGCTGAATCTCTAACTACTGCTGTCTTTCAGCCGTTGTGGCTTCTTTTTCCTCTTTTATTGGTTCAAGTCGTTCCCATGCAGTCACATCCGCTGATAAAGACCACCGCGCCCCGTGCAGCAGGGCAACGGGGCGCGGTGGTTGGCTGCGCTACCCCACAGTCAGAGGTTACTGGGGCAGCCCCCTCAACACTCGCAGGCAACTGGAATCTGTTTGGTGCACATGTGGTGAAGCGGTACGGTTATGTAAGTCGTTATGTAATCTGCATCAGTCAACGTGAACCAGATCCTCCATCCGCTGCCACTGGAGTGTGTGTGTGTGTGTGTGTGTGTGTGTGTGTGTGTGTGTGTGGCCCCGGCTTGCCAGTAGGCTGCACTTCATTCCTGACGCATGCAGTAAACGAGCATTTCACAGTGAATCACTTGAAGTTTGAGAATATATTCCTGTCAAACAAATAAGAGAAGATGTACTTTTCTTAAGCTCTCCTTTTATTCACAAAAGCTGTTTACAGGATGGCAACACATGCCCAGTAGGGCAGCGTGTGGAGAAAGGACAGCGTGGTCTCGGTGAGGCTGCTCCATGTGAAACAGACCGAGGTGCAGATCTAATTCACTCCCGGCTCAGATCAGGACCGCGATCTTTATGTTCTCCTCTGTTATCTGATTCTATTCAAGAGACAACACACACGCCAAACAGCATCACTTCCTTCAGACTTACCAAAGACTTAACGAGCTGATCCCTCCGCACACAATATGTCGTGCGGCGCGATGAGTAAAGATGACACAAGTCGGGTGACGCATTGTTTGTACGACTTCACGCCTGTGCTAATATGTCACCGATTGATGATGTAACTGACGGCCGTCTGTGCTGCAGGTGTCCCAACCTGCTCCGGCTGACCCTGTCTGGCTGTGCACACATCACGGACCGGGACGTGACCGCCGTGCTGCAGAGCTGCGGGAAGCTGCGCCGCCTCCACCTGGAGAACTGCGTCCGCATCACCGACCGCAGCCTGGAGGGCGCGGCGGCTCACGGAGAGCGTCTGGAGGAGGTCACGGTGGACTTCTGCAGGAACATCACTCAGGCGGGTCTGCAGGCGGTCCGAACGATGAGGCCGGGCATCCAGCTGAGCGCAGAGAGGAGCGCTGATATGATCCCAGACAGCAAGCCTGAGGAGAGGGTCCCACTGAGGAGGGCGCTGCAGAAAGTCCTGCTGTTCTCCTGATGTAAACACTGCACCACGAGGGAGAGCGCTCCGAAACCACAGATCGGTTGAGACCCGACTGTGGTGTCTTTGTTCAGATTAGTGTTTTATCAGATGGGTTTTTGTACCTTTTTTATACCTTTTTATACAAGACACCTTTTAGGCTGTCTCTATTCCATGTTAACCGAACAATAAAGTCTCACACAGATGACCTTATCAATAATCCTTCATCATTCAATATTAAAGTTGTGCAATTATATGATTACAGTTTTAAAGGAATAGTGTTTGCCATGAAAACAACGTATATGCAGGATTCTGACGCTGGGGGCTCCCCGTCTCATCAGTGCCTCTCTGAAGAATGACCATAGATTATTGAACAGGGTCATTTAAAGGAGCAGTGTGCAAGACTTAGTGCCATCTAGTGGTGAGGTTGCAGATTGCATCCAGCGTAACGCCCCTCTGTTTATCCCCTACTCAGGACTACGTTGGCGTTCAGGCCATGTTCATGCAAAAGGATCTCGTTAGAGACCAGGCTAGGTTGGTCCTTCTGGGCTACCGTAGATACAACATGGCTTTCTTCAATCCCACAAGGATGTGTGCTCGGATACTATTTTTTTTAATTGACTTTTATACCTAATATTTGTGTTTAGTTTTTTAATCAACGTGTGTGTGTTTGTGTGTGAGTGTGTCCGTGTTTGTGCGTGTTTACCTATTAAATATTTTGACAATTTGCCATTGCTTTGTGATGAACAGTAACGTTTTCATCTGCATATGAAGCATCAGTATACATAATTATAATGTTAATTAGATCTGTTACACTACAAAAGTTAAAAGATACTGTTAAGTTGCCGGTTAAAATGTCTAATAACTTCAATGCAGGACCCCTTCTGAGGCAACAATGATCCAACAATGAGGTGTGTATTAATCCATTATTGCAGAATTACAGCACTTGTGATAGTAGAGTGTATTTTGTAAGTGCACCGTCATACAAAATGTTTTTAATTGTATTAAGTAACAATATCATATTTTCTGTTTTCTATTAGTTGTTCTGATTTGTGATACTTAATCAGACAACATTTAAATAACTTCATACATAATATGAAATCTATTTGCGGGCCCTCCCAAATCCGTAAACAGTTTGGGGACTTGGTTACATGAAACTGAGTTAATGTGTTAATAATAGTTGTTTCAGCTTCCAAGATCGGTTTCAACAATTCCATTTGGCTTTGAAGTCATTTAACAAGCATCAAGAGTTCATTCAAGAGTAGTTTTAATCTCCAGTGAAATCGAACATTTGCAAATGTAGTTCAATCGGAACACATCTGAATTAGACGTAATCACATTATCTATGCATTTTCTCCCCATGATGGCTGTGTAGACATCTGGTAACCCTTCATGAACACACAATGGTGACAAAAGAAACCCTCGAGGCCGGGTGACGACAGCATGGCATGTTTTGATATACAAATCAGCCCCAGACCAGCGACATGAATACAGCTTTGCTGCTGCACAGAGAGACCGAGGCGCACTGCTTAGAGGCCGGACGACAAACCCTATATGATGAAGAAATATATAGGCGTGAAGATGAGGGTTCCTGCTGGCACAACCTGCTGCATACAGGACTCGCATCCAGACGTGTAAAAACACGGCTGCATCGAAACATAACTCTGCTGCTCGTCTCTACAGTCGGGGCACATTTTTTTAATACAAAAAACGAACTTGAAAGACCTGTTGCCCAGATGCATGTCCTTAAAAGCCTTTTGCTATGCAAGCTATTCGGTTTGAGGAAGCTGCAGCCATTTTGTTACCTCATCAATACTTCGAATGCAAGTAATATGACTCCTTATCGAAGCAGCTGCTTCAGTTAATACATCCTGTATCCAAAGTAAAGAACAAAAGATACATTTGTGTGTGAAAAGACTATGTTGAGGCTAAATATATATTTATTTTATTCCAGACTCATGAGTCCATGGACCAACCAACACAAATACAACAACAATATATACAATGCAAAGTCACTCGTGGTAAATAAACATACAAATATTTGTTTCAATGTTTCCAGAAACAAGATAAATACCTCGTATCACGCTTTTATAATTTCATAATACTTTGTTGAATCATCCTATTGTGCTCTGGGAGAAAGTCATACATCACTTTCTAAGTGTGTGCATTTATATTTGAATTTGTGTGCAGATTCATACTGAGATTCGTATCTGAGATTCATATCGCAAACATTTCAGGAAATGCGAATGCTCTTTTGGAACATTACATTGAATTGCATATTGTGGTGCTCAATTTATTTATTTTTAATTTAATTTAAGGTTTAGGGGTACTGGAACATTCTATTTTGGGTCCAATTAGTTTTTTAATCTCTGTATACATGCTACCACTTGGTGTTGTCATCAGAAAGCCTAGCATTGCATTTCCCAGCTATACTGATGGCATCACTATACATTTCTGTATCACTCGATGCTCTTGACTATTACAATGTTCTTTTGTGTTCTTTTGTGGACATTTTTTAAAGAAACCATCTTCTCAGCTGGAGTTTTACATACAAATGTTGCTGTCTTAGTTTAATGCTTAATAATTAGTTTTCATGATATTTTTCTTATCCCGTGTGATTATTCTATCGTGATATTTTATTGTTTATTTTTATATTCTTTAGTCTTGCAAAATTCTCTTTTGTCTGTGTTGCTCTGTGAAGCATTTGGGATACAAAAGTTACAAATAAAGTGAGTCGAGTATTTCGCTATACTTTGCCACGGTGTGTTATTACTAATGTTGCTGTATCAAGGATAGTTCTTGAGAGCTGGTGTAATATGAATTTTCTAAGATCCCATATGGGCGCATAGGCACTCAAACTTGTTTAAGTGCCGGAGGTGAACAGATGGAGTTGAGAGGTTGGAGGCTTCAAACAAACCACACTCTGCAATTATCTGCGTCCTTTATGAGAACCGCCTGCTAGATGGTTCCAGTTTTACTTTAGTGGTATATTGTGCCAAAAGGATTCTGGTTGAAGCCAGATGAAACATGTTATCTTTATGACCTGTTCCAGTCCACATTAGAGAGAGAAAACACAGTTTGGTTTGAGTTGCCTGTGACTGGTTGTCAAATAAATAAAGTAAAAATGGCAATGATTCTCTGTGAAATGTAGTGAAGTAGAAGTAATACAATGTAAGGAACAAACTGCACGTGAGTACAGTACTTTAGTAAATGTACTCACCCGTGTATTTTATAGGGGACGTTCAGAACAAAATAAAAGTGCGGCTTCAGATTACCTTGTGACCAAATGCAAATCTTTAAGAACAGAGAAGGAGCTTCTTCTCTGGCACGGGGCTTATCTGAAATAAAGTTTTCCCTGACATAAAATTGGGTAAAATGCTAATTCTAAGGGACTGATTAAATCTGCTACTCTTGCTCCATTAGAATAACTAATTTCATTACAAAATGTCAGCCAAGGGAAACTGAGTAACTCTCTTATCATTTTAATTAGCTGTGCAAGCTGCTTCATGTGGAGAGATGAGAGGCTCTGATGTTAGTTATGTGGCTTTCTTTTGCAATTAGTTTGGAAAACTTGTGCTTTTTGAATTTTAATGTGAATCATAAAATATAAAAAAACAGGCGGTATATTAAAAGGATTTTCTTATTATTATAAATTGTATTTTTAAATGTATTTGGCGAAACCATTTTTGAAGCAGGGGACTGTAGCTTATCATATTTTTAGTTTGAAGACATTTACACAGTTACATTACTCACAATGAAGCTCGACTCGATCAAATATTCTGACCCCTGGTGTGTGTAATGCTCATCATGGCTCAGGTCGTCGGCTTCGAGCTGCATCCCTCAAGATGAGACGAGGAGCGGAATGCAGAGCTCACTTGTTTTGAACTCTAAACTTCCAGGTTGAAGTCATTTTTAAATGTGTAGTCTTGAGCTCTAATCGACAGATTAAATGTAAACTTAAACCTAAATACTCCTTTATTAAAATGCTCTTCCCTATGTTTTTAAAGTGTGCATAGGACCACAATAACTAGCTCTACCTTTGAGATGTATTCTGCATTTGTCTATTAGGTTTCACTAAACTCATATTAACCCTCCTGTTACCTTTGGGGTCAATTTGACCCCATTCAGTGTTAACGTCTCTAAATAAATGAATGACATCATTTTTTTTGCTTCAAATTTAATGACTTTTCCTAATTTATTGGGGACTACTGGGAAAATGTCCTGAACACAACTTGTACGCACGCATCAGTGTTCTTTGGGATCAATTTGACCCCAGGCTGTTTTTCACTGTGTAAAACATAAAAAGATCAACTTTTTTATCTATAAAAGATCTATTTAGGTAGTCAACAAACACATAAAATACCTGACACTTGAAACTTTGAAACTAGAAAGCCTAAAGCGTATTTCACTTAGTTTAAGGAAGCGTCACTTGTTATTATCCGTGAGGTGTTACTATGTCTATCAACTTACATAACAGACATTATTAAATGATGGTAAACATTTAAATTGGCTGAATGGATACATATTGTGTCTTTTTAATCTCATGAAATGTCAAGAAAGATTTTATTATATACATTATAGTTGTAATCCTTTAGCCGAGCAGATTAGCCATGTATGTAGAGGCAAGTAATCCAGCATGTTATCTTATGGATTCCTGCTGTGAGACGGCCTTTGTGGAGCTGGTAGCGCACCCCGTGTGACAGAAAGACCGGATGCTGGCTGCAACAGAGGGGGTCGAGGCTATTTGAGCCCCTAAAACCTGAAATCAGCAGGTTCCTGACAGCCTTATAAAGTCAACCATTAGAGCCATTTATAGTCTCCACCCACTGATTACTCACCCATTGGGGGATTGGAGGGGGGAGTAGATGCTTCAGCAGAAGGGAGGAAGGAAAAGGAAAAGATTTGAGTTTAGTTTTTTTGGATTGCTTGTCCAAGTCCTGCAGAGGCACTACTGTTCTCCATCACTGGGACCACTGGGACTACTGGGATCAGAGCTTCATTGTGACATAATGCTGAGTCAGGTGGTTGACGCAACTAATCAGTGGCTGTGTTACTTATTACAACCCAAAGCTTCAGCTCGGAAAAGTCAGTCAGGGTATCGGCTGCAACCTGAAACTCTAGAATAGATGAGTAATGTCTAGACAGAGGATCTCCTCTTAAATGAAACATGGTCTGAACAGGTTGTACATTCTTCATTTTCTACCCATTGTCACGTTTACATATAGGCAATGAGGACATTTACATCTTCAGATTCCTCTGGCAAAGGTAATTTGTCAAACCTAATTTTGGTAAAACAATTATATCAAACACATTCCAATTAAAAAAGTATATATATATATATATATATATATATATATATATATATATATATATATATATATATATAGATATATAGATATATATTTAATTAAATACAACACAGTGTTGGTGCAGCTGGATTTCTATTCGTCAGATGTTTGGATTTGCCCACAAGAACATGGAATTTAGATCGATATCATCTGGATCAAAGACGTATAAATTGACGAATGTAAACAAACTCCAATCAGAGTCTGATGAGAAATACTGAGCCTCGTGTCTCAATTTAAATGACATGTTGATGCTCAGCTTGGTACATGTGCGTACTACTGTACTCCATGCCTGGATGTGCTGTCCTGCACCTTCTTTTGCAGGTCTTAGTCTGTTCCCCGAGTCATGGTTGCAGAGAGAGACCATTTTGATAATGGAGCCGAGTCCCTTTGAAGCCCCCCTCGTGTCCTGGGGAAGCTTAATGTATTCTCCTTGTTTCCTGCTTCAGCATCTCAAAGGCTTTCTGCTTGGAGCCTCAGTTGTGAATTATTGAGAGAGCTGTAGTCTTTCTGAGTATATGACACATAATCAATCCTAGGTTTGGTGAATCCAAAATGCGCACATGCTTTTTTTTTTTTTTTTCCAATATTGATAGTATGAAAGGGTTAAATTAAAATCACTCATTCAAGTCGCAAGTGCTGGATTTATTACGTCAAACCTGAGCGCTAAGATTTCTCTCTTGCACCAAGATTGTGAGCTTTGCAGAATTGACACTGTGCTAAAGATAAATGTGATACATTTATTGGTCAACGTGTGAAACGAGATACAAAATGCGATGCAGATGTTGTTTTTTTTCCCACGTTTTGCTGTCATTGCGCAGCCTCCGTTTCCACATGTTATTTTAGTGCTGCTACCACCCAGAAAGCAACATGTAACATCTCTGGCTAAAAAGGGAGTTCTTAAGTCATCTGATCGTCACACCAATGACATCCAGAGATAAATGCCTGCTTTTTTCCTCCATTAACAGAGCTAGTTTGTCACTTTATTTATTAGGCTACAGATTTAAAAAAGACACAGGTTAATCTGAATTAGTAATAAACGTGATCTGAGTTTTTTAAAAAGCCACCTACATTTGCTGTTAGGTTGACATTCCCGATTCAATTGTATTATTGACAGGCACCAGAGCTTAAAAAAATGTGCCTTTTCTTAACAATATGTATTTATGCACACAGTTCTCCATCTCCCTCGATACATTTGATCTTATAATTCCAAATTTGATTTCCCTGCGGTTCGTAGCCAACTTGTTTTGACCTGAGGCACCAACGAAATAGGAGGCAAGAGGACACAGAAGTGGGGCTACTGCTCCCCTGTGAGCCAGAAGATGTGTCTATCTATCTGTGGAGCTATTTCTGTTTCCGTCTGTCGGAGGATTCAACAAAGGCTGCCGAACGCCGGCCAGAGAGGGAGGAACGGGAGCGGGGGCGACGGAGAACACACCGATGATGCTTCTCGGCTGGGATCGAACGCGGCGCGGGACGCGGAGGAGCACTCCGAGCCGATACCGCGCAGCGCGTGCTGCTTTGCCTCTCCCCCATGTGGCCTGGTAATTAGACATGCAGTGTGAGGGCCCTTTGCGTCTGCTGTCGATCACAGCCTTCAGAGAGGTTGCACACTTGGAGCAGGAATCTTATCCAACTGGTCGCACTCTGCAAGGGATGTAGGAGGACCGGTGTTCTGTCATTTTTTGCTGCCCTGTCAGAATTTGCTACCGCTGCATAAACCGATAGGTGTGTCTATCGATTCATGCTACCCTATCAAAAGATGCTACTTTATTTAATTTAATTTAGCATTCTTACATGAATGCATGTTATTGTACTATCAAAATATGCTTTTCTTTCAAAGTTCAATGTTTCGCTTTTCACTGTTAAGGTGTTTATCTTCAACACTAAATACCCTAATAATAAACCAGTGCTTTATTATGATAATGTGAACAAACTCATGTTTACAATAATTTGTTGACACAAAAGAAATAGCAACTGCTTATCACTCATTAATCTACATGTCATTACTACATACTATTACTACCTGCATGCCCCTGCATGTCCCTGCGACACAGTAGGCAAAGTAGAAATAATCTGGATTTTGAGGATGTCACTCCCCGTTATCAGACGTGCATCGACAGGGTTGCAAAACATTATGGGCGTGTCAAACAAACTCGGAAAATCGACTCGGCGCATGCGCAATACCACAAGGTAGCAGTTCTCGACAAGTAGCATGAAATGATAGAACACCGGCAGCCTCCTCTGACGTTAGCATGGAGAGAGGACGGAGCAGCAGATGACATGTGCAGATAGGAGTGGGAGGCTGAATGAATAGTGAGTCACAGCATGTGCACATGAGCGCGCTACTTATACTTATAATGACAGGCTTTCAACTGGAGTTCATAATGCATTCACTCTTTTGCTGTCAACGCTCAAACTGCAGAGCAAACATGTCTGGAGATGAGTAGAAACACAAGAGACGTACGGGTGTCCATCCGCGGGGTCGACAGCAGCATCAGAACAATCTGCCACTCAAGTTTACGGCCTATAATATGTTCTATTGGAGGTCAACATTGAACATGTGTGCTCCCTGTCATGTGGCAAAGGTCAAATAACTCAACAAGGCAAACTGACGAACAACTATCTGAATGCATACACACCGTTAAATCATTGAGTAAGTTGTTTTTAAAGTAGCTGTGAAACTGTCCGAACATAAACTTTGAGAGTGGAGCCTCCATGCGACGTTGACCTGCCTGTCTGACATGATGGAAGTCCAGACCTCTCAACTTGAATGTGAACTGATGGAATATCTATTGGTCCACCATACAGGCTTCTTTTCATCCAGAGCAACAGCATCATCGCCACTATTATCGTTCTTAAGGAGTGGAAGGAGTATTCAGATAATTATTAAGTGCTAATACAACAATGCAAAATCAGACGTACTGCATTCATTATTGCATTCGGTATCGT
Source organism: Liparis tanakae (assembly GCA_036178185.1). NCBI lineage: Eukaryota > Metazoa > Chordata > Actinopteri > Perciformes > Liparidae > Liparis > Liparis tanakae. The sequence continues at coordinate 4,242,505 of CM070108.1, read as the reverse complement.
CAGCTAAATGTTCTTAAAGTCACAAATGTATAAATGCTCTTTGTTGTTGACATCAACTACTTTAATGAGCGCTAAGCAGTGTGAACTGCAAAATCTTGTATTATATGAAGCCATTCCAGCTTGTAATTCAAACCTAATGCTTTATTTTGGAGAGCAGTACAACTTTTTAAAAGTTCTAAAAAGAAGTGTCTCTATTTTAAATGAAGACATAATGGAGCAGGTTGCAGCCCCAGTTATATGAAAATAAAACTTGATGACTCATTTCCCAATAAATAGGCCTGTGCCTTGATAAGAGGTAGATTGTTTTCAGTGAACAGTTCATCATGTTTATGGAAGCTGTTCACGTGTTTCCATGATAATAAAATGCAAAAATAACGATAGCTGTCACCTCTGAAATGTAGATGAAGTGAAACTTGGTGACTAAAAGGTGAAGCCAAAGGTTGGGTCAGGAGGCGCAAGAATATCAAGGAGGTTGTGTCAATTCCTTCCTGCAGAAGCTCAATGGAAGAGAAAGGGACTTATTTATGCCTTTCAGCTGGTGGCCAGGAAATAGCCAGACTCGCTGTTTCCAGTCTGTATGCTAAGCTAAGCTAACCAGCTGCTGTGAATAGCTACATTATATATATTACATTAGAGTGGTATCAATGTTATCATCTGACATGCGGCAAGGAATCTAATCAATATTAATTCCCAAATATTCCTCCAAATACAATATGTGGACTACCTGGAAACTGTCACTAGTCCAACATGATGATTCTAGCTAATGTTCAACAACAACATAGGCTACACGGAAATGGAGCGAGTTCTCTACACGTACGTTTAGTGAGCGTTAAGTCGCAGCAGAGGAAGGAACCGTCAGTCGCTCCAGAGGCAGCTCAGACCGGAGCTCATGTTTTCATGACACAACAGATGAATATACAAAGCTCCACGAAGAATGAAAGCTAATTGTGTGTTAAGCACCAGCAGGTGCTCAGTCTCTTTAGTTCTAGTGTGTTCCATATCAGGTGCCAGAGAGACGTTGTTACGACGCACAGCTTTAGTTGTTATTTCTGGCACAACTGGTGATTTTTTTATCTGTGCTTCTTGCTCTCCTCTTTAGGGTGAAGCTCGTTTCTCCTAAATTGGTTTCCTGTTTCTCGATAATATCCATTTGTAAATGAGATGACGTCATTCCAGCTCCACCAATTGATTTCTCTGGGAAAGGGAAGTTGCTACGAAACACACTCATGCGCTTTTCTCGACACATACATTTTGCACACACACATAGATGAACACACACTCATTGACCTGCTCAGACCCCCCCCCCCCCCACACACACACACACACACCACCACCACCACCACATACACAGCCATCTGTGCCACTGAACCCATTGACCTTGTGGAAAAGCAGACCGACCAATTAGTCGAAGATATTTGGTTGAAACGTGTCCTCCTGTCATGTAAATCTATATTAGGTTCCATGACTATATGTATCCTATACTATCATCATTATATGGTTTCCTTGAACCACACCTTTTAGCATTTTTTAGATATGCAAAATTATGATGTTGTCGATTGCAAAAAGAATTCTGTATTATTTGAAAATATGTACTTTTAGTTTAAGGTCTCATTATTTAAAGAGAGTAAATACAAACTTGATTACAGACGCAGATTCTTATCTCAGAGGAAGTTGAGAAACGTTCACCTACAGTCTTAACTACTATAGGTCCAGCCATCGCAAAATTAAATTATGAAAGGGTAGTCACATGCACTAAAACATGTTAAGGAAAGTCCTGTGATTCATGGGTAAAGAGGACATATCATTCAAAAGTCTTAGGAAGACTTAGTGCAGGATAGATAGTTGTAATGTTGAGTGTCCTCGAGTGGCCGAGCTCACTTTGTGGCTGCACATCATTTGCTGTGCGACCAACAGTTTAACCAGGATCCTGACACGTTGAGCTCTAACCAAGGCTGCGTGAATACAGACCTCCTTGGAAAGTTAATGGGCCACGTGGGAGGCATGAGCTAAAATTAGAGAACTAAGTTTTATCCTGACTATGAGATTTGTGCCCAAAGTCCGCCCCCCCCCCCCCCTCCCCTCCCCCTCCCTGTCACCACTACTCTTTAGGCTGTTGGCAGATTCATTTGCGCTTGACCTAGTTAATGTCTCTGGAGAGATGAAGGAGTAAACACGCTCCTCTCCGGAAAACCTGGAATTTTCCATACTTTACACACCCAGTCCACAGGCCAGGATGGAGCACATTTATGAGACGTAATCGACTATGGTAGGAAATCACCAGCTTTTACTCGACTGATAACATACCAGGACAGACCTGGTGGGGTCACCATCCAATGAGGTCACTATCTTCACCTGACTCAGCTGGGACTGTACGTTTGATGAAAATACAACATTCATCATATGTGTTTATACAGATAAACTCAGACGGGCTGCATGTTTTGACAATTTACACATTTTGTTAACAGTATTGGGACTTTCGCATGTGAGGAAAACCTGTTGAACCTGGGAAAAATTGTGTTTTTACATTTGTGTAGAAGGAACAGCCTGTGTCTAAAGTAGTTCTATACTACAACATGTCGCTGTTAAAGGGAGCGATGAATACAGTGTGTGGATGCTCATCCTATTGCAATGTATATCCTTTCCCTATCCCAATGAAGTTTTGTGATGTAATACATTGAAAAATATCAATATTCAATACCACAGTGAAACATTTACAATGTAAGTGGTAAACTCAGAGAGAAAGGGAAAGGCAGCTCGTATGTATCTATCGACCGCAACAACTTAGTACAAAAACCTTTTAAAATACTACATTATCAATATGTATTGATACTATATTTTTGACAGCACTAGTGTGCACATGACAAATCTGGTCTCTGAAAAAACTTAATTATGGGGGATGTAAAAATTGGGTCACAGGCCTGAAATGTAGTCAAAATAAAGACAACAGAGAGATAAATGTGTTCCCACTAACATATGAACAACAGTCCCAGTGGCAAAAGCCTTTTTCTGTTTGAATAAGCCAAACCTGGCTCTTTCTTGACTGTGACTGGTTCCTAAAGCACACACCGAGTTGACAGAGAAAACCCTGTGGCAAACTGCAGCTCACGCCATATTCATTCCCTTCAGCGGACACAAGGTGCCTAAACTGTAACAATAAAAGACTCACACTTTTCTAACTTAAAAAGTTGTAAAAATGTTATCCAGACATGCCTGTAGTAAGAAAGGCTGTAAATCATGCATGAAATGAACCACTAAGCAGAGGCTTTATGACGTCATGAAGTCATCATGCTAAAGAGCACACGGAGGAGGGATGCAGAGGTTTGCACAGAGGTTTACTTGTGAGCATGACGGGATGACACGAGAGAAAGAGATTGGCGGGGTGGGGGGAGAGGGGGGGGGGGGCAGAGGGGGAGGGGGGAGTGGCTGGAGGCTGGAGGATCACTGAAGGAATTAGGAATGGCAGTGAGAAAGGGTAGTGAGGGGGCAGGAACAGGATTAGTTATGTATGTAGCGTGATGTAAGGTGTGTGTGTGTGTGTGTGTGTGTGTGTGTGTTGTGGCAGGAGAGTGAGAGAGAGTGTCACGTGGATGCCAGAATAAGCACAGAGCTCCACAGGGGCGATCTCTGGAGTCAGCGGCAGCAGCAAGTCAATCCCTCAGGTCCTTCATGCTCCTTCCACTTGTACTTTCTGTAGCACCTTGACACCTGTCCTCCCCCTCACTTTGTGTAACCCCCCTCCCCCCCAAGCCTTTCTCTCATTTTGTAGAGGACTTTGAATGATTACATCTATTCCCTGTGAGCATGGTCAGAATAGCCTTTCTGTTCCTGCTGAAGGTCATGACATGTGCTGCCTCCTTTCTGCTCATGCCTGAGATCAGGAGGACGCGTCCCAAGGTTAACTACAGGGCGCTGTCATCGCCTGAAGGCCCTTCTTGGTGTTTCTTTCCACGGATGTGATGGAGAAGAAGCAAACTCCCCTCTGTGGCCCTTAGTTGAATCCCTCCACTGCTCTTCTGGAGAAGACTGGAGAGATGCCAGCTACTTTTCTCACTTTAAAAAGGTTGGGATGACTTCCAACCTCACAATGTTATGCAAGTGTATGACTGCAGCAGCAAAATAGTAATACTTAAAAAAAACGTTAAAGCTTTTCTGCTCCTGGCGAGGAAAGCAGAAACCTCACACCGGGGGCAGGGCCAAGGACACGTGTTCGCCACGCAACACGCTGCTATTAAAGTTCTGTTCTGGATGGAAATGCCTGAGGACTCTCAAGCAAATGTAAAGTACCTCTGAATGAGTGACTAATGCATGTCTGGTGATCCGCTCCAGCTGGGAGGCGTGACTATGAAGTATCTAATGTTGGAACTGCACTCTTCTGACATTCATCACGACCCTGACGAACATCGGAAGAGACAGTTGACATCACTCCAAAGTGTGGTGATCAAGAATATAATATACAGATAAAACTGTTATTGTTAATGACATGACCAGATGCTCCATTATTATGCAGGATGACCTATTGTTAGTTTAAAATAACAGCTGTGTGATGCACTTTTACAGCTACACGTGTTGAATGTGCACACACTCGTTAGCAATAATACAGCAACCTGATTCAAACATTCTTCAATTTCACTTCAAAAGTGTGTTTTATCCTCGACTTTGTGCTATTAATTGATTACTTGAGAAAATGTAAAAAATCACCAGATTTGTTTCAATTATTTGAAGTTTTCTAAATGAATAATTACTTAATCGGGACAATAATCCCCAGATTAATTGATTATAAAAAGACACATTACTTCTGGTCCTGAAAGCAAGTGTGTGTGTGTGTGTGTGTGTGTGTGTGTGTGTGTGTGTGTGTGTGTATGTGTGTGTGTGTGTGCGTTGGTGGACAAGTCTCTTTTGAGCAGACCATTCAACCGATCCTAAAATATGCATACGTTGATTTCTGAATATTACACAATTTTTTTAATAATTCCCCAAAAAGTAGGCTAAAACTGAAACACATGAGGGGTCCATTCCCATAAAATTCACAACCAAGAACAGGCAGTAAGGTAGGGTATTGAAATTCACAAGGCATACAGGTAACCTCGATTTGATCTTGTTTATGACACTTATCAAGTTATGCAACATAGATAGAATATAAATATAGAACGAGAGATAAATAAGCATTTGAGATTTCCAATGGGCCCAATATAATATAATGTATTTATTGAAACAGCTCTTCCAACCCCTGAAAGTACACATCTGTGATCCAGTCTAAGCAGGCTTGTGAGGAAGTACAAGGTTAAAACTCTTCTATAAAAGCGCTGTGATCATCAGCTCCTCTCCAAGTCAGTTTGGATTGCTGCCTACCAAGTAATTATCAGCCCATATCGCATCACTTCTAGATAGCATCTCACACTAAAACGCCCACATAATGATCCCATAAAAGTGCTAGCAGAGGGAGCGTGGGTAGTTCTACATTGGACATAGATCTGGCGTCTAGCCTGTTGTCAGCACTCTCCGCAGCTCTCCGCAGAGAGCTTCAAGTAATAGGTCGGCGAGGTCGGCCTATTGCGGAGTGTCTGTCTCGCGTCTACAATGACTACCCAATTATCTGCTTACGTCACGCCACGTGATCCCAACCCTCAGATGGATCCAACGACGGCAGGAAAGTGAGCGGAGCAGTCGGCGCGTCCGTAAGGCTCACTTTTTTTTCTTTTTTTTTATCTTACATAACTCTAACCTTCGCGTTAAGATTAGATTATACTGCTACCAGCTCAGAATGTTACACCGTCTGAAACAATATGAGAACGTGTAATTGTTACACTTCTCGTCACATATGTTGTGTGTATATATACATATATGTTGCGTATATATACATATATATATTTTATATCTCACTTGTATAGTTTATGCACACTTCTTTCTTATATGTATATTTTATTATTGTGTGTTTAGTTTAATGTTTATTGGTGCTACTGTGTCCGCAAATTTCCCCTTGGGGATTAAAAAAGTATAATTCTATTGTATTCTATACGGCAAGATACACTGTATCACAACAGTGCATTTCTTTTAAAGTGTAAATCAACACAGAAGAGCCATGTTCTATTAAATGACCGAGTTCCAGCCGAGAGAAGGAATTACTCGCTGTGCAAAAGGTAAAGCTGGTGGTGAGCTCACAGTCCTCTGCATCACTCGCAGCCCTCCTCATCTGTGTGTGGAGAGCGCAGGCTGGAGCACTTACATAACCCTGCTAAAATATACCCCAGTCACATGCAACGCTCAGTCCTGCGGATAGATCTCCCACTGTCGCTAGAGCTGCTCAGACATTAGAGAGTATGAACACACACACACACACACACACACACACACACACACACACACACACACACACACACACACACACACACACACACACACACACACACACACACACACACACACACACACACACACACACACACACACTCAGAGATACAAAATATGTGACGGCGATTTGGTGCCAGACATTCTCAACAGTGAACTGTGTGTGGAAAATAGTCAGGGAGCTTTTCTTCCCGAGTGGAGCGCATGTGACTGAGCGGGGTTGGACCGGGAAGAAGCCACAAAGGGAAAAGGGAGGGTAGATGACGGGGTGCCGGAAGTCCAGCCCTTTAATGGCACAAAAATGTGTCCAGTATCACTTCTGACTACATAACCTCCAACATAAACTCTGAATTCTATTGGCTACACCACGCAGAGCCACGTTCCTGCTGCGTGGGCGGAGTTAACTGAAGCAGCATTTACTGTAACAGGATGACATTTCTGGAGGAGTGAGCTACTCTCCAGAGAAGCCGAGGACACGTTTTCTAATAAGATCAACGAGAGTTACAGATCCCAGTGTCGGCGAAGCTGTTGCCAAATTATGTAAGAGGCACATTTTCTTAGATTGTAATATTCAGTCCATGAATTTCATGAACACTTTTAAGCACAAGGGCATTTGGAAATGTGCTGGAAAAGTTTGAGATCCAAGCTTCAAAGTTTCAGTTTCAACTATATTGATGATGAGGGTTTAATCTATTGGAGTGGCAGACGTGCAAAATTTATTTCAAAGATGAGAGGAGAAGTAGCTGCTCCTAGGCCATAAACCTGATCGAGAAGTATTATGTCATCAGCTATAAATCGCCGCAAAGCCTGAATCTTCTGTCGTAACATCAGTAGCTCCAGGAGTGTGTCTTCACGGTCTGACGCACACTGTCATGGTTCACGTGTTTGTGTTTGTGTTTGTGTTCCTGGCTTTACTTAACATTTACACAGTCAGGAACATTCCAGTCTGTCTTCTCCACCCTCTGAGCTCAAACAAAAACCCTGTGACCGGCTAACACTCTGGCTGTTAGTGGAGAGCAGTCACAATGTGAGCAATGCTGTGGAAAGCCCACCGATCTGTGTTCCAATTCAGAGAAGCACTGCGCAGTGTGAAACCTGCACACACAGACACGTGTCACTGTGGGGTCCACATTTAGGCAACCGGACAAGCACATGGCCCAAAGCCAGGGTCCAACACGCTGAGTCATATGCACGGCTCATTGCAGGGTGGGGGGGGGGGGGCTGTTAGTAAGACAAGACGCACACAGCACCCAAACACTCTCGTCCGTATCCGTTGCTGCAGACATGCAGGTAAAGACACGTTCTCTCGCTATGCAGCGTTAAGTGAGGCGATCAGCACGAGCTCCACACTCCGGTGAATCACCGTTTCAACGGCGAGCAGAGGGAGACACGTCATCCCGTCTGATGGAGGAATAGATTTTGCCCTTTTTGTACACGCGTGCATGAAATCCTCAAAATGCCACAAGGCTTGTGGATCCGTAGCGCAAGGTGTGGCACGGATGCTAACCCACGCACACGTGCTGCGTTTTTCTAAAAAGGGCTGGTTCGGGCAGATGTTCAGTAAGAAGCCCTGTAATAAAAGTGGGCGTGGGACTCTGATTGGCTTTTATTTTTTATGAATGAGAGCGGGAGACATCCAGTCTCGGTGGGATACAGAATCAGCCATCCTCTTTGATAAATTGACAATCGCTGTGCCAGTTTGTGTTGTGTGACTCATTCCGGATCCTGAGAGGAAACTGCACAGATTAAAAAAAGAGTTATCTCTGCGAGGAGATTGGAAATTGATTCGCTTCTGCTCTTTATGTGACTAACACGTTGCAGTGCAAGTGGATGGAGCCGGATTATTGTAAATACATCAATATTCCCAGAGATCAGAAGGTATACTGAAACATTTGGAACAATCTGCGGCTTACCACTGAGAATAAAACACTTTCAACAAAAGACAATTGAGTAGCAGTCACTTGTAATCTGTTTGTTGTATACTCATTAATTATCTACGGTGTCTTTACAGCTTAACGTGCCCCATGGAGGTGCATGAAATATCTCTTTGCTCCCCCCCAAAAATAGTCTACGTCTGTTTCCTGTGCTTTGAAATGGATGCAGTGAACAGTGTAAAAGAGGAAACGAGAGTTCCCTGGACATCTATAGGAATCTCTCGGTCGTCACAAAGTCTGGGGACGCCGGAGGATCTGGGTCTGGGGAACAGAACGCCAGGAGAATGTTTATGGGATGTTTGCTAGATTGCAGCAGTTTACAAGAGTATTAAAATTCAACATGAGCTGGGCCAGCGGGCATGTCCACGGCTTTATGGGTCCTCTGGTGTCTTGACGGTGCATCCTTCTCAGTAGGATGTCATCAGAGACAGATTTGCACCCAGAGTTGTTGGCTCTGTAAACATCTCGCGGTGCTTTTTCCCCACATGTGACCTGTAGATATGAGTTTAGTTTAGGCGTGTCCTTGTCTATTGAGGGAGAAAAGGAGAGGAGCTCGGATGTTTTTTGGAGATGGGTGTCTCCCAAACACACGTGATCCAGAGAGGGTTTGTGACTCACCGGCTCCGGGCTCAGGATCCTCGCCTGGCCTCTGACAGCATCCTGATCCCGCCTCTGAGGTCCTGTGAGTCACGCCTTCGCCGTCACTGTGTCCAACAAAGAAAAGAGATGCAGAGAACACACTCTGCATAATGATAGCATGTAGCCTGTTTTGTTTGTGGTCATTTATAACATATTCACTCAGATTTAGAGACCTCTATTGACTGTATTTGTATGGTGTAAAGTAACTAATAAGATGTGTTACATTAAATAGGCCTACTGTATTTATAAACATGTCTGGGATACTTATACTTAACTTGAGTATGTACATGTTATGCTTCGTCATACTAATACTTTTCAGAGGGAAATATTGTACTTTTGACTCAACTATCTATTTTACCACAAGTTACCACACTTTTCAGATTAAAAAACGTATCATATGGTCAGTTTATACACTATGAAGCATTGATATATGTCAAACTACCAAACGCATGTAGCGCTAAAACTACAGCATATATAAGGGACTATAATGAATAGTAGGGTACTTTATAGTTGAGTAGTTTTATAGCAGCTGATATGATCTAAATACGTTATTGTGGTTCTAAATGCAGGAAAAGTACAAGACAGCATTGCCAGACAGTCCGCGTGTTCTGCTTATGTGTCCTTGAGCAAACTCACTTTGTCCCTGAAGCTGCTCACTGGGCCTTCACCAGGCTGCTACAGGTCAGACCCCATCGTGATCCACGTAATGCACCGAGGAGTAACGTCCAGTGCAGAGTGACCCAAACTACCCCCCCGGGTCGACTTTTCCGCCCAGCTATTTAGTTGAAGTGAAACCGATCCGCGTGTCCACGTGCTGGTGTCATTTCCATGTCGTTTGCATATGTAAGCCGGGCCCGCCTATCGCCGCGCGGCTGCACCGAGCGACGAAGGCGATTGGTCGGTCGGGGCATTTGAGGAGCCAATGGGAGAGCCGCTCCCCGCTGATCCCGCCCCCCTCCAGACACGTTGCCTTGGGAGAAGCGACACGGGCGGGTCGCAGGCTGAAGCGAGCGCTCACTCTCACGCCGCACGTCCAGCCCGCCGCCTGCGCTCTCTCTGCCCGACAGTCCTGCAGGATTTACCGCTGAGCAACGGAAGAGTTGGACCAGCCGCTCCATCCGGGGGAAGGTACGAGGCATCTCTGCTGCTCCTCTTTGTGACGACGAAAAACAGCACTTATTATCTCTAATGGACGAGTAGAATTATTTTATTTATACCAACAACACAAAAACAACATCCACTGGAATTTGGCGCAGATATGAAAATAAGCAAACATGTATTAATGGTGATGGATTATTGATGGGATGTGATATTTCAGATGAAGGTGTGACTGTGACGGGGGTAATTAGTCATTTCTGGTTGCATACGATCAAACTGTGCCTGCTGCCAAATGTACTATGTCTGATGAGGAAGTCTATTGTGTCTGTTACCCAACTGATTTGAAACCTTAAGGCGGAAAAATCGGATCATTCCCAACATTTTTATTTGTGTTACTTTCTTTTTGGGAAATATACCGAAAGCATATTCCCCTATAATTCCTTTGTATCACATATTTTTCAAAAATCGGAGTGTATATGAGTGAAGTGTAAACCTCTATGAAGCCCCACCTATACAGGTAGACCTATTTAACAACGAATTGTATTTTTAAAAACACATGTTTGAATAGAAAGTGTTATCAGTAAGGAACTTGAATTTATATCTGACCACTGCAGGCCTGTGCGGTGCACTTAAAGTGCCTATTTGAGCAAGTGTGGTATGTAAATGTATTTTTATTTTTTTAATTTAAGGCATAAATAAAACTAATGTTATCAGAGTGAATTAAGGTTTGTATTTACAGTGCTTGATATCTCCCTAGTGTTGTGTTGGTGTGTTGCAGAAAGCTTTATTGAAAAGCACAAACGTGACTGAGAAAATGTATAGGATGTGTGCTAAATATATGTGATACATAATTCAGTATCATATTACACAGAAGTTTTAAGATGGACTCTTTGCACTTGTATGGATAAAATGCAGTTATGTATAGTACATAATCACAATAATAATTACATATAGTACTCTATGTAAATGTGTATTTACACATTTTGTTACAATTTTCTTGCTGTTGTGTGTCGTGTCAGAATTTTTAAAGGATCATTTGGGATTCAACCAAGATAAGCTATATTTTATAGTGGACATCTTGAATCTTGATACTGTTTAATTCCAAATAGTCTGTATTTGGATATGAAATAAAACCAGGGTTTTATTACGGCTCAGTTTTTCCTGTGTTCTTTGGTAATCTGACCACTGCACTGAAACGATTTCCTTTCACATCGTTTAGTTCGCACTAAAATATGTCAACTGTGGTCAGCCTGGAGCTATATTAAAGCCTGCAATTGGAAATATCCAAATCCATTTTTGTTACAGCTCTGCTCCACCCGCCCCTGTAACAATAAGATCAGAAGGTGGTCGTCCTGTGACAAAGACCTATAGGGAGCAATTAACTCTCCTCCCCTCACATGTCACAGGACGCTAGAGACATGCCAGCCATTAAATCATTCAAAACAACAAAAATAATCCCCTTGCTGAAAATGCAGTTTTACTATCTTTTATCGACTAATCACTGAGGAAAAAATTATGTAAAGATCCCATTAAAAAATTTGAGCATTTGGCCAGAGGAGCTTTTATCCACATTCATGTCATGAACAAACAATGCCAGTTTCTCATTTTGTAAAATCCCCCCCCCCCCCCACAAGTGTCACTTGTCTTGATGGGAGGGCGTCAGTCTGAGGCGCTAGTCGTCATGGTGGCAGACCCCTGCCCCCTTTGAATAAACAAGCTAACCCTCTTTATGAATGATTGTGGTGGCAGCAGCTGGCAGGCCGTCCGATACGACCTCAATTGGGAACAATACTCAAGCTAGTAATTGCTAAATGTAGTTTATATGTATTTGTTCTTGTCACGCTGTGGAGATTCATAATAACAATTCTGAGAGAGGAAAACATGTGCCTCTGATCTTTGCTGGACCATTGTGGACACTTGGTTGTTTGGTGTTTGCTCTGAATGGCTGCAAGTCTGTGTTTACTGGCTCAGGTGTTGCATCTGCAAAGCAAACAGGTCATTGTGCTCTCAACAACGGTGGTCGCACCGTCTGCTGTGTCCGTGCCTTTATGCATGGATGGAGGTGCTTTTCTTTATCCAGACTCGCCTGCAGTGTATGCATAAGGACTCTGCATATAATCAAGCTGTTAAACGGCTTGACTGAGTACAGTTTGAGCTCTTTTCCATTCATCTTCTTACCTGCTGCTTTTTTTCCTATTATGTAATGGTCGTAACCATGTTTTTCTGTCTTTCAGGTCAGTGATGGTCAGTGCTCTTTAGATCCTGCAGCCAAGGATGTCTGCTACGGATTCGGACAACTCCATTGACTGGCTGGCAAGTGACAATGAGAGCGAGCACGAGTCCGACTGCTCCAGAAAGCACAGCCGGGCGGAGGCTCCGTCATCCCCCAGCCCCTCGCCACACCTGGACCTGTCTGACGGCAGCTGCCGCCGGAGCAGCGAGGTGAAGGAGGGCAACGGTAGCTGCAGCGAGGTCAGGGAGGCCTCCAGCCGGGGATTTCCCCCCGGCTGCACGGAGACCTGGGCCAGCACCATCGGACTGTGTAAAACACAGCAAGGGGAGAAAACAAATGGCAAAAACACTCAGCAAGCACTGAAGAGACCTCACAGCTCCACGGCGGAGGAGAGCAGGGAGCGGCAGCTGCTTTCCAACGCGACAGAGAAAAACCAAATGTTCAGGAGAAAGGTGAGCAGCTCTGACTTCTGTCTCTTCGGTGGGTCACAACGCCGGCCTGAGTAGAACGTGTCCTATAGCCGATATCAACGCCCCATGCTGGTTTTAAAACGTCTAATTTCCTGTAAAGATGAACCTCTAACGAGAAGGAGGATGAGTCATGCTCTTCTGAGGAACCAGTCAGTAGGGGGGGTTGGGGCTTATCCAAATCATGTTCAGCAACTTTTACAATAACATGGTAGAGCATGATATCAGATGCAAATGAAACGTGTTTTTTTTGTTTTCAGTGCATGGAGCTGCAATGCTACATTCAGCCACTGTCATCTATCTTGAATGGCCTTCGTTCAGGGAGGTACAGAGAACGTAAGTCCATCATTTCATATCGTAGAGAAATCTCAGATGTATAGCTAACTTAAGTCTTAACACAATTATTTCATAGTTGCCTGTCTTTCTTGTGTCTCGAAGAAGAAAAAAGCAATATCAAGAACAATGGACTGGATAGACAGCATGCAACTCTTTTTCAGAATATCCCTGTGTCTCTGCGATTTGGATAACCCGATGTCTGAAACATGTATTGTTGTAGGGCTATTAAGTAACCACCAACTTAGAAATGAATGAATGAAATATACTTTATTAACAGAAGCAGCCCGATAAAAACTAAACACAATAAAATATAAGTATAAGAAAGAAAGAAAAAAAGTGACAGTGCATAAAGTAAAGTGTGCAAAGTGAAATATAAAATATAACATAAAATAAAATATATATGTATATATACACAGCATATACACAACATATATGTAAATGTAAATATAAATAAAGCACTGTCAAATTAAATAAAATATATATATAAATATATATCTGGATAGTGTGCAAAATGCAAAGTGTGTGTAGCAACAACATTGTTTTAAAATGTCCCTTTTAAGAGGTAAAAAGCACATGTTATGTTCTGCTAGTTTATAGCCATATCAAGCTTCAGTCCTTGTTATAAATGATCTGCTTGGCAGAGGGGAGTGAGAACATACTGTACCACAGAGTAAAGTAGCTGCTCTCTGTGAGCCGTCTGATGGGCATTCAAAGGGTCTCTGGAACATCTTACCATGTTAAGACAGGCTCTGTAAAGTGCTTTTTTTTTTGGATCTTTGTCAAACCTTATATGACCCAACACTTCCTGGCCACAGAGGCGGGGCGTCTATTCCCCCATACACACATTTCCCACAATCCATCTGCTCCACAGACTCGACCCTGCTGTCGACGCAGTTCATGTGGCTCATGGTACAACGTTCTTCTTTCCCAGGACTCAGCAGTTTCCAGGAGAGTGTGGCCATGGACCGGATCCAGAGGATCATGGGTGTCCTGCAGAACCCGTGCATGGGGTAAGTGTCCTCAGCATGACCCACAAGCTGTTATACATGAAACCACGAGCTCTCTCATCTTAACACATTCACTGGGTCTCCTGTATGTTTTTGTCGCTACAAACTAATTGTTGCACACTTTCAAGTATTTTACTGTTATGGAAATTAGATCAGAATCAGTTCTACAATACACTTGACTCAATATACTTATATAATAGCTGGAAATGCTGCTCGTGGTCTGTGGGTCACAGTGGTCTACGGCGTGTAACACATGGTGCACAGCAGGTTGCCCTGTGAGGAGTCACCACCGCCCCCACACATCCAGGATACATGCACTGCAGAGATGTCTCGCTATAGCTGGGCATCTCGTTAAAAATGTATCGGCTCCACTGTGGGAGCAGCACACTTATGTCTGCTTGATTAGCTCTCCACTGGCCAGACGGTATAATGAAGTATGATATCACCCCTTCAAAAGAGAAAGGCCTAGTCCATGTAATACAATCATTTAAACATGTTGATGTTCTACAATTGTTTTATGAAATGGCAAATATTATCATCGGATTTTGTATACTTAAGTACAAGATAATATGGTTGAATATCACAATATCTATAATGATATATGCTGATTGGACAGAAAACCCTTTAAAGCAAAAGCTTCCATCACAAATGTAGCTATTTTATTATTTCAATAAATATTTACTAGAGTTGCAAATAATACATTATTATACTTTCTATTGATTAATCTCTACGAAATGTATTAGTTTAATATATGTCAGAAAGGAATGAAAAGTCTAATGTGACGTCTCCAAACTGCTTGCTTTGTTCAACATTTAATTTACAATATTATAAAAGCCAATTACATCTGAGAAGCTCTAATCAGTGAATAGCATTTATCCAAATTATTAAAAAAAAATTCTCTTGATTGCGTAACCTAACAATGAAATCTAAATGTTCTAGCATAATAGCACATTATGATCACACTGAAATAGATGAAATAGTAGCTGCACGTGCATCCCTCCCCTAGTCCTACTGGCACCTGTATGGGAAGCACAGCATCAAGGTACCCCGATATAAACTAAAGTGCTGCTGAGTTTTGCACACACTAATTGGAGCCCTCACCCACCAGCTGCTGCTCTCACATGGGAGACAAAGAGTGGGCGTGGCAGGCTACGTCCAGACACCCGGGACAGAGGCTGGAAGGTGGACTAACCCCTCCCGCCCCTCATCACTCTCTGTGCCTGCCGGGGGTCGCCAGCTGGCAGACCCTGCAGCAGCACAATAGTAGATAGGATCAAAGTGACTATTTTAGCAGTCACTGATGATCTTTCACATCAATTTAACATGCCGTATAGCAGGAAAAGTCCTGATCATATGACACGGGCTAATCCCCATCCGCCATCTGGTTCAGACGGGTGGTAGTTAATGGGGTGCGGCACTCTCCTGCGCACCTCCAACGCGAAATGCGTCACCGCGATTAGTTTATTTTCACAATGACGCTGTTGGAGATCGCTGTGGCTTTGGTGTTTTATATTTAGAGGCGAGCGAAGCTATTATACACCAGGCCACGTGTGAGCTCTAAACATGTGAGAAATGTACTTAAGACCCCCCCCCACACACACACACACACACACACACACACACATATTGACACGCTTATTGGTTTCTTACCCAGATTCATACTTGAAAGCTTGAGTAAATATATCTCTCATTCACTTCCTGCTTCTTTCAGGGAGAAATATATTAGTATAATTCTTAAAATGGAAGAGATGCTGAAAAGCTGGTTCCCTAATGTGAAACGCCAAGACCAACTCCCCGTCACCCAGGCCGAGGAAGCGGTTCCTACCAAGAAACCCAAGGTAAAGTTGGACAAAAGCAGACCTGTTGTGTAAGAGCTCTTTAGTTGGAGAAGACCTGCTGCCAAGAACATACGGCGACGACGCAGTGAGGGACTAAAAGATCTATTTTTATTTAATCACATGTCTGGGGAGTGAGGATTAAAAGCGTTTTTTTTTACTGAGGTATTACCACAGACTCAGGTTTGCTAAGAACAATGACGGAGGAGAAAAGATCATTTTGGAGAAATGCATAAGAAAAAGTCAGAATACTCTGGAACATTGCTTCGCATTGAATTAGTTTGTATATATTTTATTATATTAACAAAGTGGGAAATTACAATTCATATTATGAACAGGTCTTTTTACACAATTTGACACTATGAACAAAGTGATATCACCTGATTCTGCCGATCTTAGCTCCACATTGCATTGCAGCTTCTTCCAGCTCATTGTTTCTGTGTTATGGCCCTCAAATGGTTTGGGTTCCTTCCCATTGCTCTCATCCGCACTGTTTTTAGCCACAGCAGGTATCTGTTATTCAGAGATAAAGCTCTTCCTGCCAACTACCAAACAGCAGACATACAGGGTTTGTACGGTCATGGAAAACCTGGAAAAGTCATGGAATTTTAAAATGATCATTTCCAGGCCTGGAAAAGTCATGGAAGAAACTTAAATCATAAAAGTTTTGGAAAAGTCATGGAAATTTGTTATCCTCACGTGTTCATTTACGCCGAGTTTGAAATAATTCTATTTTTTTAAGAAAGACGCTCAAAATATGAGCCAGCGATTTTCTTCAGTTTTTATGTTTATACCGAGGTTCAAGTTTGGTCATGGAAATTTGGTGAAAAGTCATGGAAATGCACTGGTCAACATGTGTAAGAACCCTGACATAGTAGTGGTCATGGGTCAGATAGTACCACAGTTTGGAATTTGTAAACCCTTTATCACAATGAAATGAAATGAAATGAAATATACTTTATTAATCCCCAAGGGGAAATTTGTTGCCAACAGAAGCAGCCCGATAAAACTAAACACAATAAAATATAAGTATAAGAAAGAAAGAAAGAAAGTGACAGTGCATAAAGTAAAGTGTGCAAAGTGAAATATAAAATACAAAATAACATAAAATAAAATATGTATGTATATATAACACAGCATATACACAACATATATGTAAATGTAAATATAAATATAAATAAAGCACTGTAAAATTAAATAAAATATGTGTAAAAGTATGTGTGTAGTGTAAATTAAATGTATGCAGTGCTATATTATATTATAAGCTATATTATTTGTTGTGCAATGTAGATGAGATTACTTTTATTTTTCAGGTGCCTAATATTTGGTATGGCCACTTTGAGGTATGAGAACTCCTTCAGGGTTTTCTTTTTGATCACTGGACATTGTCCATCAATAATAACTACCAGATCGTTTTGAATGATCCTGTGTTTCCTTCATTGCCGACAGATATCTCCAGCCACCGTCTCTGCAGCGGCGAGCCCCGCCGGTGTCGGTGATCCTCCGGCAGGCGTCCGAACCCCGAGGGCCGCTGACCTCGGTCCCGGAGCCGACTCCGCCGGCCACCTGAAGTGGCTCCACCCGTCACCCATCTGCTCCCCCACGGCCCCGCAGGCCCAGGCTGGCTCCAGGCACCTGCTGTCCCCCAGAGACCGAACGCAGGACAACGCCGTGTCCTCCAGTACGGACGGCCACCGAAAGACAGACTCGGTGCCGCGAGGCCCTCCGCCGGGCAAAATCAACGCGCCCTGTCTGGAGAAGCTCCTCAAGTCGACGGAAAGCATCATCGTCCGTAAGGGGACGGGGGGGTTGACGGACGGCAGCTGGTCATAGTCCTCGCAGACGGATGGGTGTCCGGCTGCCCAGTTTAGCCTTTGCTCACCGTGCCGGGAGCCAGTCGGCTCGCTTAGCCCATTCCAGCCTCCAGGGGAGACGGGAGCCTTCAAAAGGGACGGCATAGATGCCCCTTTAATGTGGAAGGAGTGTTGACGACCATGTTGTACCCTCTGTATGGGAACGCGCCCTCTCTGACTTGACAAGTGTCTGCTTTCCCTTCCCCTTTTGTTGACTTCTCTTTGTTTTTTGTTTGCACTCTTGGATAGTGTGTGTGAGAGTGGGAAGGATAGATTTTACACGCCGAGATCACCGGTTCCCACTGGCTTGTAGATGCAATAATACAATTTAAGTATCTGTGAAAACGCCATTATGCCTGAAAGGGAAATAACTGCAGCAGTAGTTTGTGTCGGAAGGGATTTCTTCTTCCAGTTATCCAGATACGTCAGTGTTCTACATATTGTTGTGCAGGAAATGTGGGTGAAATGTGATGTTATTTTCTCCCCCCAACCCGCCCCATGACTCCACTCTTTTAAGTTTATCGATGTGACTGTTACTCATAAATACAGGGTTCTTACACACGTTGACCAATGGATTTCCATGACTTTTCCATGACTTTTCCATGACTTTAAACCAAATTTCCATGACCAAACTGAAATCTGTTAATACGTGAAAAGGTGAGAACATTTAGTATTTAAACAATGTGAATTCTAAAGCATACAGTATACATTTAATGAAACAAATGAATAAGAGACACTAGTTTATTTAAAGAATAAACATTTGCTTCCCGAGCTATGGCCATCGAACTTTCCAGTTACGGTGCGTTCACTTGCAACGCGAAAAAAAAAAGAAAATTCCTCTCCAGTATGAGAGCGTACGCCGTCTTATATTTTGAGTCTTTCTTTCTAAAACATATTCATTATTTCAAACTCGGCATGAATGAACAAGTGATTATAACAAATCTCCATGACTTTTCCAAAACTTTTGTGATTTAAGTTTTTTCCATGACTTTTCCAGGCCTGGAAATGACCATTTCAGGTTTTCCATCACCGTACGAACCCTGTTTTTTTTTTTATATATATTTTTTTATTTTAAGTAAATAAGCAAGCATACAACGAGAGACTTTTCCAGGCCTGGAAATGACCTTTTTAAAATTACATGACTTTTCCAGGTTTGCCATGACCGTAAGAACCCTGTAAATAAGTCTTTTGGTACAACTGTTCTACCTCAGTGGGCACCACGTCACAGTTAGTGGCCAGGCATGTGAACGCTACACTCGAAGCCCGGACGCCCCGCCTGCCTCCGACAGGGAGGTCTGCAGGATGAGTTGTTCCCTTCGTACAAACGGAGGATTCTCTCTCCGTAGGGATGATGCCGTGGCCTGACTGGTGCCATTGTAAAGAATGTCAACTGCAGATTTTGTTTTTGAGTCTCCCAATAGAAGGCAAACAGTGCCTGTAATGTCAAGCTGTGTCTGTAAGCCGGTTTGATAAAGAGAGAACGTTCAGAAAACGTGCTCCTCTGTGGGATGTACAAATCAGGAATTCTCACTCTCCTGCCATTTTCCTGTATCGAATAAATTATTCATATTTTTGCCAACTACTTTCTGTGGTGGAGTAGAACAATTCTTTTATTTTGCCACAGAACTGGACAGTATGTTGGACCAGCAGAGAGGGACAATGTATTTCTTTGTGTAAATCTTACAGAACGGTTGTCGATTTCCCCAGAAAAGTGGCCTTTATAGTGTGACATTTTATACTTTCAAAATAAATGTGATTATATTTGTTTGATGCACAATGGCTACAGATGTTTTATTGTAAATTTGCTCATTTCAAGCTGGTAGAATTTTTAAATACAGAGATCGAGCAATTGCTCAAGGATTGAGCATTAAAGTTTCCTTTTCAACGTTGAATTTCTCATGATTAAATGGCCAAGGTGCCACCTGCCCATCAGGACTATCTAACAATATTCATTAATATATAATGTATCTCTTTATTCTAAAGTGCTAGTCAGCTCTTCCACTTTTAAGTTGAGTTAAATAAGTCAACAGGACTTTACAGTAACGTAGAGATGTTTTTTTTGACACAGGAGGAAAGACCAACTTAGCTTAAGGAATCTATGAAATAGCTCATTGTAAGTCCAAACACAGCTCAATTAAGCATCAAAGATCTGACCAATTATAGTGAGTCAGTCACCGGCAATACTCTGAGGGAGCTCACTTCCTGGAGAAATAATAATATGTATTGCTTGTGAGGAAATATGCAATTTTCAGTACTTTGCACAGCAATTTGCGTCACAGAAGTGAGTGAAATGTCCAGTATCATTTCACATTCCTCAGAAAGTGAGCGTGGGTTTAGCTTTTTTTACCCATGGGTGCACTTTATCATGCCTGTTGACAAACCAGAGAGCATAATTAAACTTATGCGACCTGCTTGTAAACAAAACTGTGCACAATAACAAATACATACATACACAATGACAGAGTAAATGAAGAATATACAAGCATCACTCTTAGAAAGAAAAGAAAGAAAATAAATCACAGGAACACTTTTGCACGTCAGGCAAAGGCAACTGAGCTGGCTACTTCGGAAAAGGAGAAGACTATGACTGGCTTTACTTTCTTTTATCGGCAGTTAAATACACTTACTGAGTGATACAAGAAAATGAAATTGCGTTTCTTCCGTGAAACATTACCTGCATGGTCAATAGACACGGAGTAGTTCTGCCAACTTGAAATTAAAAAAGAACTGTCACCAAATATAAAACGGAATACTGCCATCTAGGGGTGAAAAGGTAGACATGAGTTCGCCTGTCAAAATCACAATAGATGTAGAGCATGTCATGAAGCAGACCTATTCTCATTTGGAAAACCCTTAAAACAACATATAATGATGATTTTGGTGAATTTTATTGAAAGCATATGGATTCAGTTTTAGCCAGACACATTGTATTCTCTTCAGTCAGAACATTGTATATTCAGAGAGGGTGAAAACAGAAGTTTGTTTGAGATTAGATTATTCCTATCTGTTTTACGCAGTAGTCACAGGTCCATTTTTCCAGATTAAAGGGTGACTGGCAGGAGGTAGAGGGAACTATTACCCAGAGTGCATTGTTTCCACGTTGCCACCCTAGACTCCTTCTCCCAGGGCGAGGCTAATGGTTCGGATTCAAGTGGATAGACACCATGACAGCACATCCAACGACATCTGGTGTAAGTTTCTTTAAATGTAAGCCGCTGCAACAAAAAGGCTCCTTTTTCATAGAGCTGTCAGTGAGTGGAACCAAATGACATTGTGCAGTGATTAGACTGCCAATGGGGAGCATGGGATGTTCTGGGAAAGTGCACAGAAAACAAACAAAAAACAATAAATAGAAATGTAATAAGAAATAAATATCCTTTATTTGAAGTACAACTAAATGTGAGGCTGTGAGAGACTAGAGGGACATGCTCGTAACATCTGTTTTGGTGGATACGTCTCACAATTAGTAAAAAAACAATTCTTACAATTGGGAAATGCATCCAAATAAGGAATGTACTGCATTGCTGCCGCGGTCTATAATTTGTTACATTATATAGACGGCTTACAATGGACAAGCATTCATATTGCTTCCATTTAAAAGGTTCACAGAGGTTGTGCTTTACAAATATATTTTTGCCCGGGCTATGTGTGGGCCAAGCTACCAAGACTCATCATTATGGAGGAGCAGAGATGAGAGCCATTTGTTGAAAGCATTCAAAGGCAAATGGAAGAGCAACAGGGAGGGAGGAGTTGCAAATGGTTCCAGTTGCAAAAATCTGGAAAGGATAATACATACAGCTTCATTCTCTCCAGCTACCCTTTCATTGTAAATTTGCCTTGATTTGAGCTCCAGCTGAGTGTGAAACGACAAGGTGGTGTGGGGTTGAATCAGATCCAAGGTGCTGCTGCTTCACACTGCTGCAGTTATTTATACATACTGTTTCTATGTAATTCATTTCTCAAGTCTAGGCAGATGTGAAGTCACCCCGCAATCAGTTAATATATATATATACAACACCGAGAAAAAAAAAACTCTTCATGCTATAAAAAGGTCTTATGGCATCTCCTCTGAAATCTTGCTGTCAAATTCAAAAGCTTCCTGTAATGCAATGGTGAGATGCAATGTGTGATCCTATACTCAAAGCAGTAGTCTTTAATTCTGACATTTCAAAAAGGCAGTCACGACGAGAGTCTAATCAATAATTATATGCAGCAACCAAATGTGATTTGCTATCAGAAAATTATAACCTGCTAGCATCTCAGCCCTAGACAAGGATTAATTACTCTTTAATAACTCCCAAGTCTCAAATGTCAGATACGTGAGTGAACATTAAGGTCGCTTAAGCTTTTTGGATTCAAATTCAAGATATCACATCTGCTCTTTTGCTGAGCAGGTTATCAAAAATAAAAAAAAAACACAGCAGCGGGAGTTGCACGGAAGATCTGCATGTTTCAGAACATCCTGCAAGAAACGGTCAGCTATACAATCCCCATAAAGCAAGAATGGACTCGTTCACACCCTCCACAGAGATAATGGTCTCATCTGTCAGAGAACTGAACACCTTTAATGACACTGTATTGTATGTGACACGGATGGATTTAGGGTGGACCCAAATGCACGACTCGGAGACGGACTGGAAAGTAATTTACTTTACTGAGAGTTCCGGCAGAAACAAAACAAACTGGAACAGAGGAAAACTAAGTACAACGCTGGAGAGTTTGGTCATGAAGAACACAAAACAATCTGGCAGAGGACAAGTGGAAGTGAAGGAGCTAAATAGTGAGGGACTAATGAGGGAATGGGCTGCAGCGAGAAGGGCGTGAAGACCAGGTGAAGGGAATGAGGGACTAACGAGGTGATCAGAGGCAGGTGAAGGGAGTTGGACTAACGAGATGGGAAGCAGGATCTGGAATGACGTGATCGTTA
Source organism: Liparis tanakae (assembly GCA_036178185.1). Classification (NCBI taxonomy): domain Eukaryota; kingdom Metazoa; phylum Chordata; class Actinopteri; order Perciformes; family Liparidae; genus Liparis; species Liparis tanakae. Next base: position 4,219,831 of record CM070108.1, on the reverse strand, counting down.
GACAGGATGAAAACAACTAATAAAAAAGGAAAGTGTGGAGCTGAACTGTTATAGTATGTCATGAAAGAAATTATAGTAGTATAACTATATATATATATATAGAAAAGTGTAATATATAAATGCATAGACTAGCATAGAAAAATAATATTTTATGTCCCCAAATGTATTTATTTTACAATATTGTCTGCCGTTAAAATGTAATAAAAATGGTCAGATAAAAACATATTTTCTAGTATATATATATATATTATATATACATATATGCATACACACATATATACATATATATATATATATATATATATATATATACATATATATATATATATATATATATATATATATATATATATATATATATATATATATATATATATATGTGAGCTTAGGGGTCTGAGAGGCTTTTTGTAGAGTCGGTGGAGATGGACATGTGTGAACAATTTTAGGTCAACCGGACATTCTGGGTGAGGGGCGTTGCTGGTCAAACTTTGAGGGGGCGCTACAAAGCAATTGTATAAAACCCAAATGTGATGTCTATATCAGATGGCTAGTCTGACAAGCTTCGTCAGTCGCTCGGACCCAAATATCAGTTTCCAAATTTCAGATTTGTATTAAAACTGTTCACCTTCTATTTAACAGGCAACCAGAATTAAAAGCTCTAATTCCTGTATCAAACGGCTGCTGTTACAACAAACCACCTGTAGGTGGAACCAACAGATCACGAAGCAGAGAATGTCAAGTTAGATGTCTTTTTCCTATATATATGCATATATATTCCTAACTGTATATGCATGTGAAATATCACATGGTTTGGGGTATGATGAATACATCTGGAACACGTTTCTTTGAACAGAAACATAATAATAATTCCTCGAAATACAATAGGTTACTCCATGAGGACCCTAATAATAAAAAATGTGTGGAAATGAGGATTGCTTGAAAACAAAAACTCGTATGACAACTCAATTTGTATTAAATCTTAAAAAGCGTCAACAGCATTTATTGTTCGGGAGCTTTGAGTTTATTTAACATTGATACGCAGCTGCATCCTGAAGAGCAACACCTGTTTATAGCTACTTATGCATGTACTGGGGAAGCAGATTGTTAAGGATGAGGCATCGGGGGTGGGGTTAAGACCACTAATAAAGACATGTCCCTCAGTGACATGTCAAGAGCACATAGTCTAAATATGGCCACCCTTCATTAAATCTAACTTCCCAGAATAGGGTGCAGGCTGTGCTCTCGTAGGTATGAATAATGGAAGCAGGCTCCTGGAGCTCATTTCCAGAGAGCGATCGGCTGGATAAAGTGTAGCCTAATGATCACACGGATAAAGTGAGAGGCTGGCATCCATGATTAATGCCCTCAGGTCTGTTTCCAGAATTACACGGTCTCCTCTGTCAGATCTCCTGACGGCTCCGTTCCCTGAGCACACTGACCTCGGATGCTCGCAAAGAACAAGAAACACATTGAGACTCCGCCCACTCCTCCTCTCTACCTCCATCTGCCTGATGGATCATGGAGGTCTGGATTGTGGAATATGACTACTACCAACTATTCATACACTCTTCATATTCATTGTTTGTGTTGCTACTGTGTTTTAATTTGTGTGTAATGATTCCTTCTGGACATATTACATCTATTTCACCTGTCCATCCACATTTGTAATTTGTAAAAATGGCTATACAAATACACTGAATTGAAATAAAATGAATGAATAACTGGACGGAGCAGAGTTGTACTGACATATGTCCCCATGCACATGGTGTGGTGTGACATCGGAAATGTAACTCTTAATATAACTGCACAATTCAAACTATATTCAGGTGATATATGGTTGATTGCAAATCCATTCTAGATTGCTAATCCTTCATAATCCTTCATTTATAGCTGCAGATTTCATTTATATTCTAGGGAGAGATTCATACATATTTTGTTTTCAGAAATGTAAATAAAGTAAACATTTTCTTTTATCTCTTTAATTATATATTGTGTAGTATCTATTCAAGCCATTTAAAGTAAACATTCACCATTCGTGGTAAACTAATGTTTAAAGATCATATGTGTTTTAATTTAATTTAATTGTCCTTGATCATTGCTTTTCACCTGTACTATTGATCTCACTCCTGAAGTCTTTGTTATGCCCACTAGGTGGCATCATTGTTACAGAAGCACACCGTATCACTGGAAAGCTTCTCCTCTGACCAAAGATTAATTCTTAAACAATGAGGTTATGTTTCACTTGCCAATGCGATGGTCTCAACCGGATGGGATTATACATATTTACTTTTCCAAAATGCTGCCATAAAAAACTATAATGTTTACATTAAAATATAATCAGTCTACCTTTTAGTGTCAAATGCCTATATATGATGTCAAGAGTCACCATGGTGCCTCACTAATTCACAGTGTATTATTTATAATGAGAGTCATTAGTTTACAAATGCTTCATACAGAGCAGTTTACATATTACAGTCTGGTCTCCTCACACATCACCGTGTCAAGAAGTGCCTCAAAGATATCTGTATCTCTTTCAATAAAGGACATGGTTTTGTGTTACACGTATGTGGCGTATGATTTCTGACAGCACTCCTTATTTGTCTGCGTGTACGACCTCTCCATCAGATCATCCGTAAGTCTGCTGGAATCCCTTGATCCCATAACCCGGTCGCTGGCAGGCCACAGAATTGATCCCAACATACCAGCTGTGACTGTGTCACACGAGATGTTGTAGATCTCACTGTAACGATTGACTGGAAGCCATGCCAATTCACTCTCCATCAGTGACACTACAAAGGACTCAGGTTATATTTCAGTGAGACATGGCTGAAATATTTACAGTCTCCAGCCGGGAGCGAGACTCCATGCAGACGAGTGACCCGAGCGTGCTTCAAATGTTTTCTCATCTTCTGCCAGTAAATTACAGGTCGTCACAGAATAGAAACACACTCCCGTACAGTTGAATTACACTGTATGCTCTAATAAGGACGCGAGGTGCATTAAATCAACAGTGGGAATGTTGACAGCGATATGTTAAGCTTTCTTCTCTGAATGACGCCAACTTTAAAACATGTTTACTTCAGTTATACCGGCTGAAGTAAACAATATAATCAAAAGGCTTTTCAAAATGTCACCTTATGGTATTATAAGAATGCTATTTACACAATAAATATGCCAAATGTGAATATATTTAAGGGGGGAATGGTAACTCAACAGACCTTTCTCAATCTATTAAGCTATTATAATGTGTATTACATCATTACGCCTGCTGTCTGTGTATACTTCGTTTACTCAATATGTAAAGATGAAATCACAAAATGCAAATTAGAATGTAGATCAAAACACATAAACATTCATGCAGTTTGCAAAGGTCAATCCATTAATTTTAATGGCCAGTTTACTCATCATGAGGAGGAGTACGACAGTCTGAGGAAACAGGGGTTGTCATTCTTACTTATTCTGATGTCTTCATTGGATAGCGCATTGCACATGTTCTCTGTATCTTTATTGTATATTCTGGGTGTCAATAAAGTAAAAATAAAATGTCTTTTCTTTGGCTCGGAGCATACCATTTTTTTTCAAAGAGCATTACTTACAAATTGGGGTCATGGAGTTGGAAATGTGGGTGTCGACCATACATGGAGGGTCAAATGAATAGATGTTGCTGCATTGTGAGTTATGTAAGTTCTAGTTTGTGGAACTCGGCCCACAATTAAAACTCTGTTGCTTTATTTTGACCGTTCAACTTTATGGAAGTGCAATTCAAAATTCCCCTCTAATCCCCTGGGACTGAAACATTCAGTACTACGCAGTGTATAACACAGGATTATAGATTTCAGACTGACCCAATTGCTGATTTCGAGTCTTTCTTACCATTTAGCGTGTAATAGGCCTACATTGTGCCACTGCCAAACATGTATTCAGGTCAAATTATCCCTCCAATCTCTTTCAGCCCAACTGGGCCCAAACAACAATTTAGTTGTGATACTAAATATTTGACGAGTGACCGCAGGAAAAATCAGCTGGCGTGCGTGATGACAATTACTGCTCGTTGATGTTCACAGAATTGATAAAGTATTTATTGGCATTCAAATACCTTTCATAGCCAGGAACATTGGCTTGAGGCATCAAACTGAAAAAGCCGGTTTGTAAAGCGTCATGGTTGTCTTGTGGGACGTGTTAAAAGATGTCTCTGTTTGCTGAGACTCTGTTCGAATGTCAAGCCCAGCATATGATCATCATCACATGTCCATTGAGATCACAGATCAAGACACCAGATTATAATGTCATCGCCTTAAAGGAAAAAAGGTTTAATGGAACTGACTTATATGTTCCTTATTGTTTGTTAACTTAATAGAAACTCAAAGAAAACATCATGTCCAGTAATTTATTAAACAACATTTCAATTTACAATACATACAAGTGAAAAGAAAAATAACGTGTTTTTAATGAGCTAAGATATAAGTAACAGTGAAATTAAGACATTTGGCTTATATTTTATTTACACTACATCAGAATCTAACAATAGTTTTAAAAGTTCAAATGTGAAATGTATTAAATGTGTATACTGCCTTTATGTATGCACAAGATAAAAGGCAATTATTGCTACATTGGGGACAAATAATTGACAGAAATGTCAAATGTGTTTGTGTTCAAGCTAATTCTTCAGTGGCAAAAGAAGAGCTAACGGTAAATGTTGAGTTTACAGACAATTCTGTATATTAAGCAAAACTAAACGTAAACATCTGGCTATGAAGATTTGCTTCCATTTTATTTATCGCTCAGTGCGTTGGACAATACGCCTCGCGTAAATCCAAACATGCAGCCTGCATAATAAAAATAAATAATTTAACTGTCAATACTCGGATGTTAAACAACAGCTGAGGGACTTTTAAGACTGCAGTCAGAGGAGGAAGCTGCCTCTTTATTGAACGCGCCAACATTGGCCTGTCAACAATAATCCACTTATATCTTCTTAAGTCAGAAAAGCGTAGCTTGAATAAAAAATGGTAGAACACAAGTTAACACACACCAGATGAACTATTGGTTTTGTGGGTCATCCCTCCAGCACATTTACCCAATGAAAATACTGCATTTTTAGCAGTCACCCAAGCAGACAGTGTAAGATGACTCTCCATGAGACGCAACAGCTGCACAGTGTGCGTCAAAAAGTAGCAGAGTCACTATTTTGTCACCGGAACCCCGTCGACCGGCACACTTTGCTCTCAGGAAGTGCTGCTTCTCTTTCTGCTCCTCGGCCTCCTCTTCAGGATTTCTCCTTCTTGGTCACTTTCGCAATCCCTCTGAAAATAATCAAAATGTTTGAGTTGAGAAAACAGGTGTGAAACGATGTAGTGACAGGCGACGACAGAAAGCAGGCGCCGTGAATAACCTGCTGCAAAATACCAGTGTAAACAAATAATATGTATTCGGAGTCCAAAGCATACAGATGAAATTACTGCTGCAATATCAACAGAACAGTCACTCTGAAAGCAACTGTTGAGCATGTGAGAACATTGAGCAAATGTGCGTATTCACCTTTTTGCTGAGCGTTCGTTGAGAATGAAACCATCGTGTTTGTACAGTGTGGTCAATGTTAAGCTACAGCCAGCAGCCGATGAGCTTAGCTTAGCCCCAAAAGAAAATGGGAAACAGCTTACCTGGCTTTGTCTAAAAGGAGCCAACTCCACCTACCAGCCCTATCAGAGTCCTCACATTTAATTTGTAAAAAGACCTATATTTTCAGTTTTATGAGGGGTTATGTCCTGAACTCTCCATTAGTTTCTTTGAGACAAAGCAAGCTTCTCCAGGTCTCTATAACTTCATATTTACCATGCAGATGTTAGAGATCGGCATTAATTGTCTCAAATAACTTTTGCCAAGAAAGTGAAATAACCTCCCAAACAGTTCGGACTGATCCATTTCTGTTCAAAGTCGTTTCTCACCCCGTCCTGCTCCGGCAGCTTGGACCCCTTCTTCATGATCCGCGTTAAGTGATTGCACAAAGCCACAATTCTGAATGTCAGCTGTTGAACAGATAACAGCAATGAGAATGAGGCCTGAATGCAACGAAGAGCAACATTCGTATAGAACCTTGATTGTAAGGAAATAATCAAACTGTGCAGAAAATACTGAAACCGTACCTTCCACCTGCGTCTGGCATACTGTCTCCTGAAGTTCTCCAAGTTGACCACGGATAACCTCTTCACCATGGCCTGTCTGGGATTCAGAGGCTGCGGAAACACAATGAGGGAAGAAATAATGGAGAAAGTATATTTAATATTAATGTAAAATGTTCAAGCCAATTAATAAACATAACGTTATGGCACTGGTCTAATTTTGACACTATAATCGGAGGTAAAATCACAGATCACAAAACAGAAGAATCTGTCAACCAGATACATAAAGAACATTTATTTCAGTGTTAAGACAACAGTGGATAATGTCAGTGAGTACATCAAAGGCCCAAAGTGTGAGCCGTGCACAGGAATATCCGTTGTGATGCTAAAACACTGACAAAGAGACAACGTCCTTTTGAAACACATGTGGTCTTATTATCGATGTTATTGTTCCTGATGTCTCATAAAACATCTCAAAAGAAAGAAAGAAAATAGTTAAATAATTATTTTGTTACCTTTACTTAAATAAATGTAGTCTTATTCTAAAAGTGCACATTTTAATCTCTGAAAAATAGATCATAGACAATAGGGAAAAAAAGACTACACATGTAACTTTACAAATGGACAAAACGTTTTTAAAATATATACAGTCAATAAAATAAAATAAAAATTATGGAATGAAAAAATAAATCAATTAAAAGATGTGAAATTATGATACATCACATTGAAAAGAGTAAAACCATCCATAACTGATATTCATGTACAAGATAAATTATTCAAATTAAAAAGCTAAGAAATCCTCTCATCAAACAAGAGCATAATTATCTGTTAGTATCAATTACATTTTAGAATAATTCAGGCTATAATCTTGCTATCTAAAAGTAACAGTTAGAAAGTTTGGGAAATATGCTTATTTGCTTAATTACCAAGAGTTTGATGACACTCTCATATCTTCATATTTTCCCTACAGATGTGAAAGTGATATCCATCTTCTCATCCCTCAGCAAGAAAGCAAATAAGTTTATTTCCTCAAATTCCTATTCCTACTATTACTTTAACTGAAAATGAGTTCACACAAAACATTAAAATGAGAACAATAAGTAAATGTAAAGTGACGGATAAACATTCAGTTTGTGCTGCTGAAATAAAAATTGAGACTTCAAACAGCATTATTTTTTTAAATGCTGCATTTTTAAGGTCAATTGAAGAGTATCCTCATTTGTGTGTGTTAGCCAGACTCTGTGAGTGGCTGTTGGGCCTCAGGGCTCAGTTCCCTCCTGCAGGACTGATGCAGCAGCTCCTTCATGGCGTGCCTCACGTCCGAATTCACACCGCTGCCGTCGGCTCCGTCCGGATGCAGAGAGCCCACCACCTCCTGCAGCCACCGGACCTCGGAGTTCAGCTCCTGCCTCAGGGCGTCCAGCTGACTCTGCCTATGGCTGTACTTCACGCTGATGCTCTCCAGATTGGCATCTATCGACTTCAAGTCCTCCTGCAGCAGCCTCCTCGTGGCCTCCACTTTACAGAACTCGTAGCGGACCTGGGACAGATGCTTCCTCGCCGTCTCGCTCTCCTCCTTGTACCAGCTCTCCTTGTCTTCGTAGATGGAGAGCAGCGCTTCGATGTCACCCTGCAGACTGTGGTGGGCCACCGCCACCTCGGACAGCCCCCTCTCCATCAGACTCACGTCCTCCACCACGTGGGCGAAGCGCTCAAAGTTGGCGTACGTGTTGTTCTGGGGCGTGCTGCAGTGGGACTGAATGGTGTACTCTTTTAGACGCTTCGTCTTCAGCTGCTCCGCTTTCTTCTCCGCCTCACGGGCAGCGAGTTCCTCTTCTAGTTGGTCCCAGGACTTCAGACAGAAGGGTGGAGGGGAGGGGGGGGACACTGAGTGAGAGGCTGGCTCATGATCGGATCTCGAACAACACACGCAGCGGTGAGGTTCTCGGCCGCCGGGGCGCTGTAGGATTAGTGGGCGACTCGACAGCGAAAGCCATGGCAGGTAAAGAGCTACACAAAAACTACACACCATCCCGTTATGGGCGTTACGTCTCCTGGCCTCATGCGTGTGTCCAGGACTCCGCAGCACGACAACGTCCGCATGCATCTCAGAGTCCAATGTTGGAGTAGACTCCTCCAACATTACAGGTTGTTAAACGTTCATGCCATTAAAAAACATAATTAGTGTATAACGTAGTAATATGCCATGACCTGCTGTTACGGACTCTTTCCTTGTTTCCCTGTTCATTTACTAATTCTTAATTCATTTTTATTTTTTATTTTTCATTAGATATAGTTTAGTTTAGTTTTAGTTTAGTTTAGTTTAGTTTAGTTTATCCTCAATTAAAAGGTTGTTGGTCGGGGAGGGAGTTTGTCCATAAGAATGATACTGTTGACTTGAAAGCTTGAGGGGGGGGAAGAAAAATGCTAAATGTATCACAATTGCACTGTTTCTTTGTGTACTTGCCTTAAAATTAAAATATATATAAAAAAAAAAACTAAAAATACATAACTATCGACATCTTGCTTCATTAATTTTATTTAATTTAACCTTTATTTAGCCAGGCGAGACAGATTAAGAACAAATTATTTTGACTGACGAGGCAAAACCTTTTGAGGGAAAGGAGACATAAATAAATAACGAATAAACACGGTTAAAAAATAAAATAAACCTTCAGTTCGATCTCTTGAAATTCTATAAAACATGTCTGATAGTGGAAACATAATATCAGAGAGGTGTGGTGCAGTGATGGAAATAATATACAGGAACTGTGAGACGGTATGTTTTCAATAAACTAGTGCATATGCATGTGTGTATATACATAGTGTGTGTGTGTGTGTGTGTGTGAACCTTTTCAGCATGACTTTTTTGGCCGATTTAAAGATGTTCCCCTCTCAAAAGAAACAAGCCTGTAACCCTCATGATGCCTTTGACGTCAACAGTGAGATCTCGTGTTCACATGTGGCAGGAAGTGGGGCTGTCAGGTGTTATTGTGAGAACAAAAACATGCTACAATACATAGAAATGAAGCTCATACCTTAATCCAGTGATGGTTGAGGGCCTCTTGTATGGTCATCCGTTTTCTTAAATCACGAGAGAGAGAAAATGCAGCTGAACAAATACGCCCAAACAACTGGACATCACACACAGAGCCTGGCGAACACCTCGGGATGTGACTCTCTCAGGAATACGTTCACACCGGGATAACTTTCACAGAAATATTTGGTTTCCTGGAGGTGCATTTAAATGGAAACACATGTGAAGCAACCAGAACCAGATCACATATGTCACAGTTATTCGCTGGTCATTAGTTTGTTAAGTGTATCACATTGTGTCACAAAAAGCAAAAGAACCTAAATCCTTGGGCTAGATTTCTACAGACTGGCTGTCTTTGTTATTCTTTTGGATCAGGTCTGCACACACTGCACACATTAAAATCTAAGTAAGATGCAATATCTCACATTAAGGCAATCTATGCTTGTTTTTGGACTGACAAGATATTTCTTCTTACAAGGCAGTTTTAATGTTGGAGCATTTCACTTGTTTTAAGAAATCTTGGCAAGTCAAATTTTCCTGTTCTGTAATTTGGCTTATTTCAAGTAATATTCCCTCATTTTATTACTTTCTTTTCCTTGTTTTTTTAGGCTGAATTTTTGCAGTGAAGTATGTGTGCTTGGAATTTATTGCGGTGTAACCTCCAACACTGGGCGGTGTATTGTCAGAATCGACCTTTGGCCTTCAGCTGTTTGTCAGTTCTTTTTTTTTTTACCTCGTGTCCTTCACCAGGAGCTGTCGGATGAAGCTCTTGGCCAGCTCGCTCGTGTTGCTGAAGAGCTCTTCGTCAAAATCGTAGTCCAACGCCGAAACGTTTCCCAGCGTCTCCTGCTTCGAGTCGCCGAGGAAAGGCGACGCGCCGCTCAAACTAAAAACACATTCCCACACACGCTTTGAGTGTCCTCCGTAATCTCTTGAGGCACATTAAGATTCTCAGTCATAAGAATGAATCTCTCCAACTCACAGTATATAGGTGATGACTCCAATGCTCCTGCGAAAGAACGGCACAAGGTTAATCCAAAGCTATGCACTGAAGCCTGTTGTATGGACGGCAGCCGAGTCACAGGCAATTAAAAGCTCTTACCACATGTCTGCCTCCAATCCCAGTGGCTCATAGTTGACTATCTCTGGAGCTGAAAATAGACGGCAAACACCACTGCATCACACACAGCAGCAGGCCCAACACCGAGCCTCTTTTTACATTACATGACATGTCATTTAGCAGACGCTTTTATCCAAAGCGACTTACAATAAGTGCATTTCAACCTAGAGTACAGACTAAGAACAACAAGAATACAGAAGGTAACATTTCCTCAACATAGTCAAACTACAAAAGTACCACAATAAGAGCCATTCAAGTGGTACTAAAGTGCAAATCTGTGTTTTAATCCAGATATAGTCGGAAAAGGTGCGTTTTCTTCTGAAGATGTTCTTCATTGCAAACGCTTCTCGCGTGAAAACACTCACCAACAAACTCAGGGGTTCCAAAAATGTCTTTGAAATCTGCCCCAGCTTCAATTTTGTGCGCCAGTCCAAAGTCGATGAGTTTGATGCGGGGTAGAGGAACATTCCTGTCCAGCAGCATTATGTTTTCAGGCTGGAGTGGAAAAGAACAACAACAACAACAAACTGGCTTATTTACAAATAAGCAGATTTCTACCAATGTTGGACCATTCATGAACGACACTGAGAAAAACAAGTTACCTGGTTAAAGTTTCCTTTTGTGGAAGCATTAAAGAAAATCATTGAACAGGGACAGTCATACTTGTTAGTTTGTAATTGTTTATATTAAACAACACTTTGGAACGCATGTGTATTTGACAAACTCAACACTTTACTTTGTTTTCCCCTTTTAGTATTTTAGTATTAGTATTTAGTATTTTTAGTATTTAGTATTTTAGTATTAGTATTTAGTATTTAGTATTAGTAATTTAGTATTAATATTATATTAGTAGTATTAGTATTTAGTATTTTAGTATTGCATTTTGTGTTTTGATTTGTATCTTTTATTTGTATTAATGCTCTATGTACTCCCACTGCTGTGATCCTTGAATTTCCCCACTGTGGGACTAATACATGAATATCTTATCTTATCTTATATTTACTTCAAAGAGTTGGATGAGAAGATGTATTCCCCTCTCATGTTGGTACGCTCACCATGAAGCTTCTGCGAGCAGCTTGTTTACTGAGTTTACCACAAAGGCTGTACACATTATGACACAGCCGCTTGCCTCTATCCAAGAGGAACTAAACCTGTGGCACCTCTAAAGTATTTAACACTATGTGTCTAATGTATTAATTAAATCCTCACAAAAAAGCCACGTGTAAAAAAAGAAGACAAATTGATATTAATGATATTTACTGTGTGACCAGTCTGCTGTGGTCCCAACCCAAAAACACTCTGGGAAATAGTTTGGCACATAACTACTTGTACTTGCCACTTTCACACTTAATTCATGAGATCAGCGTAGCAACGGTGTTGCTCTGGATTCCTATAAATCAACATAAAGGTCTCATCCGCGCTGACTGGACAAACAGTTTAAAAAATAATCCTCAACTGATGATTAAACCTCTGAAAATGAGGGCACAGATCTGTCATTGTGAAGCGACGGTCATGGATTCCTTCACTGAATGTTCTTTTTCCTTAATTGACAAACAAAAAGCGTGAAGAGCGAAGGGGAGCTGCAGCTGCAGAGCAGCAGGACGGTGACGAGCGGCAGCGTGGGCGACACGGCTCTGAGAGACCAGAGATAACCTTGTGGCGTCTGTAACCGAGTGTCTGGACTCCAGCCACAGAAAACAGGAAGGATGTGTCAGAAGAGGGAGACACTAAACACCTGCTATGTATATTTAGAATTCAGCCCGACTTGACATTGCATGTACCTACAGTTCAGCAACAGTGGTGATGAATACACATTTACATATGATGCACAGATGGAGCATGTTGTACCTTCAGATCAAAATGAACGATCCTCTTGGAGTGGAGGTACTCGACTCCATCGAGGATCTGTCTGATAAAGCGAGTAGCCTCCTCTTCACTGAGAGACTCTTTTTGAGCTAAGAAATCAAACAGCTCTCCTCCAGACACCCTGTAAACAACACACACACACACAGACACACACTCAGACACACTCAGGGACACTCAGAGAGACATCCTGTGGGCTCAGATAATCTGGAGCATACCTGAACACTATCTAAAGTGAGAATAGAATAGAATAGAATAGAAATATACTTTATTAATCCCTAAGGGGAAATTTGTTGACAACAGTAGCACCAATAAACTAAACACAATAAAATATAAATATAAGAAAGAAAGAAAGTGATTGTGCATAAAGTACACAAAGTGAAATATTAAATACAAAATAAAATAAAATAGTATATATATATATATACTATTTTATTTTATTTTGTATTTAATATTTCACTTTGTGTACTTTATGTATATATATATATATATATATATATATATATATATATATACACAACATATATGTAAATACAGCAAAGAGATGTCAGGATGTGGATATACTGGTTCAGGGCACCTTGGATATGTGTGTTTGTGCTTTGCCTTACATACAGATGCCTCTCGCTCTCTACTTTTTCATAAGCTGCCAGTGGATAAACAAGATGTTCTTTGATATTCATACGAAGAAAACTGTTGAGCTGAATCTGAGGGCCTAGGTATGTGAGACTACATTTCCCAGAGTGCAGCAGCAGCAGGAGCAGCAGCAATCAGTCGCTTATTAGGAGCACCTGTGGAGATGCTCTGATGCATTTGCAAAGACAAGCAGCAGAGAGAGGACTTCAGGTCACTCCACAGTTCAACCCACAGACGGCGATGGTGAAATGATTTGTTTAATTTCATGGTGTTAAAAAGTGATGATTTTGTATTAAAAGAATATCTCATTTTGAGTTTGGTAAAAATTAAAAATAAACATGTTTAAGTAAAATGTAATGTATGTTCTGTTTTGAAGGTTACAACCTAATTCACTGGCTAATTTACTGGAAGACCAATCAACCAACAAAATAAAAATAAAAGATTGAGTCAGTGATTCGAGTCGTCTTCACGTCCTTTGGAAGCGGTGAACAGGAGCTGGACTTGACAAAAACATAGTAGACTGAACGATGCACAGAGTGCATTGAGCAGTGACTGTCCTGTCAGTCAGCTGACCCCTGATTTGATTGGATGCAGCTTTCTTTTAGTCCTAATTGTGCCCTTCCTGTTGCCAGGCAGTGCGCGTCCCTCTGAGGCCTCTTCTCAACACAGCCCTTGTTGACTGAACATTTGGTTCTTTCTGAAATCTACAAATCTTCTGTGAGGTGTATGTCGTGCTGTGGAGATGTTGTGATGCTTTGGTAAATCATGCAGTGACTCACAGCTCGAGGATGAGCACCACGTCCGTGCGGTTCTCGTACACGTCGTGTAGCGCGATGACGTTGTTGTGCTGCAGCTGCTGCAGGATGTCCACTTCCCTCTCGATCTCGTCTCTTTTTACGCCTCGTCTGCTGGCCCGGCTCTGGCGCTTCTTGATGAACTTGGCTGCGTATTCGATGCCTGTACTTCTTTCTATGCAACGTTTGACGATTGCAAACTGCCCGCTGCAGACACAAAAGAAGAAGAAAAGGACACAGGTATTACTTAATAGCAGTTACGTTGTCCCCCTCACTAATAACATTCTTAACAATTAGCAACAGGATATGAAGAGAGACGTCAGAGAGGAAGCCGCGTGTCAAAAATGAAATATTGAAGTATACGCCATCACTTCCCGTTTCCCTGCCAGATGGAGAACAATCAGACAGGCGGCGTCGACAGAGCTGCTGTCTTCCCACTCAGCAACCTTCCTGACACATTTCTCGCCATCCGAGAGAATCTCTGAATATTTCCCAACCGAGGAGCGGCCCTCTCCTAGTGGATTATTATCTCACTCTCCTCACTAAGCTCTCGTATTGCATGTTACAACCTGTGGACAAGTGATCAAGGCATATAGTTAATGAGCTTCAATCCAGAGCGAGACTAACCTAGAATGGGCATTTCAGCTTAAAGACGGGTGACTCCTCCAGTAGATTTCGTCATCTGTATTGTAACTGCCCCCCCTAACATAACATCGGCCAACTGACAGACGAGTGTGACGGCGTCTCCCAGCACTGTCGCCCAGTTAAATACATGTGGCGAGTCTCCGTGGCGTTATTATCGGACCAGCCCCCACGGTCTGGGTCTGCTGTCTGTGGGCTGACCGGCCCACTCCGTGCATCCAGAAGGACAAGCCTCCCAGTCTCTGGTCACCCAGCAACCGGCCACAGAGACACGAGGGCAGCAGAGCTGGCACCAGGTTTTGGGGAAGATGAACGCGATCTTTCACAAGACAGAATATGAAGAATCAGCTGGGACTAGCGACTTGATAAGACATAATGAAGCCAGTGGATCGTGTATCGCATTTTGCACACTATCCAGATATATATTTTATTTTATTTTACAGTGCTTTATTTACATTTACATTTACATATATGTTGTGTATATGCTGTGTATATATACATATATATTTTATGTTATTTTGTATTTTATATTTCACTTTGCACACTTTACTTTATACACCGTCACTTTCTTTCTTTCTTTCTTATACTTATATTTTATTGTGTTTAGTTTTATCAGGCTGCTTCTGTTGTCACCAAATTTCCCCTTGGGGATTAATAAAGTATATTTCATTTCATTCATCGTTGATTTTATATAACTGTTCATTTACAAATTCTTAATACATTTTATTTTTTATTTTTCATTAGATTTGGTTTAGTTTAGTTTTAGTTTTGTGTATCCTCAATTAACAATCCTGTTACCTTCAAATGTACTAACATCTTTTACCCCTCGGTTCAATTTGACCCCAGCAATTAAAACCTAGAGAAAATTATTAGAATTAATATTGTTTCCCAAGTTAAGGTGTGAGGTATGTTTGTTTGTTGACTACCTAAATAGCCCTTTAAATTAAAAAAATACCCAACCAAAACCAATGTTTGTAAAAAAGTTGATATTTCTTAGGTTGTGTAACTGTGACACTGTCATTATATACAAAGTATTAACAATCCTGTAACCTTCACATTTACTAACATATTTTACCCTTTAAACCTCCAGAAATGTATTAGAATTAATATTGTTTCTCAAGTTTAAGTGTCAGGTACTTTGTGTGTTTGTTGACTACCTAAATAGCCCTTTAAATAAATAAAAATACCCAACCAAAACCAATGTTTTTAAAAAGTTGATATTTCTTATGTTTTACACAGTGAAAAACAGCCTGGGGTCAAATTGTACAGGACATTGAAAACATATCATGTGAAGTTTATGTTTTTCCAGTTGTCCCCAATAAATTAGGAAAAGTCATGAAATATGAATAAAAAAAAATGTATGTCAATAATTTTTTTAGAGACGTTAAACATTGAATGTGGTCAAATTGACCCCAAAGGTCACAGGAGGTCGGAGAGGGAGTTTGTCCATAAGAATGGTACTGTTGACTTGAATGCTTGAGGGGGGGAAAGAAAAATGCTAAATGTATCACAATTGCACTGTTTCTTTGTGTACTTGCCTTAAAATAAAAAAATATATTTAAAAAAATTAAATAAAGCCAGTGGACAGAATAACGTATTGTATGTTTGCAAATGATTCAATGCAACGTTAGTTATGTTGTATTTTTAGACATTGTTAAAGAACACACACAGAGAGAGGACAGAGATAATGACGGGCAGGCATATGTTTTGCACATAACTGTCCACACAGATTCCATGGTGGCTGTGAGAGACTGTCCAGTCTGCGTCCACTATCATCGTGGTGTCTTTAAAGCGCTACAAATAGACACAAACGCTCGTTCTCCACCTGCTACATCTCTGCTGCTACTGGGAGAAGGAAAACGCTCGCCGAGCTGGAGCGGCTGTAACAGGGAAAACTGGGCTTCTGCCAAATCTCATTTCACAAATCAATGTATACACAGAGAAAGCTCCAGCTAACCATACAACTAATTCATGGATTAAATAGAAAGCAACCTTTCGTTAAGCGCATTAGTGTGGGACGATTGAGACAGTTGGCTCTGCTTGAGGCACACCAACATCAGTTACTGAGGTGGACTTTCAAACCCAGACCGTCAACAGCTCCGACACTGGGGGGAGAAAATGTTCTATTGAACGTCCAATATTATGCAATCAAGTACAACAACACTGCAAACACTGACCTCACATGTCAAAATCAATATTTATTTACCACAGTTTGAAAAGGAAAACTATATTGTCAGATGTCAGTGGGGATGTAACCCACCAGAGAAGGTAGGAGATAACAATGGTCGTCCAAGAGTCACACACGTCACTAAGGAAGAATAAAAAACAGGTAGGGAGTCTTTACAGGCTTCTTACACATTTTGACCGATGGATTTCCATGACTTTTCCATGACTTTAAACCAAATTTCCATGACCAACCTGTTGCGTATTGAGAGCGTACGCCGGCTGTTAATTTAAGGGTCTTTTAAAATATATATATATATATATATATATATATATATATATATATATATATATATATATATATATATATATATATATATATATATATATATATATATTTGAAACTAGGAGTAAATGAACATGTGATTATAACACATTTCTATGACTTTTCCAAAACTTTGATGATTAAAATTTTTTCCATGACTTTTCCAGGCCTGGAAATGACCATTTTAAAATTCCATGACTTTTCCAGGTTTTCCATGACCGTACGAACCCTGTCTTTATCTGTTCTATCACAGGACACTTCACCCATGACACATCCCTGAAGAGCTGACCCTGTTCGAGATGACCCACGTATGTGTGAACTGAGGAGGAGGAGGGCGCTAAATGAATTCCACTCGAAAAAACAAAAATCAAGCAACCCGAGGGGAGGAACTGTTTTGCGGCAGCATCGTAAACAACGTTAGATAAGACTGAGTGCAATGACCTCTCGTCATGTGTCGTAGCCCCAATGTCAGTGCGAGTGCCGGGGCTTTGCTTGTGTGTTGTTACGAGGTGCAGAGTAACAGCCATGATGCTGGGAGCGGTATTCCACAACGGGCCGGGCGTGCCGGCCGTCTTAGCCGTAAGCCGGCCAGTGGGGCTGAAAGAACCATCTCCCTGCAGAGTTTCCACATCCAACAGCTGAAGGTCATTATCCACAGCCAAGGTTGGGGGAATGCTCAGACAAGTGGCGCCGTCCCAATATTTAAACACATTTCTCAACTGAACCTCTGGGGCACGGTGACCAAGACGGCCGGATTCCTAATCAACCGAGCCCTGTCCCTATCCACCCTGGAGAAGCAGCTCAAATTTCTCAAATATATGACTCATCGTTGCTTGAAAACCCCGTTATTTATTACTATCGCCGTGAAATATGTCAACGTGTATGCACATGAAATGTTCAGAATACTTTAGAATCCCACTTGTGGTCCAATGTCAACAATACATCTGAGGAGGAGCAGTGTGGGTGAGTGGAGTTCCCTCAATCGCTCCACTGAATAAATGCATTTTTCAGCAGAAATGACTTTTCTCCGGAGCAGATGACATGCCTCCTCGTCCCGCTCCGTGTCCATGCATGCCTACTTGTCTGTACTATGGATACATCATGTACAGTAAATCCTTTTGGAGCAATTCAAGCACTGTACTGCATTCATAAGCAGCTCCCGCCTGCTCTTTCCACTTCATCACGTCTAATCTGTGAACACTACAGCCCTAAATCTACACCACTGCCCCCCCCCCCCCCCCCGCATCGTCCCCGACGACAACAAACTTCTGCAAACTGAAAACATTTCTCTAATTCATTTCCTTCTGCAAGAATGTGGCGAGTATTTCTAGAAATTACAAATATGACATGGCCAGAGGCAAATTGGGAAACACTTTACACATGAAGTGCGATGTGACCTTTTCAGTGTTCCTGCATTCAGTTGGAAGTAGACGTTTGAGTAGTATAACAACAAGGGAAGATTAAGTAGTAAATACTAACATTAGCATGCTAACAATTCACATCGTGATTACGTGTAGCATGTTCGTCATCTTCGGTGAGCATTTTAGTATTGCTGTTGCTGTTTAGATATATTTAATGTTGGTACTGATGTGAATGTTTTGCCGTTATTTGGTTGTAAATAAAAAATATATAATTTGACCAACTGATGGTGGCACGAGCTGAAACAATGGATATTGTGGACACATTTCACAGCAATTCATCCAATAGTTTCAGACCAACAGTTCCATCTTTGAAGCCGCGTCACTAACGAGGCTGAAAACACCAGAGACACGACTTTCTGTTCTAACCAACGTGAAACCTGGAGAGGATCTACGTTTAAGAAGACGTAACGTTTTATTCAGCCATGCAAAGACAATGGCGATTCCTTTTCAATAGTGCACCCTGTGAATTATTGCCATTCATTGTTAAATCAAAGGGCGACTGTGCTTTTTCCACCAGGGCCCCTCGACTTTGGAACAAACTACCGGAGGAAATAAGGCTGGCAGAATCAATAACTTCTTTTAAATCACTTCTTAAAACCCACTTTTATAGAACTGCTTTTAAGTGACGTCGTCCTTTTATGTTTTTATTTTAAATTGCCTATTTGTTTGGTTTTAGTTGTATTCAATGCTTTTGTGGTATGGTCTTTTTTGTTTGCCGCCATTGAAGTTGCGTTTATGCATTGTTTATCTGTAGAGCACTTTGTAAACCCCGTTTTTAAAAGTGCTATATAAATAAAGTTAGTATTATTATTCTCGGGTGTTATGACCAAATATGGAGAATCGTGCACCGTGTTGTTGACGGGTCGAGTTCACATATCTCACGCTCTGCCTTGACGGTCGCGTCTATAACGGCTCGCCACAGTCTCACCGTCCTGTGGGAGGGCTGCTGGCAGCTGTGGGCTCGCATTGTGTCACATCCGACTGCATGTCATCATCAGTACACGACTCGCATCACGCCAGTGGTGGAACGAAACGACGAGAACAACTGCTTATGGCCCTGGGACACTCATATCTGACATTAGGTGAACAGGGTGATGAATTTACTTTCTTGTGCGGTATGGCTCAACAGTTCCATGCAGGGTTCTTACACATTTTGACCGATGGATTTCCATGACTTTAAAACAAATTTCCATAACAAAACTGAAATCTCGGTATAAACATAAAAAATATAGAACATTTTACGTATTGAGAGCGTACACCGGCTTATATTTTGAGCGTCTTTCTTTCAAAAACATATTAATTATTTCAAACTCGGTGTAAATGAACACGTGATCATAACACATTTACATGACTTTTCCAAAACTTTTACGATGTAAGTTTTTTTCATGACTTTTCCAGGCCTGGAAATAACCATTTTAAAATTCCATGACTTTTCCAGGTTTTCCATGACCGTACGAACCCTGTCCATGGAACACCGAACATCTTAACTACTCCACACAGATCAGCTTTTGGCCCCCTCAAATCTCACTCTCAAGAGACAATTGAGTAACGGTTCCATTGGGGCGAACCGCGGAAAGGTCTGAACCTATGAGGCTCGATCAAACCGTGGGCGGGGTGGACTGCAATCCCCCCAAAACTACCACGACCCAGTTGTCACGACAACACAGCAGAACTGTAAGCAAAACAAATTCCGCTGCGGAATCGGTGATGAGAATCTAAAAACCTTTCTTAGTTTCACTTGCAGGCATCTGCGGCTAACCACGTTCACTTTCTGTTTCCCATGACAGGAGAGCTGATGTATTACTCTCCCCAAGGTACTCACTCAACCGTAAACGCTTGAGAGAGGACTCTTAATACACTCTTAGTTTCAAGCGTTTACTCGATGTAATGAAATCATTCACTAATTGTTCATAAAGCAGTGCAAATCCATCAATAAGAACAACTTTTGATTTCACAGGTTCTGGCTAGTACGACACTGGCTTTGTCTGCTAAGCTTGTTAAATAATCAGGGGGGCACCTTTAATGTTGGAAAATAATCTGCCACTATAAATTGTTGATAACTCAAGACTTCAAAACAAAGGAAATAATACATTTATAACATGTGGATTTAATTCGATATGTTCTGCAGCTCTTCCCCACAAAGAAAGTTGTTCTGACTTATAACTGATCCATAAAGCATTAGTACATGATGTATTGACACTTAATAAAGCAATAGTTGCAACTATAAAGGGTGCCTTATTTATAAATGGTACTAATTATCATTTAAGAGAATTCCCAATATATCCTAATAATGGAACATCTTTTCATACAGAGATGAATTTTAATATATCATGGGGCAAATATTGTGGAACCTCAACGTGAAATACAATGAAAGTCAATACTGGACACACAACTCTCCCTCTGTAGGCGTAGAGATGCAGCTGGAGCACCGATCAACAGCAGCTCTTGATTTATTCTATCAGGGTGTGTCAAGGAAGCTGGGCAGTAAAACACCAGCAAGCACCGGGACACCGTGTATGTTTTGACTAGTAGTTAGAGGTCAGACACTTTATTTTCACACCCTCTCTATCTGTTAGCATGTGGTGCACACCCCAAAGCTGCCTTTCGATGCAGAGTTGATTTGTAGCTTCCCCAAACCACAGTGCAACCCGCCAACTTCCTTTTAACTATTTCCCCATGGGACGCCGTTTCCTCGATGTGTGACTTGATTAACAACCCTCCTCCACACTGATCCACCACCCAGAAGAAGAAGCTCTTGCAAAAGCAGTCAATCTACATATCACGGCCAACGAGAGCTTGTTTTCTGGGAGTGTGTGTGTGAAACTTTATCTCTCACTGTAAACTTCAGCCTACTTCAACGCAGCGACACTCCCCAACTCAAGCTTAAACAGGCCAGCTGTGTGCATACCTACGTGCACACGAGGACCGCGGTGTCAACAGGCCTGCAGGGTTAGAGCTGAATCACTCTGAGTCACACACCGTGAGGAGGAGCATTTTCTATACTGTGGAATGAAACAGCTCTGCATGCTACTACTACTCACCTTCCTAGTTCTTCTCCAATTTCATAGAAATCATCCACGTGCTGCTGCTTGAATACCGCCATGCCAGGTGTCTTCATTAGTGTAGTTTATCTTCTTGATGTGTACACTGAAGCTCGTCTATCCAGCTCGTTCCCTTTCCCCTCGGGTCCAACCCTGATGATACAAAGAGGTGTACCTGTTGATTTCTGACTGGAGTGATGCGCTTGTTTACATGTTCCAGCTTGTGGAGCATTCCATCTCAGAGTTGTACCAACTTTCACCTTCCTGTTGAGAAAGCCTAAACACTGGAAGTTCACCAGCTAAAGAGTCGTTCCCTTGTCTAAACTCTGATTATTGGCTTTAAAAGTTGAATAAGCATAACTGAACTGTGCCAAGCTGGGCAGTGTAACAGTGACTAGTTATTGTGATTATAACTAATTAAAAGAAAAGAGCAATTAGGACAGGATATGTGCAATTTGCTCTTATTGTGAAACGTTTTTTTTGCCCAAAAAAATATGCTTTGTAACTATTAAGAATTAAACATGTTTTACTGCTATGAATTCCAATTAAAAAAACAGAATAGGCAAGGCAAGTTTATTTGTATAGCACATTTCAACAACAAGGCGATTCAAAGTGCTTCACATAAAACCATTAAAAACATCAAAACATATTTAAAAACAGTTAAGAAAACATTAAAACAGTCAAAAAGCAAAAATAAATAAAAAATGAATAAAAATCAGGTAAAGGCAGCAGCAAACAGAAACAAATAAATACAAATAAAAATACTGAGTAAAAGAGTGATCACTTATGTACATGTAAAAATATGAAGACACAAAACTGATACACAACATGTTTGCTATCTGAAAAGTTGCATGGCTTCACACAAACTGACCTTGTGTTGAGGAGCTCCTCTCAGACGCAGAGCTGCCGATCGACTCTCACCGGGTCCCACGTCTCCTGCAGCCGCTCGGTCCTCCTCCTGCAGCCGCTCGGTCCTCCTCCTGCAGCCGCTCGGTCCTCCTCCTGCAGCCGCTCGGTCCTCCTCTCGGTCCTCCTCTCGGTCCTCCTCTCGGCTGTCGCTCGGTCCTCCTCTCGGCTGTCGCTCGGTCCTCCTCTCGGCTGTCGCTCAGGCACCAAACTGCTGCTTCGCTCTCTGTTGTTGTGTCACTGATGGCAGCCCCATCAGGCTTTTGTGTCTGCAGAAGTCCCTCCCCCTGATGGCGCTATTATGAAACTGCATGCATGAGGGAGACAGGCTATCAATAAAGATGACCACTTCTGGTGTTTATTCTGGAACAGCACTTGAGGAATTGAGGATTACTGCAGCGAGCGGTTTTCTTTTGACTCCTTATGAACACCTGCAGATGAGTCAGATCCCACTCAGTCAGCTGTTGTTTATTGAATGTGTCTTTTTACTGGTTTTTCAAAAACATACAGTGGCATATACTCAATGATGTAACATAAAAGCGTTTCATTAAATGATACAAATTAACAATCAAAAAGATACCAGATTTTAAAAAAAAGAAGAAAAAAAAAAGTGAAGTGCCCAAAAATATTCTGAAGTAATCTTGTCCTTAATGTGTGCAATACATTGCTGGGAAAAGCAAAAGAGAGAAATTAAAGAATATAATTAAACATAGCTTATTCAATGTGAATATGAAACTGACAGAAAACAAGAAAATGCATGCAAAACATGCTTAGAACATATATGTATTAACAATATGAGCATTACCTGTATGAGCCCTTTGACAAAATGACAGGACCTCAGCAATCTTTCCATCTTAAACTGATCTAAGTCTCACGAAAGACCTGCTCCCATGGCGACAAGCTAATTAAATCTCTTCTCAGAGATATTTTTCATTCACATTTCCATCATTAAAACAACCACAAGTATGTAATGTGTTCACAAGTTCAGGTGGTTCAAGAGAAACATGTAGGCATGGTGCCCAGGCTGACAATATCAGAACAGATATTATGTAACTAACAGCAAATAAAAAACATGGTAACAGCAAGTAGAGTCAAATAATATAAAAATAAAGGAAATTACATAATTAAAAAGTTAGAACAAACTGTAAACAATAAATCAGAACACGAGAGAAGGGGCTAAGTGAGAGAAAACATATTCCCCTCTTGTAGATTTAAACAGATTAATATAAATGTGGTTTCGTCATTGGTTCATATCGGAATATTTAGCAATACAAATTGTAAAACAAGTGTAATAGAGAATATGATCACAGTGCTAAAGAGTAAACCGTCTTGTGTAAGTACCTGGAAGACAGAAAGATGTTGCCACACTCCTGAACACTTCCTCATAGATTACAAGTCACCGTGGCGACAGAGGGACTTAAAAAACATCTAATCAATACTGTATAATGAAGTAAAATCAATCTGTGGGTAAACTGAACTAGTGTAAACAATGGACAGGAACATGTTATACTGCCACACTGAGGACAACGAATGCAAATGCATCCAAAAGGGAATTCCAGCATTAAGCATTTACTTCAGGTTTTAGTCGGGGGGAATTACATCCCTTTTTGCACATACTAATCCAAATGTAGATCACTGTTTAAAATCAAGAACATTTCTTAAACAAGGCAAGGCAGATTCATCTCAATACACAGATTTAGAATACTCATCATTAAATAGTCAGATAACCAGGTCCTTTATAGGAATACTCCGATGTAGTTTTTGAATTCAATGCCAATTTTAAATATTCTCCCAACCAAACACACCATGTTGTCTTTACTGAAGTACAGATGAAGGTGCAAAACAGTTTGAGATTTTCAGACATGCATTTTGGAAAATTAAGTATTTAAATGACTGTTAAGTATAAAATAACATTTTAAAAATAACATATTTAATGATATAGCCCTTAGTTATACCCCTTGAAAAAAACAATATCTCAAATTATATAGACTGACAAATCTGGAATGACTCGTAATTTTATCTGAATCCTGAGATATAAATTCAAACACAAGCATCGTTTCCCCAAAATAGTCCAAATGCCGTCAATGTGAAGGATAAGACATGGGAAGATTAAGTTTGAGATCACTAAGTTTGATAGGATATCTTTGTGTAAACTCTAAAGGACGGAAAAAAATGAACAATTTTGGAACGACTTTGTGATCAGAACTTTAAGCCACATTTGAATTCCAGCATAAGGGATACGAGTGCATCACGGATCAAATCCATAAGATGTGTTGTTGAGCGTCAACCTGGTTAGATATAGGTAAACCATTTTAAGACCTGCACGAAAGGGACTGAGGGCAGAGAAAGAAAGAAAAACACTCATTCCTTCAACAGACAACTATTAAAAGATCATAGCCATGTTTTTAAAATACTGATTCGGACTGCGAGAGTGTATTTGGCACTGAAGGTTGAGCTGTGCAGAAGGCAGATACACAAACACAACGCATAACGCATTTCAATGGCAGGAATACTGATAGAAAGCCCATTTGGCCTGGAATGTTTTGATGGAAAGTTGATTGGTCCGACCCAGACTAACTCCAACTATCTTTTAAGAGAAAAATCCATTTATAACTGCCGGACGTGTGAAGAGGATCTTTTTCTCGTCGCGCTCCAGCGACCACCTGGATGTCAGTTATCCTCTTCGTCGTCGCTGACGAAGCTCCGGCGGTCCTGACTCGTCTCCCTCTCCCTGAGGAAAGTCTGCCTGATCGCCTCCAGCTCCGTCAGCTCAAGACGAACCTTCTCCAGATGAAAGGAGCGGCGGTTCTGAATTTGTCGCATGGGGAAAGGGTTCATGTCCCCGAAGGCGATGTTCATCAGCTTCCTGGAGGGGGGGGGAGACAGTCCCGTGAGTACGGGAGGGTTTTCTATTGTTCTACAAGCACTGTGCAGATTTGACATCCTGTTGTCCCCTTTTTATTTATTAGTTTTCTGTGTATTCCTTACCAATATCTCTCAGAGAAACTTTTAACCATTAGGATTATTCTGTACACAAAAGCAAAACTCAGACTGTAGATACAGGGTTCTTACACATTTTGACCAATGGATTTCCATGACTTTTTCATCACTTTTCCATGACTTTAAACCAAATGTCCATGACCAAACTGAAATCTCGGTAAAAACATGAAATATTTAGAACATTTTGTGTATTGAGAGCGTACGCCGGCTTATATTTTGAGCATCTTTCTTTTAAAAAACATTAATTATTTCAAACTCTGTGTGATCATGACAAATTTCCATGACTTTTCCAAAACTTTTTTGATTTATGTTTTTTTCCATGACTTTTCCAGGCCTGGAAATGACCATTTTAAAATTCCATGACTTTTCCAGGTTTTCCATGACCGTAAGAACCCTGCAGATAAGCCTTTGTTCTTGTCCATGCTGCAAGAATATATGATAAGCTATTCCCAGGTTTATTATCTTGCTCCTTATTACTGCAGACACGTCTTCAAAGAAATATCAAAACAAATTCCAGTTGCTGTACCTTGAATCCAGGATTGTGTGCGTAAAGTGCCTCAGATATTTAAAGAGGGCCGTGGAGTCCTGCAACTTCAAAAACTCCTCCTCCTTGTACTTGAAGAGAGCGAGGGCGAAGCGAAATATGATCTGTGGAGGAAAATGAACAAAGCTGTGGTATCCGGGGCCGTATTTATCTCTTCAAGAGGAATGTCTGAACATGCGGCGCAGAGCAGGCCTAACGCTCAGGTTGTGAGGCAAACGCAGAACAGCTGAATGTCAGCCTACATAGGGTCTTTAATTATAAAGTGTCTATATAAGTGGATATTTGATACATCTTTTAAACAGGGTTCTTACACAATATGATCAATGGAATTCCATGACTTTTCCATGACTTTTCCATGACTTTAAACCAAATTTCCATGACCAAACTGAAATCTCGGTTTATACATGAAAAAGTGAGAACATTTAGTATTTAAACAATGTGAATTCCAAAGCATACAGTATAAATTAAATGAAACAAATTAATAAGAGACAATATTTTGTTTAAAGGAATAAACACTTGCTTGGCCAACGAACTTTCCAGTTAAGGTGCGTTCATGAAATTGCGCCGCCAGTATGCCGGCTTATATTTTGAGTCTTTCTTTCTAAAACATATTCATTATTTCAAACTCGGCATGAATGAACAAGTGATTATAACAAATCTCCATGACTTTTCCAAAACTTTTGTGATTTAAGTTTTTTCCATGACTTTTCCAGGCCTGGAAATGACCATTTCAGGTTTTCCATCACCGTACGAACCCTGTTTTTTTTTTTTTTTATATATATATATATATTTTTATTTTAAGTAAATAAGCAAGCATACAACGAGAGTGCAATTGTGATACATTTACCTATTTCTTTTTTTACACAAAACACAACAAAACACAGCAAAACACAACAGAACTAAAGTAAAACTACTAAACTAAACTAAATCTAATAAATAAAAATAAAATAAAATAAAGTACAATACAAAATAAAAGTAATAATATAAAAACAACAATACCAAATAGTTGCTCGCGATACCCTGTTTAAAGGTTTTACATCAACAATGGATCCCATAGCTAACTGAATGTACTCAGTGAATCATCCCTCAACCCTGAAACATCTGAATCCGACTCCGGCTCGCTCACCTTAGGGCCTTCATAAAGAAAGGCATCCCAGATCTTGAAGAGGATGTCGCTCACCAAGCTGTCCACAAACACCACCAGGAACCAGTTGAACGTGATGAGGGAGAAGTCCACCTTGTTCTGCTCAAAGTGGGCATGCAGCCGAGGGAGCTTTTCACTCATCAGGTCCTTGAACACACGCTGGTCCACCTGCAAAAAGACAACCGACACACACTGACCTCCTTTACTGCGTCTCACAGCGCAATAAAACACACGGTGAAACCCAGCAGAGAGAGAGAAAGCAGCGCCGATTACTGTGACACATTCCTCGTATGATCAGTCACATGACTATGACGTCCCTGACAGCAGAGACAACTAAACTCTCAGGGTTGTTACACATTTTGACCAGTGGGTTTCCATGACTTTTCCATGACTTTAAACCAAATTTCCATGACCAAACTGAAATCTCGGTATAAACATGAAACATTTAGAAAATGTTTCGTATTGAGAGCGCACGCCGGCTTATATTTTGAGCGTCTTTCTTTAAAAAAAACATTAATTATTTCAAACTCGGCGTGAATAAACGTGTGATTATAACAAATATCCATGACTTTTTCAAAACTTTTATGATTTAAGTTTTTTTCCGTGACTTTTCTGGGCCTGGAAATGACCATTTAAAAAATGTCATGACTTTTCCAGGTTTTCAATGAGCGTACGAGCCCTGACTCTAGTAAGGAACGTTTCCTCCGTCTTCCGATGCTAGAATGTAAGCGTATTCACCTGCGAGCCCAGCAGAGTCTTGGTGTAATAGTCTCTCGGCATGAAGACCTCCACGATGGCTATAAGGCACCAGAAGGCGTCCTCTTGGTCCAGATAGAGCAAGGCGATCGCTGCCAGCCTGAAAGAACCGAATGCAATAAAAAGGAATAGTTAAAAGCAGGGTTCGTACACATTTTGACCAATGGATTTCCATTACTTTTCCATGACTTTATACCAAATTTCCATGACCAAACACGAACAATTTAGTAAATCTTGGGTATTGAAAGCATACGCCGGCTTAAATTTTAAGCGGCTTTCTTAAAAAAAAAAAATCGGCAGAAATGAACACGTGATAACAAATTTCCATGACTTTTCCAAAACTTTTATGATTTGAGTTTTTTCCATGACTTTTCCAGGCCTGGAAATGACCATTTTAAAATTCCATGACTTTTCCAGGTTTTCCATGACCGCAAGAACCCTGTAAAAGGCAAAGATGGACAGACGGATAGAGGGAGAGAACTCTTAAATAGCTCTTATTGTGGTACTTTTGTAGTTTGACTATGTTGAGGAAATACTTTCTGTATTCTTGTTGTTCTTAGTTTATACTCTAGGTTGAAATACAGGGTTCTTACACATTTTGACCAATGGATTTCCAGGACTTTAAACCAAATTGCAATGACCAAATTGAAATCTCGGTAAAAACATGACAAATTTAGAACATTTTACATATTGATTGCGTACGCCGGCTTATATTTTGAGCGTCTTTCATTAAAAAACATTCATTATTTCAAACTCGGCGTGAATGAACATTTGATTTTAACAAATGTCCATGACTTTTACAAAACTTTTATGATTCAAGTTTTTTTCATGACTTTTCCAGGCCTGGAAATGACATGACTTCCAGGTTTTCCATGACCGTACGAACCCTGAATGCACTTATTGTAAGTCGCTTTGGATAAAAGCGTCTGCTAAATGACATGTAATGTAATGTAATGTAAAAAGACCCCAGACGCCCCTGTACCTGTTCAGCCCCTGACAGTAGCCGATATCTGGATTCCTCCAGGAGAAAGCCATCAGGACGTTCCTGAGTTTCTGAATGCCGCCTGCACTCGGGGAGGAATAGTGCTTGTTGTTGGGCAGAGTACGCAGCAGATCCAGCTCGATCTGCTTGGAGGCCGGGTTGGGCTTGTCCCTTGCGACATCGAGTAACGTCTCATAGTAGTCGGGGGCCAAGTTGTCGCGAAACTTCTTGACGTGGAAGGAGACGCACCAGCGCCACACCAGGGACCGGTGCTCATGGGGAACGCCGTAACGGAACAGGGCCTTGAGCTCGGGGGAGCGCACCGGCTCTCTGTTCATGAGGCTGGCCAGATAGTTCTCCCACTTCACCCCCACGGACACCTCCTGGTCTGTCATGGAGAGAGACTTCAGCTCCAGGGCTCTCACCTTGGCAAACAACCTCTCCTCCTCTTCATCCTCCTCAGGGACAGTCTTGAAGCCAAACGTGTCGTATTCACTGATATCAGAACGAGGAGGAGAGAAAACAGAGAGACAATTAGATTAGTAAATCTCTGCCTCCATCTGCCTGATGGATGGTGGAGGTCTCCAAACTCTCCATCGTGGAATATGCCTAATATGAACTATTGATAAACTCTGTCAAATTCATTTAATGTATTTTAACTTTAAATCTGTCCTTCTGGTCACATGACATCTATTGTTCTGTCCATCCTGGAGAGGGATCCTCCTCTGTTCTCTCCTGAAGGTTTCTTCCCTTTTTCCCCCCTGAAGGGTTATTTGGGAGGTTTTCCTGGTCCGATGCAAGGTCAAAGGTCAGGGATGTCTATGTGTACAGATTGTAAAGCACTCCCGAGACAAATTTGTAATTTGTGAAATTGGGCTATACAAATAAACTGAATTGAATTGAAATCCTTAATCTGCTACATCACTGAAATGCTAACAATACATTTCAATGAGCGACAAAGGAAAAGCCTGAGAGAGCAAAGAAGACAGAGCATCAATAACCAACACAATGCCAACTAGCAGATATGAGGACCGTATTACATGTGGGCCTGTTAAGGCTATTCAGGCTATATAATATCAGGGTTCGTACACATGTTGACCAGTGGAATTCCAGGACTTTTCCATGACTTTTCTATGACTTTTCCAGGACTTTAAACTAAATTTCCATGACCAAACTGAAATCTCGTTGTGTACATGGAAACTTTTTGAAAAAGTAGTCTCAAACAATGAGAATTACAAAGAATTCAATAGACCGTAAATGAAAAAATGAATGAGAGACAATAGTTTGATTAAAAGAATAAACATTACTATACATGTTTATTCCTAAAAACACTTATATAAATGTTTATTCTATTAATCAAACTATTATCCTTTATGTGCAAATCTGTTTGGCTTATAATTTGAGTCTTCCTTTCAAAAAAATTATTTTAAACTCGACGTAAATGAACATGTGGGTATAACACATTTCCATGACTTTTCCCAAACTTTTGTGATTTAATTTTTTTTCATGACTTCTCCAGACCTGGAAATAAACATTTTAAAATTCCATGACTTTTCCAGGTTTTCCATGACCGTACGAACCCTGTGATATGCGTTCCTCCATCCTGCAATGAATGAGCATCATCTACATTTAGCCGTTCATCTTTGGAAAACATGTATAAATGTGAAATTGCTGTGAACTTGTTTAATCCGATTTACAGCAACAACAGTATAAAAAAAAGAAGCTTTTGGGCTTCATACCTGACAGTATTCGGTTTAAAGATGGGATGCTCCTGCTGGTCAGAGCTTTCCACCTGCAGCGCATCCTCTAATAACCGGGAGATGACCTCCCGCGCGGGGCTCTGCTCTGAAGACGAACAAACGGGGTTCTTCACTTCTTGAAGCAGCACCAGGAACTTACTCTCCACCTGGCAAAGCTTCGCCTCCAGGACCGTGTACTGCAGCGAAAACAACGGACAAATCAAATCAGTGTCTTTGCTCATATAACGCACCGCAGCAAGAATAGAGTTTGTCACATTCGCATTGAAAATGCAGAAGGTTATGTTTTGATCCCCATGTATATAATTATGTATTTATTTATTTGTATGCGTGTTACTCGCATAACACAAAAAGTATTAAACCGAATCTGATAAAATGATACACTGCAAAAATTCAGGCTAAAAAAAAAAAGGAAAAAAGGAATAAAATGAGGGAATATTACTTGAAATAAGCCAAATTATCTGCCAACAGAACAGGAACATTTGACTTTCCAAGATTTCTTAAAACAAGTGAAATGCTCCAACATTAAAACTGCCTTGTAAGAAGAAATATCTTGTCAGTCAAAAAACAAGCATAGATTGCCTTAATTTGAGATATTTCATTTTACTTAGATTTTAATTTTTTGCAGTGTATCATTTCCATTTATTTTAAAGCTTTAAAGACAGAACTTGCTGTAGTTGAACACTTATTTATTGTAATTTACACTTATCACAGCCCAACATTTAAATTATTCTGCTAATGTTTGCACTGAAACATTATTCTGTCGTCTTTTCAATAATATGTTTTGCTTATTATATTTAATCAGTTCACAATTTCTAAATCTTTTTTTTTCAGCTTTATTGTGTATTAACGGTTTATTTGCATGAAATTTGGTAGGATGATTGTTATTATCGGGTCAAAGGTCAAGGTCATGAAAAGGTCAACATCTTCTTTTTACCATAGCGCGGTCAATTTCTATCTAATTGGCTGCAACTAATGCCAAGATGTTCATAATTCAACGCCCGATCTTGTGATATGCAAAGTCATGCGCTCTACCGAGTGCCCGTTCTAGTTGTTCATTGTTTCAACTCGGCACCAGCTAAAGTCAATACTGGACTTCCCCTACAAGCTACTCAGACTTCCTGTTTCTATTCTAAAAGAATAATGCACAATTCACCGACAAACACGGGGTAGTACCTTTGCTTCTATCGTCTTTTCTCTACTCTCTGCGTTCCTGCGTAACACGGTCAGCTCCAGGATCTCCTTGTTCAGGAACTTGTTCTGGGATTTGTAGCCTTGCAGACTGTCCTGAAATTGAAGAAACACACAAGCATTAATGAGACGACGAGAGGCGAAAGAAATGAGTTCTACTGTATAACCGAAGATATGTTCTTCAGTACACGCACAGTTCTTATCATCTTTATCACGGGGTTCTTACACATTTTGACTGATGGATTTCCATGACTTTTCCAAGACTTTTCACCAAATTTCCATGATCAAACTGAAATTTCGGTATAAACATGACATTTTTTGAAAATGTTGCGTATTGATTGATTTTATTTTGAGCGTCTTTCTTAAAAAAAAAAAAAACATTAATTATTTCAAACTCTGTGTAAATGAAGACGTGATTATAACAAATCTCCATGACTTTTCCAAAACCTTTATGATTTAAGTTTTTTTCATGACTTTTCCAGCCATTAAAAAATTCCATGACTTTTCCAGGTTTTCAATGACCGTACGAACCCCGTTATCATTTATGTGAACTATATTATATATCGGGTTTAAAAGTCTTCTTCTGTACCTTCAGGATGTCCACCTCATCCTGATCTCTGTTGAGGGACAGAGCGCCTTCGTTGGGCGTGGCGCTCTGCTCTGAGCTCGGCTGCGACAGCTTGATGATGACCTCGTCCTTGGCCTGGATGGTCTCCATCAGCATCCCCAGCTGCTCGTTTATCTCCCCCACCTTTATCTTCAGGCCCTTCAGCTCTTGTTGCAGACTCTCCTTCTCCAAGGCGAGACGCTCCATGTGGCCACACAGGTCCTGGACCTGCCCGTTTCTCTCCTGAAGCAGAGCCTCCAACTGGTCGGCCTCTTGCAGGGCTACGTCCGAACCTCGAGTCTGGTCTGAAGCCGCGGGCGAAGCTGGAGGCGGGGGGGGGCGGTGCACCGGCGGCCGGTCGCACTGGGAGGTCCTCAGAGTCTGCTGCAAGAGTCTCACCAACTCCTGATGGAGGAAAGAGGATTTTCTTTTCAACACATTGCATTCATCAAGATTATGCCTTAAAATGTAGACGCCCGAATCACGGTTAAAATGTATACGAAGGGTTCTTACACATTTTGATCAATGGATTTCCATGACTTTTCCGTGACTTTAGGACTTTAAACCAAATTTCCATGACCAAATTGAAATCTCGGTAAAAACATGAACAATTTAGAACATCGAATCATATCGAGAGCGTACGCCGGCTTATATTTTGAGCGCTTTTCTTTAAAAAAAAACATATTAATTATTTCAAACTCGGCGTAAATGAACATGTGATTATAACACATTTCCATGACTTTTCCAAAACTTTTATGATTACATTTTTTTTCCATGACTTTTCCAGGCCTGTAAATGACCATTTTAAAATTCCATGACTTTTCCAGGTTTTCCATGACCGTACGAACCCCGATACTTTTAATTCAATGCTCCTCGTTTGTCCTTGTGGGGGAAACGTACAAACAATTCATTTGAAACAATTAAAACTAATTCAAATCCTCTTTTCAATAACTGGCTGACTGGCACAAGGCCCGAGTGAAGCAGCAACATGTAACACAGCCATCACACTGCCAAGAGGTCATGTGACAAATCATACAAACCAGTAACAAAAGTGTGCCATGTATATCATAAAGCAAATACTGGGACTAAGGTGCAACTACTTGGCCCACATATTTCCCCATATGTGTTTGTAAGTAGTCTCCCTGATGCAGATATACTGGGACATACAACTTAAACATACAGTTGTCATTGGAAAATATCTGATTGAACAAACTGTCCACAGAGAGGTTGGAGGATTTAATTTAACACAGCCAACATTGTGTTTTTTACAAACAGTTGCCATTGTATTTTTGTATTTAACCCTCCTGTTACCTTTGGGGTCAATTTGACCCCATTCAATGTTTAGCATCTCTAAATAAATGATTGACATCATTTTTTTTGCTTCATATTTTAGGACTTTTCCTAATTTATTGGGGACAACTGGGAAAACATAAAATTCACATGATGATATGATTTTAATGTCCTGAACACAACTTGTATGCATCGGTGTTCTTTGGGGTCAATTTGTTTTTCACTGTGTAAAATATATAAGAAATATCAACTTTATTATGTATTTAAAAGGGCTATTTAGGTAGTCAACAAACAAACATAAAGTACCTGATGCTTAAACTTGGGAAACAATATTAATTCTAATCATTTTCTGGAGGTTTTAACTGCTGGGGTCAAAAAGAGTCAAAGATGTTAGTAAATGTGAAGGTAACAGGAGGGTTAAATACATCCAGCAGCATAAACAAGGGAGTGTGTGTGGGGACTTCTCAACATTACTAACAAATTACGTCTCGACCCAACATTACCTGGAGGCCATAGTGTCCTATAATAACAATAGTAGGAACAATACAATGTCAGCTGTGTCTGGATGTTTACAACAACACTAATGCAGTTACAGCCAGTGGCGTCCGACACTCTGAGTTACTGGGTTCATTCTGGTTCAAGTTTGAGCTGGCAGCAAACCACTTTACAGGAGAGGCACACACACACACACACTCACACTTAGAATATTCCTCTAGTGTGTTGCAGCCGTTGGCATCAACCGGCCGGTCTCAAAACACTAACACAAGAACAGGGGAATGGCAAAGACCGACGCAGCTGCGATTGTTGTGAGCAGAACTGCCGTTTCCTCGTTTCTCGCTCAAGCGTGACTAATCATTTGCTGTCTTCCTGTATTCGTGATGACAGCCAAACCACAATCACAGGCTTGTGCTGAGCTTATGGATGAGAGTAAGAGCAGCAAGGTATTACTCCTAATGTGAATGATTAGCACATTCAATCCAGGAGATTTACAGGTATGTTTGAAAACCATCGAGTCTTAGAGGAGAGATAAAGAAACGGGGTTCTTACACACTTTGACCGATGGATTTCCATGACTATTTCAGGACTTTTCCATGACTTTAAACCAAATGTCCAAGACCAAACTGAAATCTCGGTATAAACATGAACATTTTAGAACATTGTGCGTATGGAGATTGTACGGCGGCTTCTATTTTGAGCGTCTTTCTTTAAAAAACATTAATTATTTCAAACTCGGCGTGAATGAACACGTGAATATAACACATTTCCATGACTTTTCCCAAACTTCTATGATTTACATTTTTTCCAGGACTTTTCCAGGCCTGGAAATGACCATTTTAAAATTCCATGACTTTTCCAGGTTTTCCATGACCGTACGAACCCTGAAGAAAGCCCCAATGGAAAGATGCATAACCGAGTGAATGAACAAAAGAGCTTTCAGGTACCGCACTGCAAAAATTCAGCCTAAAAAAACAAGGAAAAAAGTAATAAAATGAGGGAATATTACTTGAAATAAGCCAAATTATCTGCCAACAGAACAGAAAAATTTGACTTGCCAAGATTTCTTAAAACAAGTGAAATGCTCCAACATTAAAACTGTCTTGTAAGAAAAAATATCTTGTCAGTAAAAAAAAAAGCATAGATTGCCTTAATTTGAGATATTTCATTTTACTTAGATTTAAATTTTTGCAGTGCGGGTAATTACAACATTTTGTACAAAGTCTAAATAATTGCAAAAACGTCCCCATACTTTCTTTAACCCTCCTGTTACCTTTACTAACATCGTTTACCCTCGGGTTCAATTTGACCCCAGCAATTAAAACCTCCAGAACATTATTAGAATTAATATTGTTTCCCAAGTTTAAGTGTGAGGTACTTTATGTTTGTTTGTTGACTACCTAAATAGCCTTTTAAATATATAAAAAAGTTGATATTTCGTATATGTTTGACACAGTGAAAAACAACCTGGGGTCAAATTGACCCCAAAGAACATCGACGTTAAACATTGAATGGGGTCAAATTGACCCTAAAGGTAACAGGAGGGTTAAATGCGACTCCATTGGGCGAGATAATGAGAGCGCTGTACCTTCTGACTGGCCAGCTCTTCTCTGAGTCGGGTCTGCTCGTGCTGCATGCGGCCGAGTTCTTCCTGCTGGCTCTGGAGGCGGAGCTGCATCTCCAGCGGCTTGCCGCCGTTGCACTCCACCGGGGAGCTCTCGGCGCTGCGCGTCTCGGCGTTGCGTCCGAACCTCCCGGAGGCCATCATGTCCCGCAGCAACGGCTTCTTAGGACGCGCTGAGTTACGCACAAAGTCAAAAGTAAACGACGACCCAAAGGAATCTGAGAGAGAAGAGATAAAGACGTAATAAAAAAGGGAATCGGGGGGGGACGGAGGCGACAGGAACACAACAGACAGGGTTCTTACACATGTTGACCGATGGATTTCCAGGACTTTTCCAGGACTTTTTTCATGACTTTAAACCAAATTCCCATGACCAAACTGAAATCTCGGTATAAACATGAACAATTTAGAAAATTTGGCGTATCGAAAGCGTACGCCGACTTACCTTTTGAGCGTCTTTCTTTAAAAAAAACATATTGATTATTTCAACCTTGGCGTAAATGAACAAGTGATTATAACAAATTTCCATGACTTTTTCAAAACTTTTATGATTTGAGTTTTTTCCATGACTTTTCCAGACCTGGAAATGACCGTTTTTAAATTCCATGACTTTTCCAGGTTTTCCATGAACGTAAGAACCCTGAACAGACTATTATTTGAAGGAGAATGGAATAGGAGTGAGGATTGTGAAGTAATGAGGATAAGTTTTAAACCCCGGCCTAAAAGAGGAGAAGGCAGCGTGGAGAGGACGTACTTCGGTGTGGGTCTGGATGAGGTTTGTGTTCAGGGAAGTCTTTGGTTGGAGCGTCCACCAGCTCCCACTCCTCCGCGCTGTTGCTGTTGCTGTTGGTGTAAAACACGCTGCGCCTGCTCTCACCTCCTCGGCCCGGCCGCAGATAAGACATGGAGTTCCTGACAGAACAGAAACCAGACGAGAGGGCGAGTAAGACCGTGGAGTCACGGAGTCTCAGTGAGAATGCTTTTCAAATCCTCAGGGATCACGGGCAAGCTGCAGGGAAGCTCGCTGCCTCTGCTACTTTGCAAATGGTAACATAAGCAGTGGCACACACAGCCTTTATTGAAGTCCTTTATATATATATATATATATATATATATATATATATATATATATATATATATATATATACTTTATATCTCACTTGTATAGTTTATGCACACTTGTTCTTCTTTCTTATATGTATATTTTATTATTGTGGTTTATTGGCGCAAATTTCCCCTTGGGGATTAATAAAGTATAATTCTATTCTTATAGTTTACACTCGTTGTCAAACAAAGCTGCAGTTTTATAGACGTAAACACAGGGTTCTTACACATTTCGACCAATGGATTTCCAGGACTTTTCCATGACTTTAAACCAAATGTCCATGACCAAACTGAAATTTCGGTAAAAACATGAAAAATGTAGGACATTTTGTGTATTGAGAGCGTACGCCGGCTTATATTTTAAGCGTCTTTCTTTAAAAAAAACAACACATGAATTATTTCAAACTCGGCGTGAATGTGATCATAACACATTTCCATGACTTTTCCAAAACTTTTATGATTTAAGTTATTTCCATGACTTTTCCAGGCCTGAAAATGACATGACAATGACATTTTCAAATTCCATGACCGTACGAACCCTGTAAACAACAACACATTGGAAGAGCGTTACAAATAAATTGCCCGAATAAATTAAAATGTAATTAATAACATGAATAGAAGGCTTTCTTGAATGTCCACCGAGAGAGAAACCTGTACCGACTCGTCTTTTTCACACTTCTTAACAGATCACTGGAACCACATGACCGTTTGAGCGCAGCTGAACGCGGTTGTCAACTTCCTCACACCACTTATACACTCAACGCGCTTCATTCAGGTTTTTCAGTCATTAGCCACGCCCAGGGAAAAGACACATTACATTTTAATCAAAGCCTTTGTCAACATCAGCTACCCACTCCGGCTTTATAAGCACGGCTGAGACCCACGGCATCTTTTACCATCACACTTCTGCTGTGTACAACTGCAGAAACTCTTAGAAACCTCTGTGTATTTCATAAGATGATAAGCTTGCTTATCAGAAATAGGCGAAACAAACCGGTGAGGGCACATGGCAGCTCAAATGCTCCAATTATTCCTGTGCACCTCGCTTTCCATGACATACAAACTCCAAAACATGTCATATTTTCCACATTTCAGTGTCAGCATCATTGGGGTCGATGTGCCGTATGGCCCTAAAGGGGAACGGGCGATGGCCGCCTGCTAACGCAACCAGAGCACTATGGATGCAAGTAACCATTTCCTCTCATTGCATCAACTTATTTTACACAAAACAGCTCTATTGGGGCATATAGGAGACAAACTTGTTGAGCCGGTTTGGCAGAAAGTAAAAAAACACGACACTTCCTTTTTAAAATCTGTGGGTACATTATCGTCTTACAGAAAGCTTTCCTTCCGCCTTACCTGAGTTCTGTACCGAAGTTTTTGAGGGAGAAGTTGAGGGTGTTCGCGGCAGAAGGCCCTCTGGCTGACTGGAGGCCCACCATGTCGCCGCCATCGGTTTCCGTCTCCATGGCGAAGTCGCTGCGGACCTTCTCCATGCTGTCACTTAGCTTGTCAAAGACAAGTGCATCTGAAATCAAACGCATGTTAGAGACCATGAGAATAACTCAATAACATTGATGCATCAAGCGCCACTTATATTTTGCAGGACCGCAGCTGTATTGCATTTGTTTCTTTAGGAAATGTGATTATTATCAGCTTTAGCGCATTCCAGAAGTTAAGCAATATCTTGAGTTACCCAGAATAATATTTATAAAAGATTGGATGTCTGTGGTTTCAAGAGCAGCCAAATCATACAGAATTCAGCCTTTTCTCGTTGTATGAACTTTGCTTGGAAAGTTTAGGAACATTATATAAAAAGGTCAAACAACTTCAAAGCTGTAACACCCAAAAGGAAAGCCAGTTGTAATCACATAGGCGGGGTTGTTACACTTCAATTTAAGTGTAACGATGATAAGAATTATTTTTGCTCTGGTAAAGTCGTTGAAAAACAAACCCACGGCAGGGTTTATAACTCAACTTTTACACTCGGTAGCTACGACAATGTCATCTTGTATCTTGGTTATACTGTGAAGATAAACTTAGGCATGTTAATATCTTCCACTAGCCATGCAACAACAGCTCTCAACAGCTAGAGGGAGAATTCCAGTTCAAGAGGCATTACTGATTTCACATGTAGTTCCCGCTCCTACACATTTCCTCACAGTTCACTGACGAAAGGTCAGAGGCAAAAAACAACACATCGTGTTAAAAAGTACTTTTTTACGTTCAGGAACAGCACGTTTGTTGTAGGAATGTTAATGCATCTTGAATGGGGCTGAGCAATGTTGACAAAATTAAGTATTCAGTTAATTTCACTAGAACAGTCAGAACAAGTTCAAGAATATCACTTCAATTAAAGCAGCCTCGACGACCAGGAAAAAAAAAAATCTTTCTATAGAATAATAACTCATCTCTGAAAGACCATACGATATCTGAGCTCAAAATACTAAGCAACCCTTTTATTTACAGGTCAAACATATATTACACAATTTTATTTATAGATGTATTACACAATATCAGAGAAATACTTAGTAAACTGTGTACAGCCATGAGGGATACAGCTAAACAGCATAACCCTGCATGCTGGGACTGTTAGGGTTAACAATATATTCTGCTGTATAAATATACTGTAACCTCTGGTTGCATTTATTTATTTAGACATGGTACAGCAGCAGATACATGTGAGAAAGATACCCTTCTTCAAATGCATTGCAATAAAAGAAAAAAACAGATAAAGTAGACGTGAACACTAATCCCTTTTGTTCATTAATCATTTGATCAAAGCTCGGCAAAACCACTCCTTCATGCTCGTCTGTAGGAACACGGGAACCTGGCAACAAAGTCATTAGACTTGTGTTTGTAGCACTTGTGTAAATATTAATTCATCAGATGCAGGTGTTTACTTTCAGCTGGTGCCTGGAAGTGATGAAACTGAGCATTTGAAACAGGTCTATTATTATAACTGTTAATTATTATTATTATAGTGTGTTTGTTTTGTATCTCTGTTGACTCGGAGAGCCCTGCAAAAATAATTCTGATGTGCCTGGACTGCTGGTCTAGGCACAGATGGCAAATAAAAAACCTTGAAGGTGTCAATATGTACGTGTGTCTGCATGTGTGTGTGTGTGTGTGTGTGTGTGTGTGTGTGTGTGTGTGTGTGTGTGTGTGTGTGTACCTGCCTACCATTGTCTTGGCCCACGAGGCCCGTGGGGGCGTGGGCCAGTGTCGGGGAGCTCCAGCTGTGTCTCTGACCGGCTCCTCGGGTGCTGCTGTACTCCCAACGTTTCTGCTGCAACTGCTGGAGCCAGTAATGCATCACCTGCCTGCTGGGGGCCTGGAGAGAGAAACACACACACGTGCACACACACACACACGTTTACTAAGCTGTAAAACAAAATCGGTCAAATACATATGGGAGAGAATTTACAAGGCAAGTCAAGCTTCAACATAAATGGAATGACACCTGCAAATAATAACCGCTGTGAAACTAAATAAAGAACATGAAAGCGCCCAAAAGCACTTATAGCAGGTGGTTTAAGATCGGTCAAGATCGGTCATGTGAATGAGGAGCTGGTTTCAGTCTCAGTTCCAGCCTTGGGCCGTGCAAGCTGTTAACCATCAACCAGTCCTACCATCTGCTGGAGTGACTCCAGACGTTAGTGAGCAGTC
Source organism: Liparis tanakae (assembly GCA_036178185.1). NCBI lineage: Eukaryota > Metazoa > Chordata > Actinopteri > Perciformes > Liparidae > Liparis > Liparis tanakae. Next base: position 4,179,604 of record CM070108.1, on the reverse strand, counting down.
AGCCTCTGAAGAGAGAGAGAGAGAGAGAGAGAGAGAGAGAGAGAGAGAGAGGACACCTGTCTGCTGTCTGGACCTAGTCACCGTCACGTGACAGCAAAGAAGACACAATCACATGAGATGACCCTTTGCTGTCATGAGGGCAGATGAGCTCACGTGCTATCAGACTGAGTCTAAATGTATCTCTATAAGTAAATAGTGACCTGACAGTGCGCGTCGATTAAGCTCTTGTCTGGTGAACACGTGTGGCCCATCAGATTTCTTTTTTTTTTTTTTTTTTTTTAAGCCAGCCTTTTTCTCAAAAGTTGTTGCATCACAACCGGGTCAGCAGACATCTTCGCATGTCAGAGTGAAATCAAAAGCGAGAATAAAACAAGTTCGCATGGGTGTGTCTGCGCGTCCAAACAGAAAGGAAGTGACAAATGACAGCGAAGGAGTGCAACCCATGCTGAAAAGTTCCCCTACCTTCAGGAGAAACTCCTTCCCGGTGGTGCGGATCTCAAACTGTCCCTCTTCCCCCTCCACGTCGTAACTGAAGCACGCGTCGCCGATCTCGATGTGCCCGAGCGGCAAGGCATCTTGGGGAGTCTTGAAGTAATACAAGTAACACTTCCTCGGATCGTACACGAACCACCTCGGCTTGTACCCCCGAAGAGGCCCCTTGCCGGACAGTTTGTGCAGGTACCCGCACAGCTTGGAGGCCTGCTCCTTCGCTGCCTCGACCCCGGCCACATCCCCCGACCTGGCGGCCGCAATGCGCGCCGCTGTGCACGGGCTTGCTTCGCTGCCATCCTCCTCTTCGTGCATCTTTCCCCGAAGTGTGTTCGTGCGGCGGATGCCCACTACTGTTTCCACCGCATGACTGCCTGCCTCTACGCGAGGGCGACATGGGAGATGTAGTTCGTTCCATTAGTGACGCGTCGTGCGCCACGTGAGTGCGTGAGGCGCGGCCGCACCGCTGGGGGGCGGTGTTCAACCAGATGTGCAACCTGAGATACTTCAACTGCAGGAAAGGTCAAATAAAAAAAGAGAGTAGTAAATATATATGTATATATACATATATATTTGATTGTGTATATATATACATATATATTTTATTTTATTGTGTATATATACATATATATTTTATTTTATTTTGTATTTTATATTTCACTTTGTACACTTTACTTTATGCACAGTTACTTTCTTTCTTATACTTATATTTTATTGTGTTTAGTTTTATCGGTGCTGCTATTGTTGTCAACAAATTTCCCCTTGGGGATTAATAAAGTATATTTCTATTCTATTCTATTCTATATATATATATATATATATATATATATATATATATATATATATATATATATAATATTAAATTCCCCAAAAATTGGAAACGTAAAATACAAATATGTTTTTCATATATATATATATATATATATATATATATATATATATATATATATATATATATATATATATTAATCCAGATATCTGGATTAAAACAGATTTGCACTTCAGTGGCTCTTAAATATCTTATTATGGTACTTTTGTAGTTTGACTATGTTGAGGAAATGTTACTTTCTGTATTCTTGTTGTTCTTAGTTTGTACTCTAGGTTGAAATGCACTTATTGGAAGTCGCTCTGGATAAAAGCGTCTGCTAAATGACAATGTGATGTGATGTAATAACAAATACTTAAGTGTCAGGGGGACATGGTTGGATGAACACCATGGTAACAATATGCTGTTGGTGTCCTGTTACACACTGTGCATATCACTTTATGTCACATATGTTGCCTAAATGGAAGCTCCAGTAGAAAAGTAAATGAAGTGTATTACTTTATGTCACATGTAATAAACTCATTTTAGGTGCTGTATGCAAATGGTGATATGTGACTAGTACTGTAACTAGAGCTGTAAAATAAATGTTGGAGTAAAATGTACATCTGTCTCTCAAATATAGTGGAATACAAGTATTAAGTGGAAGTATTCAAGTCAAGTCCTTCAAAACAACAATATTATGCATGTGCATTGTGCACAATACAAACACAAAGTATAACTAATAAGCAAAGTACTTTAACACCTATAGCTAAATGCAGTAAGGGGGTAGTGCAATGGCTGAGTGGTTCGGATGCATATTATATATGCCCTGCTTAGGTTTAGGCTTGTGACCTTTCTGCATACCATTGACTTCTTTCTCTCCCCATGTTTTTTGTATTTGTCACAGGGAGCGAGGGGCCAGAGCTCATGTGCAGAGGAACAAAAACCCTCTTTTTACAGAGGCAAAAGGTTCCATACAAAAACTCAGGTTAGCGATAGGTACTAAAACAGACAGGTACAGCAACAAGAAAAACAAGGAAGAGAGTACTAAATACAACAATCCAACAGGAGGAAACGCAAAGACAGGCGCAATAAGGGGGAAACAGGTGTACGGCATGAGATACTAACGAGACAAGAGTGGCTGATGGCAGGTGCAGTTAATTAAACAATCAAGGAGACAGGAGACACAGAACAGGGCGTTACAGTATTTACTCTCAATAAAGGGGGATCATTTTATTACAGTGGGTCAAATTAAATGAGTTATTACTCATTTAATCTTGAAACTACAGTATCTTAATCAATAATTAAATCTAATTCTCAGCAGTTGTTATACCAAAGTAAAATCTGTGATGTTGACATGTGTTAACTTGGTTATTCACAGTGTGACTTAAACAATAAAACAGAGATTAATATTGAATATTTTCTAGTGGGCTCAGAGTACATTCTGAAGCTGCAGGAAGCCGTTTAACAAGCATCAGGCTGATTGATGGTTGTAGATGTGAACAGATGCTCAGACATGATTTATGTGTGTCCTAGACAGTTATGACTCAACCTTTGGTGCATATACAAATATGTGTTCCCTATTGAAACAACAGTGAAAACCAACAACAACCTAGCCAACTTGTTTTTGTTAATGATATGATGTTCGTCAGGCTGAACCTTGGCTCACTAGGTTGTTTTTGAGGATGCATGTTTAATCCTCTTATGTAAAGGTGCTGAGGTTTTGTTGAAATGACATTTGACGAACCTGACCTCACTTGTGACCTTAAAGAGACGCACATCCTGTTATAGGTGTCGCCAGAAGACTGATTCTTTTGTCTGGTAACTGTCTGAAAACTCTGCCTCATTTTCTATGATTTTGTTATGTTGTTCACACGTTGATATCGGGTCATTATACACTGCCTGTAACATTGGATCTTTGAAAACACGGAAACAGTGATAGCATTTGACCCTAAATCTCTCAACGCCCCCGGAGGAGCACATAATGACTCACAAAGAAGTTTAAAACTGAGATACAGTATTGTTGAGATGATGTTGAAATTCTATGGCATGTACATGTTGCAATACTTAGTCATAAATGGAACATAGCAGTACAATTATTGCGTAAACAGTGGTTGGGTCGCTGGTTAATTTCTATTATATGAACATTTTAGAAAAAAAATCTACTTTACAGACATCAGAGAAAGGTTCGCTATGGTGCTTATAGGGAAAAGTGTGTCTTCTGAGATCAAAGTTGAAGCAACGTTATCATTGGGGAATGCTGAGATCTCAGTCTCAGAGAACCAGCAGAGAAAATGATTCACAACAACCGTCTCTGCCATGGGGGAACGAGTGAGCAATTTGTTTTATGATAATCTTATAATCAAGGTTGGGAAATATCTCATCTTATTCTAGTGTCGTCTATGCCCTTTAATGTATCTGTAGATGTTCCTAAACATTTCCATTTGTTCATACATTTGCTCCGGCCTTGTCAGCCATGAATAAACCAGGTGAGAAAACACAGAAGATCCACTACTGACGCAACTTCTCTCACATTAGTACATTAAACAAACCGCCTGTGGTTAAAACATCTCTCATTGCAAACCACTGCACTCATGTGGACCACAACCACAGCTGACTTTAGCCTACTTTCCGTTTCTCTTCAGGAAGCTTGAGCTTTGTTCTGACGTCTCTCTGATACAAATGAGCTGCATGAACCCTGCTGTCTGGTCACCGAGCAGCACTTTCCAAGCCGACGGAAAGATATGTGCAATAGTAAATGTCATCTGTCTGTATCTCCCATGTGCTGTCGGGTCACACTCCCTCAGAACACCTTTGGTTACAGACGGTTCAGAAGTTGAGAGAAGCATTTGAATGTTTGCTTATAAGACACCAGGTTCAAACCACGCACTCTCAAGAAAAGGTACGTACTCCATCTCAACTAACACACATACTCATGTCATGAAATAGTTTTTGAGATTTACATTCAGCTGAAAAATAATTTCTAATTTTCTATCTTTTTTTAGAAATTGAAAAAATTGCTGCGTGCTGTACAGACAACAGAAACCCAGATCTGATACTTTTCAGGGTCACGGGCAAAAGACCAGAGACATACAACATCCCCCCGCCTCAGGACCGGTCTGATGTTTTGCTTCAAGGTGAGTACGTCACCAGAACTGATCCCCTTCTGCTGTAATAACTAACTCATTCACCACATAATCTCCATGCAAAGTAGAAGTTTGCATAACATCAGAGTGACAACGCAGCAGCGGATGTTCATGTCATTTTATGGATGCAATGGAAAAAACTACCTTATTTGTATCTAGAGGGAGAATGGACTTTGGACATAGTGAATTCTGAATAGCTTTAATTATTTTATATTAAATAATTAAACATTGTTACACATAACAGAAAATATACAGTATGTTAAAATGCAAGATGAAGTTCACACGTGACTGAAAATGTTATTTCCTGCAACAATGAAAGTGTTGACCTAATTTTAGGTTGACGCTTCCTGGAAAATAAGCAAATTAGTCGGTTAAAATGCACTCTCGCTGCATGTGTTCTCGAAATGAATGCTGGTTGTCTTCATCGGCTCTCTGTGTATTTTTGATAAGGACCAGGCAAGGATGGAGCAAAGGGAACTAACAGCTAACTCTAATGTTGAAGCAACTGATGGAAGACTCAGGGAACTGGCTTCAAAGTGGTTCATCGAGACTCAAGCTCCACTCATCGTCCACAACGGCTTCTTCCCCACATGGTTCCTGGGCTTCATCACAAGAAAGTAAGTATTAATTGAGGAAACATTTCACTAAATTATCATGGTTAATATTAAGGTCAAGAATATACTTTAACATAATTAATATTAACAATATTAACAATATTATAATAATTGTTTTGTGACACCAAAGAAATTCCATTTTCCAAAATGCTATATGTTCTATTTCTATAGAGAATTATAAATAACTACTATATATTTCTAATATATATATATATATATATATATATATATATATATATATATATATATATATATATACAATTATAGTACAGAGTAGTAACCAATGACGGCATATTTTCATATAGAAGATATATTTAATTTGTAAGGAAAATAATTGTAAATTAAGCTGTATAATCTTAACACATGTCCATCAGGTGCAATGACATTTCAGTCATATCCTCTGCAAACATACAGTAGACACATAAAGAAACGGAACATTGGTAGATGACATGTTTTGTGCAAATGACCTTAAACCGAATGGATTTTCCTTTTAATGGGATGTAATTTCCGAGGGGACTTACATCATCCTGTGTTTAAAGCCTCACTGTTCCTGTAAACTCAAGCCCATTGGGCTTCTGGAAAACCTTTTTCAGTTTGTGTTTTAAAGATGTTTGTGATCTATCAACAGGGAGGCTGAAGACAAACTCAGAGAAAAGGAGCTTGGCTGTTTCCTGATCCGCCTCAGTGAAAAGGTCATCGGATACATTCTGTCGTATAGGTGAGTGTTGCTTTGCTCTACACAACCTCTGATTGGGCTTTTCAATGAGACTATTATCTTCTTTATATTAATATTTCTGAATGCAATCTTGTTGCCAAATATTCCCTCTGCATTTAATGTGTTACTTTTATTATTATGTATTATAATGCTTGCTTATTATATTGATGGGTTATTGCAGGTATATCTTCACAAATTAATACTGCTCTTCAGATTTTAAAGTGCATTATGTAATGAGTATTTCAAAGATCTCCAAACTATATCATATTGTACTTTCTTTTTTCTTCTTTCTTATTAACAGATCTTATTTCAGTGATTTTCATTAAACTCCCATTTAAATATATTTTTTCAGAAGAAGGAACCCATTTAGCTTTTTTTTTTAAATGTATTTAACTAATTCATTTTAATTTCCTGTTGCAGAGGCAAGGATCGATGTCGACATTTCGTGATAAACCGAAGTGAATCAGGGCAGTTTTTAGTCTGTGGAGAAACTGAGGGGCACGACTCAGTCTCTGACCTCATCAAATACTACACGTCAAGCCCCATTCAGCCGTTTGGAGAGTATCTAACATCTTCGTGTTTTGAGGTGAGACAAAACCCCTCTGTCACTTTCTCTCAGTAGCGTCGATGGAGAATGAAGGTCTAACTGGTGTAACTGGTGTTTTTGTTCTCGCAGGCACTAGACAAAGACCTCTATGATATCATCCAGGTTTGCCCGAGAGAGAACTGGCCTGTGGCCAATGTCAGAGCTGTGAACAACATGCAAAACCCACAGATCAACTCGGCCTCAGAGCAGCCGCCTGCACGGCCGCCAAAGAACTACAGGACACTGGAGGCAAGTAGAATAGTAGTAGTGTTGCACACTATCCAGATATATATATATTTTTTATTTTATTTTTTTACAGTGCTTTATTTATATTTACATTTACATATACAGTATGTTGTGTATATGCTGTGTATATATACATATATATTTAATTGTATGTTATTTTGTATTTTATATTTCACTTTGCACACTTTACTTTATGCACTGTCACTTTCTTTCTTTCCTTCTTTCTTATACTTATATTTTATTGTGTTTAGTTTTATCGGGCTGCTTCTGTTGTCACCAAATTTCCCTTTGGGGATTAATAAAGTATATTTCATTCATTCATTCATTAAAAAAAACGAGATGTACAAGAATATTATTCTGATGTATATATGACTGCAGACAGTGTTGCTGTATTAACACCTCCAAGCTGACTTTATGAAGCTGGCTTGTTTTAATGACAGGGAGTACCACCGTTGCCTCGGAGGAGCAGGCCCCTTGCGAGTGACCCCCTGAATGTGCCGGACAGCGTTGTGTATGCTCAGCTCAGTAAGCAATCCCCAGGAGAAAATATCGGGAGAGCTGAGAGATCCACAACCCAGGATCAGAGCAGGTGTGGTCCGCCATCTGTTTACTCTGAGCTCGACCTGTTGGAGAGCAAGAGCAGGTCTCTCCCGCTCCTGAACAACACCTCTGATGCAGAGCAGTCTTACAGGCTGAGTGCACCCCCCCACACTCCTCCGAGACTTTCCCCGAAGCCCATCAGACAAACCACCAGCCCAGAGTACACTGGTGGCGGTGCTTTCTATCAGCTGGCTGGCCAGCCTGGTAGTCCTGCACACACGACATCCTCTGGGACCAGATCTGCAGAGGTCCCCAATGAAGCCGCCGTTAACATATATCATCTCATCTCTGACCACGAGGACGCAGCTACACCTGAACCCCGCAGCAACACGTGTGAGTCTGTGAAGGACGTCAGACCCAAACATAAAAACTCTTACAGTGGGTTAAAGGTTAGTAGTGTTGTCAACGTGTTGCATTCAAACACATTGGATGTTGTATTCAATATTGATGCTATTTTATTTATTGATTAACTCTGTTTTACCTCCTGCAGAATGATACATGGAAGTGGCTGTTCCCTGAAGTCAAGAGGAAATTGTAAAGATGTTATCTCACCAGCTAATGTTCGCTAGTTGTGCGTACATGGTGCAACCATCAATGCTGCACTTCATTCACTGGAAACTTTATTTGCATAAAGATCATTAAAAGTCTGCAGAAAAATATATTGAGGAAGTGTGTCAAATATGTTGAAATGAAGTGTATTATATCCTATCATCTAGTGTTCTTTTGCTCTCTAAATATAGTTTTAATGGTGTGTACTAAAAGACAGTATAACCTTATTGTACCTGAATGCTTTCCATAGTCATAGCTTTACAAGAGATTACATAGAGGTATAGATGCAGTACTTTATGTAGAGGGTGTTAGGTGTATGGAAATAAAATGTTTCCACTAAAATACGTAATACTAATATTCATATAGAATGATCGACATGTGTTTATATTGTCAGTCACTTATTATTAGTTAATACACCAGCCAGAGAGGCCTCATAGGGAGAGTTGTAGTATTCCATAACTGTGACTGTTACTTGAATACTGCTAAATTGGGTAGGGTTTTAAAATGTTAATCAATATAAATAATAGGATATTTCGATACGCAGCATATATCTCTATCTGCCATCGAGCAGTTGATCAGATCTCCACTGTGAAAGCATAACCCACCATCTTAAATCCCATCAAATTAAAACAGACGAGGTCCGTTGGAGTGAAGTCAGTGAGTTTCACACACCGTTCGGTCCTGCTCCACCACACAAACTTACTGAAACTTGCTTTGAGTAATGGCTGCTTTACAGCTGCAGTATCACGGTGCACCAGAAGCTTCTCTGCTGGAATCATAATTAAACAGATGTTCTCCGTGAGACCTTTAATTAATGAAGCCACACAATCAGCACTGCATTGCCCTGGATATTTGGTGCTGGCCTCATAAAGGGGCCTGGAGATAAAAGAAAAATTAACTGGCTGCTCTGATGACTGCACACTGTTTAACTGACTCCGACATCCGACCCTTTCAGGCAAATTAAGACACTCAGTATCAGCTTTTCCTAATTCTTCTTAGCTGACAATGTGCGTGAGAAGAATCATACAATCCACCCCCATAACTGTTTTTTACACTCGAGTTTTGATGGTGATCTGCAGGATTCAGCCTGAACTGCCATCACAGTTCCAGTAACAAAGTCAATGTTGTAGTCATTTTGCCAATACAGCTGACACAGGAGAGACGATTGCCTCACAACACACTAGAGATGACCTTATGTTTTAATTTCTCAGACCTAGGACATACTTGTTTTGCTGCCATTGCACTTGGCAGCAACCACATAGAGATGTCTCAGATGTGACTCATAGCAGATTAAAGAAAAATTCTGAATGCATGGCTGCCCAACCCTGAACAGTATGACTCACGAGTTAATCTTAACCCTCCTGTTACCTTCAAATTTACTAATATATTTTACCCGTGTGGTCAATTTTACCCGCACAATTAAAACTTAAAAAAACATATTAGAACGAATATTGTTTCCCAAGTTTAAGTGTCAGGTACTTTATGTTTGTTGACTATCTAAATAGCCCTTTAAATAAAATAAAAAGTTTATATTTCTTATATGTTTTACACAGTGAAAAACAGCCTGGGTGTCAAATTGAACCCAAAGAACACCGATGTGTTCAGGACGGTGGAAATATATCATCATGTTTATTATATGTTTTTCTAGTTGTCTCCAATAAATTAGGAACATGAAATATGAAGGAAAAAAAGTAGATGTCAAACATTGCATGGGGTCAAATTGACCCCAAAGGTAACAGGAGGGTTAAACTGCAAGCTAATATAGTTCATTGTGTTCCATACTGTACTCTGTATGCATCTGATGCTAATCTCTACCGAACAGCAAATAAAGCAAGATTAATCAAACAACATGACCGACGCCCTTTCCTGTAGCTTCCCCATTGAGATTAACCATGTGTGCAGTCATCATGCCTGTGAGGGCTGCGCTCACTTCTAATGAGATCACATCGTGCTTAACAAGCTTTTACTGCTCCTACAAGGAGGGGCTATGTCGAGATGGAGTCCATTCCTGATCTTGGCTGTGCACGGTCCTTATCACCATCGATGGGTGGGTTGAGGTAAACTGTTGATATGAACTGAATTAAATGTGCAGGTCAGGCCATTCAGTTGAAATTATTCATTTTTGGTTGACAACAACAAGAATAATTGCATTCTTTTTCATGCTTTTGACAACAATTAACATCACAAATCCATTCACCAAAATAAAATCAAGACAGAAAAACATATTTATTCTAAGTAAGACAAATACCTGAAGTCACATTAAATACTGTAACGAGTATATCCAAAAGATGGCCGTATTTAATGATAATGGCTGAGGCAGAAAAAAGCTATCGACATGTGTTCAGACGACAGAGCCCTTCATGTAACTGGAGAACAGTAAGATATGATTGTCGTCATCATCAGTTCCACAAGCAAAAAACCCAGCCCAAAATGTTCAGAGCAATACACATCTTGCATTGCTCGTATAAAATAGCTGTATGCCCTTAATACCAATGCTGTGCTTTCATTCACTTCAACCTTTTACCTTAGCATTATGAGTAAATATATAGTGTGTAGGAAGACTTCAGTGGGGGTATCTCATGTGCAATATACTGTAGGTAGATGATATTTGTATGCATCAATCCAGAGTCTGGCTCTTTTCTCACTTGATTAAATCTTGAAATGTGGAATGAATAGTCTTTCTCCCAACAAGAAGCCAATCCAGGTCAAGCCCTTTCATAGGTGGTAAAAGTAAATTACATTTCCATCAAGTAAGGAAATAACAGGTCCTTGGAATCCAGCTTCATCCAGTATTTTGCTTGGGGAGGTCGGATTTGTTTGGACGTTGGGATTGTGAGACAGGCACTGTGCTGTGGCCGTGACAGAGTGCAGGTAGAGTCCTGAGGTTCACCACGCTGTCGACCTTGGAATCCTTCCACGGAGCCCTCTCAGATTCGTATATGGAAGGTGCTGAAGTGACAAAAGAGACAATATGAGAGACAGGTGTTAGTCATAGTGCATGTTAAGACACTGGCTTACTGTAGAGGTAGGAATAAGCACGCATGAATCCAGTGCCTTCATGGCATCCAGTCCACTCCCATTCAAATAAGCAAATGTGCAAAGCGTGGCTCAGGATTCAATTGATTGTTAATCTGATAGCGAAATGATAAAAATGATCACCAACCATCTAGTGAATGAAAAATGTAAGTAACCAGTTCTACAGCTCACAGCGCTGCAGCGTGCGGGCTAATGCATGAATTGCCTGATTTTAAAAGGCCAATGTTTGCCATATAGAATGAGGTATGTACAGAGTGTTGACAGATTCATCAAACATTTAATCACCTTAAAAAGTCAGGGGCCCTCGTAATCATGTTTTCAAAGTCAGCAAAAGAGAGTTTGCTGTCTCCGTCTAAATCCGCCTCCTCGATGGCTTTCTCACACACGAGCTGCACCTCTTCGGGAGTCAGCTCCTCCTTCGTCAGCCTATTCAGGGTCTTTTCCAGGTCCTCTTTGCACAGGTAATTATCCACGTTGAAATCTGTGGGCAACAGAGATGTATACAAAAAGAACCAACACATTTGTATTTGATCAAATCATTTTAAATTAAAAATAATGCTGATGTTTTTTTTTGTAATACTCATTACCGTATATTTTGAAGGCATATATTGCCTTGAGCTCTCTTGGAGCCATTTCACTGAGGACTGAAAACATGTCCACAAATTCATTGAAGCTGAGATTACCCATCCCATCCTCGGAGAAAGCCTCTACAATCCTGCTGCAGAAGGGGTTTTCCTACAGAGGGAAGGGAATGACAACATGTAGATCAGTACCAAGGATGCCACTCTTTAATATACATGTACGAGTCATTGTCATGTAAATAGCAAGTGGTTTGGATGAGAAAACAGATATCTTAAAAACACCCTAATGAACTATAGGCGACATGCTTCTGTCAGTTTAACAGATGATCTGCAGAGGTATAAACCGGTAGGTGTTTTCTGCTGATCACTGGGTTTATGAAAAGGGCTGACTGCCGCTTTTTGCCTGAGCCATTATTTTCTTATTTTCACCTCCATTGCTCAACCATATGTTGCTACTAAAGATTTTATACCCCAGGTAAGTAGCTTATTTGATGCAATAAATTCCCACTGAAGAGACCTGGAATCTCAGTAACTCTGTACGTTTATCTAATATACACACAGATGTTCTCCAGAGGACGATTAGCATGTTTAAGCTTAATGCAAGATCAGCAAAATAACCTGAACCTCATATTCCTGAGACATGTCAGTATCATCCAGTCAACTCAGCCCAGCTCATTACAATTCAGCCAGATGAGTGTATTTATGGTTACGAAGCTGGAGAGCACTTTGGGGGATTGTGTATCGTCTAGGTCTCATCAACCCTGCCTTGAGTGGTCTCCGTCTTCCTCCCCACCATCCCATCAGGCCATGTGACAGTTTTAAAGGCAAGGGCCACATTGTACGTCTCTGTGCTGAACCCTTGGTGAATTAGGCCTCCGTATGAAATCGTGTGGTATTTGTGTCTGGTGCGCAGGAGAAGAGTGGAGGTAAATGTGGCTGCAATGTTACACAACATGCAAAATCCAAGATTCCTGGATGTTCTTTTCAAACGGCAGGTGCTTTAAAATAGGAGGGGGTGCATCAGTCCGAATAGAAAGGCTGAGCGCTTCATGGCACATTAACTTTCATGAGCTCACAGAGCGGTGTCATACAATCAGATCAGTGATGACGACGGTTAGAAATCAATTCTGTCTGCTGAAAGAGAGTGTGTATTGATTAGGTGTCGGCCCACATAAGTTGTGGGTGTTGTTTTAGTGTCCTTATAGCACAATCCAAAATAAGAAGACACAACAGTGGTACACACTGCGGGTGAAAAGCAAAGTGTGGCTGATACATTAGGCAAAAGGACTTGCTGAGGGGTATGGCAAATATGGTTTACCTTTAACTCTGGCATGTTGACTATTAAGGCTAAAGGCACTTTACAATTAGGTTCCTTGGTGTAGTCCATCGGTACAAGATGTGGAGCCAACTCATGGTATCTGCCATGCAACCTAGAATGAAAAATATAAAATATATATAATATAATATACATATATATATATATATATATATATATATATATATATATATATATATATATATATATGAGAAACAAGCTTTAATTTTACTCAAGATAATATAAGATATACTTTCATGTGTGATGCATTTGACATGCTGTGTGGAAAACATTTGAACAATAAAATAAAAAGAAAAGATATATAAAAGATATTTTTCCTGGGGGAAATTGTTCTCTGTAGGATTTCAGAGGACAACTGATTTAGTACGGTGATGTAGTTAGCCTCTCATTCTCTCTCCTGACCCTTTTTTATTGTGCTATGAAAACCTTGAATTTTATGTCATTCATTATTGAAAACAATATCAGAGACTGTGTGAATGATAAAAGACACAACGTCGGGAGACTGGGTGCTTATCTACACTGTCCTGTGACTAATCCTGTCATGGTGTAGCTGCGTTGCCCGAGCAGCGCCACCTATCAGCAGCAACACTGGTCCTAGAGGACAAGCTCACTCCAATTAAATTACATAAACCTGTCAAAATGATGGAGCTTCATTGGTACACCGCAAGAAATGAGCGAGTAAACCGTAATTTACAAAACGATTACACAAGAAACAGAATAACTTAAATATTTTTAATCAAGTGATATGACTCAAGACTGACGGGGTGCAAATCCTTATAATATCCCCATTGCAGCTGGACACGGAAATAAGAAGTGTTTTATGAAGGCGGTAAAGTGGAAGACCATCACGCCCTCTGATCATTGTCAATTTTGTTTGGATGTCCTTGGAATCAAAGCCAATTTCACTAATGAGGAACAAGTACATGCATACTATCTGTTAGAAAATGGAGGGAAATATGCAAATATTTAGTTTTGTGAGTAGGAAATTAAAAGAAGAGAGTTCTGCTGAAAGGCACATGTGGGTTTCTGTGGTTTTAAAGTAGGGTAGGGATTTGATCCCCTAATGTAGGATCAAACAAGCATGTTTCTGTTTTTATACGGAATCCAAGCTGTTTTGTAAAATGGTCTTCAATCCTTCGTTAGTTCTTGATAGTTTGTGTAATTTTAGAAGACAGTTACCAATATATAACTTCAATGTTTGGGATATCATTTAAAGAATAATCTTTACTGCACAAATCAGACCCTGATTCTCATCCTTTTTTAATGTTAAACTGCAACATTCTTGAGTATCAGCTTTTAATTTATTTAAGTAGCTGTGCATCTTCTTAGATCTAGAACCACTGATAAAAGATCCTGAAACACGAGTATCATTGGCCAATTCCATTAAAAAGAAAAGCAAGCCATTTGTTTAATTTATACCCGTCATCAAGTGGCTGAGTGACAATTAGAGAGAAATTCAGCGGCCCGATGAGTCATAATAACTTTTCTTAATCACTAAGAGTATAGATATGTATTTAATTGTTGTAAGTGTTGAGGTTGCACATGTCGAAATGTGACACTGAAAACAACACCACAGTCAAAAGGTCAACATGACGTTCAAAGGTTTAGGTAACATACTGATGCTACAGGACAGAACCTTCTCCATCTTCCTTGACAAACACCGTAAGATTAACATTTAAGCTCCATGAACCATCAATGCACATTCTGTGACATGCAGATGTAATTGCATGTGTCTAGATTGGCTGTTACGCTGCAGACTGTTTGGGTTTGCTGAGATGTGACGTTGATGGGCAGTAAAAAGAAAATATTTAGGATGTCAGTCTATACAAAGACATTTGGAAGCCACTTAACTATAAATGTAATTTTAAATTATATTTTAAACACCAATATCATTATGAGTAGGCAAATCGAATGGTTAGATCAAGTGGCTTATAACATAGGTACAGTCTATGTGCTGTTCATTTAAAAAAATAAAACATCTGCATCAGAATCAGAGTAGATTAAATAAATCTTACCGCAGAATTTCTTTGCGGGTGAAAAATGTACAGTCCTGCAACAAGGAAAAAACAACATATCAAAACATAAATATTAGAATTAGGCATTTGGGTTTGAAAAAAGACTGTATAGCAGATTATTTATGATGCAATAGATATTTACACATTTTATAAAACACATTTGTGAATCACATAAAACAAGGCGGTTTCTCTGAAGACACCTCTCTTAGTGAAGACTGGTCGACAAGGTGTCTCTTAAATGATGACGTATGTGAGTGTTCTAGGAACAATGGTTCATAGGGAACATTATCTGCTGTCTCACATGCATATGTGGGCACACACATCCTCCAACAGCCCTACAGGAAGCACTTGACTTTACTTCTCCCCTGGTATCACTTTGACTCAGCTGCGCTTAAGAGTGAAAGAAGCAGAGCAAAGCCAGCTGAGCTCTAGACATCTATTCACTCAAAACGAAGATATGTGTGTTCATGATAATTGTATAATAACTATTCATCATAACCTTGTCTCCAGTGTGTAAGATTACACTATTAGTAAGTCTGTGAGTGGTGAACAAAACAAACTCACCGACTCACTAGCTAGGGGGCTAAACATTGAATATCTGATGCTAGAAAAATAAAACCAAACACAAAGACAACAACTAATGCAAGCAGAACGCCAGAGTGTGTTGAGAGGAGTAACCAGAGAGGCTCTTGAGAACCAAGCTGTCTCCTGAGAGTAGAGTTTCACAGCATGTACGACCGGTTTGGCATCAATTATTGACACATAGTAAACCTGTGCACACAAAGATGTGTTTCTTTCTCAGTACTCTGGATTATTGAGAACAAAGGGACATATATTCTCAAATAGTTGGTATTGACATCAACACCTTCTGTTTGGAATGACACATCTATGAATCACATAACTTGTGATTACGACTGGGTACATATTTAAACAGTAGATTCATAACTGACCATGCCTTAGTGGGAAATCGAGTATTGCTTATCATTATTTGATGGAGTTCAGAACCATATGGTACTAACGATCCAGATACTAATCCATGAGCCTTTTTCTCAATCGCACAAGCTACAATCAAGACATGGCTAATATCAGGGTGAGATTTAAAAAGTGATATATAATAATAAAGTCATGGGATAGTAATACAATGTAATGGAACATTCATGCAATTAAGTCTTTAAAAATGGACACCTAATAAGTATGAGCATTACAACGCTGTATATAAGCATCATTATCAATGTACAGTCCATGCATATACTTATTTTATGCGTTACCATGTTTTTTTATGCTTTATCTCAGGGGTTGTATACCGCTCTTCCAATAATCTGCAGGTATAGACTTACCTGGTAGGCATCAAGTTGCTCGTCGGTAAATATCGTTTGCTTGTTTCCCATCTTAATCAGGTAATGTGTTGCTCGTAAACATTCACAACACTGAACGTCCGAAGCCTTTTCTCAATGAAAGGCATTTAGGGGTCCGCGCAAAGACAAAGTCTCCGCACAGGATGCGCTGACGACGACGCAAATTCTTAAGAATGATTGTTGCTGTTGTCCTCACAGAAGATGTCCGCCATGCCTGTAAAACGTAGGGGATGCGTGAAAAACATGAAAAGGGAAATACAAGTAGAAAACAAGTGTCCAGGGTCGGAGCCAGTGGAGGTTGCGTGCGGAGACCTGGAGCTGCAGACGGATGTGCAGCAGGCAGGCGGGCAGCTGCTCCACCAGAGCCACAGGCAGACCAATAGGAACTCAGGTAAATAAATAAATAAATGAATGCAATACATAATCTAGATTCTAGAACCTGCTGGGGAAGATGCTGTCTATAAATTGTGAGTTACTCCATGTTAACAAAACCAAACGTGATGCTACAGCTTTGTATGCAGTAGTATCACGTCAACAACATTATTATTTGTTGGTGAAGATAAAAGTGGGGTGCAACGTGCAGTGGTGGAATTTAAATGTATGAGCAGTCATTCTGCTCATACATCTATTTGTATATGTTGTTTATAAACTCTTAATCTGGCTAAATCTGTGCAAGTTCCATCCAAAAATTATAGATTCTAATTATTATTATAAAAATAGTCAAACTGAGCAAATAAGCAAAGTTACTTCCCATCATTGGTAATTAGTATATAAGTACAAACACAAACCTGAAAGGATATCTGCCATTACACAAAACATTAACCCATTTTTTCATTTTTCTCATCTCCTTTATTTTGTAAAGAAACGCAATTATTTTATAAATGCATATTTACATGGATTACTTCACCGCTGATTGAATTACATTTTGAGAGATCATCTATTTTCCATCCTCTTGATTTAATTAATTGTGCAACGTCAGCATGCACATCCAAAACAACACACACAGCACATCGAGTGCATTATCTGTCATCACTGTGTACCAATAAATCACTTTTTAATTTCCAGGAACCTGTTGCACAAACACAACATCTAACCAATACTGCAGCGTCCTCGTCTCACTGCGGTCAGTCTCATCCACCTGCGTGCTGCTACACCACAGTGAGCGTGTCCTGACTACACCCCAGGACAGATGCCAGTTTTAAACCCCCACACACACACAAAAACAACAACAACCACTGTCGTGTCCCTTTTCGTTTTGCTGATTAAAACCGTCGCCTTGTAGTGCGATAAGTAGCTTTCAAAGTCTCAAAGTTGGCCGCGATGGAATCGAAGCGAGAGAAAGAGCAAGGTAAGTTGTGACGGATAGCTTGTTGCTATGCTACCCGCCGAGCTAGCCGCGGCTCCAGCTAACGCGGAGCTAGCAGCGCCTCGTTGGGCACATCACATTGTGCGCGAGGGCATAGTCAGAGGAGACAAGGACGTTTATCATTTAATTCACTTAGCCACCCACTCTCATCCGACTGAATCGTGCTCGTGAAACCACGCAGCCGAAGACAAGAAACAAGCGGCTGCTAACGTTAGCTAACAACACTTTACTGGTGTCGAGCTAAGCTAAACACCGTCACCGTTTCTGTTTTTATTCTTTATTCATGCGTTTATTGGTGTGTTTCAAGATGTGTTTGATGGTCCTAATTCTCCAAACCATGACTGTTTCCCCCTTTTATAAACGGGATTAAAGCACCCTGTCTGCGAGTCCTTTTCATTTTCATATTAAGTAAATTCATAAACCTGAGATGATGTAAATATGAAATTATAGGATGAAATGTACAAATAATAATAATGTACCCCGGCATCATTATACATGGTCAACCTGTCAGGGAGCCTGTTTAATTTGTTCAGGCTGATGAACAAGTATGCATGTGCAGATTCTGCCTGAGGATAAACCAAATATAACTTCCTCAGCTGTTATTCATCCATGCGACAACATGCAACACGCACACAAACAGCACATCTGCCTGCTTGTGTCGCATAATGAAACACGAGGTCTGCTATATGTATATATATACAGCCCACACAATCATGTCGTAAACAGTAAATACCACACACACACACACACACACACACACACACACACACACACACACACATACATATATGTATATGTCTGTGTGTTTGTGTGTGTGTATACAGTATTTACTGTTTACAGCATGATTACATGGGTTGTTTGACGGTTCCGCTGTAAACAGAGCTGACAACGCTTCAGGCTTTCTGCTTCTGCAGCGCTGACTCACAACGAAAGACACTGGGGTTGTGTTGCATATATCAGGACAGACACGTGGATGTGGTGTGTTATGCTGCAGTCTTGTTCCTCTTGATACCTTCAGAAGCAGACTGCGAGAGGATAACGGCCGTGCTGCTCAAGTCTCGGACAGGAGAATTTGATTTGGAATCAATACTGTTTCTCAAATTGAGAGGTCTTGGTAAGATTTAATTACTGCATCTACTATTAATGCCTTCAATAAGGCATTACTGTTGGTCATGATTAGTTGTGTCTCTTACAGGAATCCACGATCTTGGATGCATTGGGGAGTGTATGAGTTTAGAGAAACTGGACCTCTCTGGAAATAACATCACAAATTTAGCTCCTCTTGCATCCCTTCGGCTTCTTTCTGTACTTGGGTTGTCTTCCAACAGGATTTCCAATTTAGGTAAGATTTCAGGAGCAAAGCATTCTTTGGTTGCATGCTTCATGTTCACTTTTCATGGGCATTTCTTTTGTTATTGCTTTTGTGCTTTCAGAGCCCCTGCGTACTTGTGAGAGTTTACAGCACTTAAACCTGGCTGGTAATATCATATCCAGGTATTGCAATATGTCCATTGACTAAATGCTTTCCCTCAATGAATAAGATTGTGAATATGTCTATAATTATAATGTTAATTGCATTGCATTTAAACTGTGTAATACATCACTGCTGGTAAGCTCAATAATATTGTGATACCCGTAACTATATTCTGAAGTACAACATCCTGAATTGGTTTTGTACAAATAAAGTTGTGTTTTTTCAACAGCATTGAAAGCCTACACTGCCTTCAGCCTTTGAGGAAGCTAGAAAATATACGTCTTAAAGACAACACTTACAACTATACTAATCCAGGTATATTTGTTGTGACTTTATTAGAAAACAACTCCATGAATATCATATTTTGATAAGATAACTCACAATGGCTTTCTCTGTGCACAGTTTGCAGGAACTCATCATATAGAACCATAGTTTTTGAGATGTTCCCCAACATCAAGGTGCTGGATGGTAAGATTTTTTATTTTTTTCTCCTTTTAGTCTCTTGCATAAGGTTAACTCCAAAACTCTGTTAAATGTTTGGATCTGTTTCTAAACTGTAGGTGAAAGAGTGGTCGGACGTGGGAGTGAGTTGTACCAATTATGCAAGGACATTGATGATACCATTAAAGGTATGTTTGTTGATAAGTGTGTTACTGTAACATGATGGGTAACTTATTAATACAACAGTATTAATCTGTCTAAGTGCAGTTGTTGTTATCTTGGATACACAATCATCCAATGACTTTCCTGATATGTCTGTGATGCAGTTTTAAAGTTGTATTTCTCAACTCAAATTTGACTGAACTGGTCTTCTTTCTATGAATGTCCAGCCGGTTTATTCAAGAATGGACAGCTTGTTGAACATCCAGATTGCAAACCATGGGTCGAGGATAATTACTGGGAGATAAAAAGATCAAATAATGCCATTATTGAAGAAGCCTACAAACAGTTTAACGGTAAGAGGTTTTCTGCAGAGCCGTCTTTACCAAAGAAAAGTATTACATTTGATCTACAGTAGCCAGTCAACTTAACTCGTGTGTTTCCACTATGGTATCCTATATAATTATTTTCCTCCAATTAATTTTTTCATCCAGATGTACTTCATGAATGCAGACTCCTCAACAACAGAGCCACTCATGTCATTTCCCAAACTGAAAGATCTATGAGCCTGAAGAAGCAGCCAAAGCAGTATGCCATCTGAGTTGTGCTATTTTAGACACATTAGTGTGCAAGTTTTTGTTGTATGGTATACCATGGCTAATGTACTGTAGGTTTTTCAAATTACTAAACTGTATCCAAATGCTTAATTCGGAGACACCTTTGTGTTGCAGTGTGAGGCATTTGTTGAAATTCTATCTCATCCTATGCATTATGTATCGAAGGATATGTGTAAGTGGTTTGAAAACCTTTATCCATACTGACAGCCCTCAGTTTGGTTCAACTATGTCTTTACTTGCACAGTGTGCATTTTGTACCATGCTGTAGCCTGCATTTATGCCGAGAGATATGCTGCTTAAGATTTTCTATAGGTTTGAAGTAATTTAGAGCTTTTTTTCCATTTTGCATTGCTAAATAATTTTGGGAGTAAATGTCTCCCATGCTGTATGCTTTCTTTGTAAGGTGCCCTCTTGTGAAAGTTGATTAAATGATTGTTTACAGCTGTTTCTACTTGTTTTGTATCATACAGTTTATTTATGTCTGGAACCACCTCGTGGGAAATACAATACTTATCATGCTTCACATGTTTTTTTACTCATAACTACAACTCGTACTGTACGTACATATAATACATTGTTTGAACATCCACATCCAAAAGAAAACGCGTATTAATGTTGTGACGTGGCCTCTGAGGAGCAGTCCAGTAGCGCCACGTGGCGGTGATCCTGCAAAGCTACCTTTGCTGCAATTACAGCCGCAGTCCATTCAAACTTCAGACTTGCAACATGATTGTTAAAGTACGCGGTTTCCTCTCAAAAGCTCAGATTTATTTTGTTCATAGCCTGATATTACCTCATAATACACATAACGTAATTTCCCTAAATAGTGCTTATGAAGGAAGAATTTCAGAATAAGAGCATGAACAAATCGTTTGTTTTTGTTTTTGCAGGTGTGAAACGATTCAGTATTATAGAGGATAATTAAAAGTGTGTTTATAACTGAACGTAGCATTCATAAAAATAATTAAAATGTTCATGAATCATGACGCTAACTAATGCCTGGATTTATTTATTACGAGTTTATTATTTGGGGATAATGGTCCCAAACGGAAATCCGCTTTGAGCTGCGGTGAGCTGAACGAGCTGCTGCTGCTGCTGCTGCATCGACCTTGGCTAGTTGAAGATGGCAGGGATGGCGTGGAGGTCAGCGGTATGTACGGGGGGAATGTTGGACTATCTTTTTAAGTGCTGCATCAAACTCATAACACTGTGTTTATATTAATCAATTAACGTTAAGACTGCAGGCAAATCAGATAGTAACGTTAACGTGACCGACCCTTTTAGCTAACATAGCTAGCTCAACGCTACTTGCTTGTTACTATAGCAACCTGATAATTGTCTGTTTCGCTCGGTTAGCTAACCTAGCTGCTGCATGTCTTATGTTATCGTACATTGTTGTCAACGTTAGTGTATAGCTGATTGCTCTACATATGTCAATGAAAATGTCCCTCATCTACAGATTCTTAACCTACTAAAACAGTGGGGTTTGTCGCTCAATGGCAAGGATAAAATCAAGGCTCAGGAAGTAAGTTCAGCATAAAGCTAGATACGTATTAAAATATACACTATCCTTGCTGCGTTTGGTAAGCTATTAGTCTCCCGCAGTAGTAACGCTAATGTTAATCAAATCTGGAATGGGCACTTTGTTTTTCCAAATGTTCTCGGTCAGCGCCTTTGCTACTGCATGTCTACAAGTTCTGTAATTCAACTAACCTACGATAACATGTGTAATGTACTGTAAACTGTCAGTTGTGTTTCACAGCTAAAGGTGACCTCTGGCTTCTCCTATTCGTGATTGACATTACCCTCTTTTGAGGTGATGATGATTATCAATAGCTGAGCCTAATTCTTTTTGTAGATTATACTGAACAACAGAACATAGTTTTTAAGTGCAATGAGCATGCTGTTCAATAACTCCTGCTGGAGTCTCTTCTTCCAAAATGTCCTTTGCAAATTGTTCCCAAGTCATGCTTATCCATTAATGCAGATATAATTTACTTGATGCACTGCTTTTCGTTTTTAGAAATGTTTGCTGCACTAGTGGCCAAGGATTAGCAGTAATTATGTACCTTATGGTCAGAAATGGTGCTTCACTCGGGAATAGTTATCCAGATCAAGTCTTTTAACATAAGTGTACACTTCTTGGGTACTTCTGTTCTTTGTTGGGGGCTGAGTTTGGTGTTTTATTATTGCCTGTACAAACCTTGGTCATTTTGATTGTCAGGTGTCACAAGCGGTTGGCGCTTTAAAGATAAAGTCTCCCCAACCCAGGACGTTCATGCGTGGGGTATCTATCTTTCCTCTTGTGCTGCACAAAACTTCTTGCTGACATTTGATGCAATGTTTTGCTTGTATTAAACTGTGACTGAAGTGGGTAATTAGTCTTGTATCATTGAATGTTATGTGTCTTTGGTCTGTCCCACAGATGCAAACTGTTACTTTAATCCCTGGGGATGGAATTGGTCCAGAGATCTCCACTGCTGTCATGAAGATATTTGAAGTTGCTAAAGTTAGTACTGGGTGAACAGAACCGAACATCATTGTTCACCAGGAACATTAACCAGCAATGTGTTCATGTTGTGGTTTGGATAGATAACACTATATTTGCATTATTCCTGCACTAATATTTTAAAGTAATCACCTAAAATAAGAAAACATATTTAAAAAATTGAAAAAGCTGCATAATGTTTGTACTTTCTTTACATTAATCTAGGCACCTATTCAGTGGGAGGAGAGAAATGTTACAGCCATCCAGGGACCTGGTGGCAAGTGGATGATCCCTCCTGATGCTAAAGAATCTATGGACAGGAACAAAATTGGCCTAAAAGGTAACCTGGTTAATAGGCTTATAATTACTTAAAGATACTACAATAGCCAATAAAACCACTTCATCCTATGTGTTGGAAAGCAGTCTAAAAAACAAGTGACGGATACTTTACTGTTTATTACAAACATGACATGAGTTTTCTATTGAATACTAATGAATTGCTTAACAACCTACAGGTCCTTTGAAGACACCAATAGCTGCTGGCCATCCCTCCATGAACCTCCTGCTGAGGAAAACCTTTGACCTCTATGCCAATGTGCGCCCCTGTGTGTCCATTGAGGGCTATCAGACTCCCTACTCTGACGTGAACTTGGTCACCATCAGGGAGAACACAGAGGGAGAATACAGTGGGATTGAACATGTGGTGAGACCCTTTAACAAGACAATCCTTGTTAAGTTGTTAACCTGTTTAGTTTATTTTTCATACATTACATTGTTTGACATTTTAATTATTTCCTCACTGAATTAACATATATGCTTGTTTCATTTACTAGATCAAAACATTGTATCTCATTGTCTTCTTTAGTTTCCCCATATTGACACCTTTTGAGGAATGGAACCATTCACGTTTTTTTTTTTTGAAATAGCTTAAACACAAGCTATACTTTACATATTTTACCTGAATGTCTCTTGGATTTGTATATTTTCAGATTGTTGATGGGGTTGTACAGAGTATTAAGCTCATTACAGAGCAAGCCAGCCAACGCATCGCAGAGTATGCTTTTGAATATGCCAAAAATAATCAGAGGGCCAGTGTTACTGCTGTGCATAAGGCCAATATTATGTAAGTTGTATTCAGTACAGATTACTTGTAATTCCTAAGTAATTTGATACTTTAAAACTGTTTACTGAAATGAAATGGTTGACCTCCTCTCATTTATAGGCGCATGTCTGATGGCCTTTTCCTACGAAAATGCAGAGAGGCTGCTGAAAAGCACAAGGATGTGAAGTTCAATGAGATGTACTTGGATACTGTGTGCCTTAATGTAAGTCCCAATAGCCCTATAGGTCTTGTGTGTATGTTTTAGATGGATGTAAGTACATATTTTGTAGGAGCTTTTGCTTATTAATTAATAGTTGCATGGTTTATACATGTTCTTGTAGATGGTACAGGATCCCACACAGTTTGATGTATTGCTGATGCCGAATTTGTATGGAGACATCTTGAGGTAAGTCAACCTCTGACATAGTGCACCTGTTGTACTACTAAGTCATATTTTTTCCATTATCTTTCTTCATTAAAATTGACGAAACATATTTAATTTTTACGACTGCAGATACAGTAAACATGGAGCAAGTTCTCTATTTGTGGACATGCATTACACAATTATTTAAACTTGTTTTAATGTACATTCAGAAATAAGTTGGAACCAAAAAAGTCGTCCGAACTGGATTCAACCACAAAAATTACAAAAAATGTAGGCAAGGAAATTATGATTTCACAGATTTATTAGAATAAATACAAGACAAAGGAACTAAATACTGTATATACAGACAGATCTGTAGTGATGCTGAATATTAAAATAATTTCACTAACTAGATGCCTCAATTGCAAATGATGTACTTGGCATGTACATGAAATCGAATTGGCACGGTCAAGAATACATGCACAAGAAGACATCTGACGGTAACTGTGTTTACCATTACAGTGATCTGTGTGCTGGACTAATTGGAGGTCTTGGAGTAACTCCTAGTGGAAACATTGGTGCTCATGGTGTTGCCATATTTGAGTCGGTATGTTCTTTTTCTTCCACCTATTTATCTTGCACAGTAGAAGTTTATGGTGTGGGGTGAGTTGGTTTCGGAGAGAGACCAAGTGTGTGCACATCCTGGCAAATGTACAAAATGCTAAACAAAAAAACATAACTGTAGGGCACAGCTGAGGTCTGCACACAGTTCCACATGGCTCCAAAAGATTAATTTATCTTTCTCTTGTGAAAATCTGCAACGATCTTCATCAGGCAAACGTGAAGGAGAAAACAGGCTTCCCTTGTAGCCCAAATCGCTGTCACAAGCTGGTCAGCAAACTAGCAAAGGCCGGTTGTTTTTTATTCTACCTTCTTATCAAATGACCACCATGTGTTTTTCGGGTTGTCATATTGTGTCCCTGTTTGAGGATGAACAGGTGACCATGATCAGGACTGATTGCTACCTGTACAGAGAGGCTACTTTTCTCTTTCACATTTACCTGCGGAGGATGATGCAGATTAAAATGTTGCCTTTACAAGAAAAATCCACCATTTGGCGTGTGCAGACCTCCTTCTGTGCCAGAGAGTTAGTTGTGGCACGTCAAATTTATGCTTTTTCATGTTTCTCACCTTGTCAGAAATCTGAACTCTGAACTGTGATGATAAATTGTGATTCATTCCTCCTGTCAGGTTCATGGAACTGCCCCGGATATAGCAGGAAAAGACATGGCCAACCCCACCGCCTTGCTGCTCAGTGCTGTCATGATGCTGCGGCACATGGGCCTGCATGGCCACGGCCAGACGATTGAGACCGCCTGCTTTGACGTCATTCGAGAGAAAAAGGTAATCTACTATTCAAGAAACACCGAAATGCCATTTTTATTTTATTTTTTTAATTTTATTGTGATTTTTTTATTATCCGTCTTCAAGGTTCTAACCAAAGACCTGGGAGGAAACTCAAAGTGCTCAGAATTCACAGAAGCAATATGTGAACGAGTGCGGGATCTGGTTTGATAAGACCACGACGTATATGCCACAGTCA
Source organism: Liparis tanakae (assembly GCA_036178185.1). Classification (NCBI taxonomy): domain Eukaryota; kingdom Metazoa; phylum Chordata; class Actinopteri; order Perciformes; family Liparidae; genus Liparis; species Liparis tanakae. The sequence goes on along the minus strand of CM070108.1, from coordinate 4,153,917 downwards.
CTTTATTTCATGTCAAGTTGTAACTGCACATTTTAAACCATGATATGTATTGTAAAAGAAACTCTGGGATTAGAAATTCCAAATGTCTTATTATTCTTGAGCAACACACTATATATGTGATATGTATTTTATTCCTGGATTCTTTAATCTGTGGTGGATATTGTCTATTTATTGTCTGAATAATTCCAACTATTATGTAGTATGTAAGTGACTTTTATTTTAACCAAAGATGCACTCTGTAACCACCATGAAAACTTGAGGAGATGTCAAGGGGTTAAAACCTTTAATTATGTTTGGATATATTTCATATTAATTTATGAAAACAGTTTTGATTACGCTTTAATGAGTTAGACAGTCACAGTTAATGATATAGTTATCTTTATTATATATTTTTGCACTTAAGTGTTCATATTATACTGTTGTCTTGCTGTAAATATAATTAATGTGTAAAGTAAAATGAATATTACAATGCCATCAGAAATGATGAATGACTTAACTCTGTGTTTTGCAACATTATTTGTGGGTGTCATAAACCATCTCAGCTGCTATGACGTTGACTCCTGTGTGACTACATTCCTGGTGGAAGTTATGTCCATTTACGTTTTTATCCCAATTGTTATAAACCCTCTACTGATTACCACATATTATTTACAAAAAATACTATAGATCCTATCATGCAAGTAACTGGTATGATTTCAAAATGTTATGAATAAATTGTTTACCAGAAACAACAAATAAATGGCTCTGTACAAGAGATGTATCAAAATAGTGTTTTCAGTATAAAATGTGGTTCCTGTATTTATGCATTTTTAACAAAAGCCACAGAAATGATTAATTGCCATGCAGGATGTGATTTTCATAATAACTCATTCTGCAGGAACTTGACTTGACTCCTAATGGAGGCTCTCTCTGACCTTTTGACACATCTCCAACACAACAGGACAACAGAGCTTCATTGCGCAATAATTTGCTGCAGTCCTTAAAATTAAATGGCTTTGAATAGACAGAGAATAATCTATTTTGTACATAACATTGTTTATTGATCCATGCTCAGACAAACTTACTCCGCTCTTCTCCAGAAACAGAAGTCTTTTCTTAGAATCATTCCCTTTTGTATGTGTTGGGCATGAGGGGTGGCTGCAGCGTGGACTTCTTTGTCTTTTCCCCCGATGACGTCAGACACCTTGGTTGCTTGGATGCCGAGCTGTCGGCGAAGCTGCACGGCCTCCATGCTCGGCTCCTCTGTTGGCTCCATGGTTTCTGTGTTGCTACAACACTAGAACAAAGAGTTCATATATATTTCCACATAAATCATGAATAATTGCAGTTAGCCTTTTAAAACCCATTTAATTTCATTGCTTCATTTCAAATATACCTCCTGGTTTGTTACAAATCTAAAAACATGAAGATAAAAGAAACAATGTTAATGTATGCCTGTAAATTGCTTATTCACAATACAGTCAAATATAGTTATATTACGTGACTTCAAGAGGGATATCTTTAATGTCATGATTGCAGTATATCAGTTTCCATTACCTGGAAAATGCGGTGCATTACCGTCAGTGGTAAAAGCATTGACAAGCTCTTGTCTTGTCCCAAATGAGCAGGGCATTGCTGATGATAGCTCTTCTTTCACCACTTCCTCGAGGGGAAAATCTGAGACATTCTCCCCTCCAGCTGTGATAGTCACCTCTGGATGAAGAGAGAGACAGGGCACCCTGACATTACATGACTCTTAACAATACTAGAGCTGCGTGTTCTGTTCAGATCAGCATGGACTCGGGTGTGGGTAATGTACACTTGTACAGAATGTGAGCTGGTGATCTAAGAAGAGAATTTTTTTTAACAATAGCTTAATTTGCTCCGATTATTATCCATTTTCTTCTCCCTGTGATGTAAAATAAATAAAAAGCTACTCTTGTTTTGTCTTCCATATTGAGGAACCCATGAAAATGTTACTTCCCCAAAAGCAATTTTCGCCTGACTCCTCAGAGTTTACGTTGACCATCTTGTACCGACAGCCGGTCACCACCTTACCACAGCTTTGTCAGAGAAAATAGCTATTCTATTATTCTATTATTCTTTCATAAAAATGTAATTAAAAGTGTACCTTGTAAGCCATACTGATTACCCAACACGGTGTCAGGCTTTTGAGCTAAGGCCCACTAGCTTTGTTTGACAGAATATGTTCAATGTAAGCGTGAACACTGTTCACTCACTCAATACAAATATATATTTTTGATTTGATTGTGTCTGACATTGTCTGTCAACATTGGATGTAAAGGTTGCAAACAGTTTAAATCACAACATAAGTTTTGACATGAGACTCAATTTACTCAATGCAGCTTTAGTCCCTTATCCATATTCAGAGAGTGGTTGAAAAGGGACATTTTAATAAAAAAAGTTTACAGGAATCAATTCAACAATCAGGGCACAAATGTCGATACTTGAGAATACAGACAAACAAACAAACGTGTTCATCACTGTCATCAAGCTTGTAATTTTGCATTGCAGTGAATTAGCATGTTAACTGATGAATCTGGTTCATTTGGCCTATTCAACTTCCCTGCTAAACTAAACTTCTGCTGACCAGTATAAGCGTGGTCTGATGAGACTGCAGCATCTCCTCATCCTAGAAACCAAACAGTTATTGCTTACCTGTTCTTAAGTCGATTACCTACCTTCTCCACACCAGGAACAGTTCTGCATACCCAAGTGGGGAATATAGGATCACGCCTCTTGATTTGCTCACAGTAGGAACTTTTCAAAATCCCAATGCCAATGGTGTGAAAACGAAAAGCTTCTGTTTCCTTGTGGAAAGACCATCTCTGATATAAAGCCTGTATATACTGCGTGCACTTCATTCCAATGTCTTTACTGAATTAAAGTTTGTTAAGTATCTCACTGTTTCATGTAAGAAAGCTTTACGAGCATGTCACCCTACAGTGGGATGTTAAACCAAGAACATGTACTTAATGTGTACAGTTGTACTGTATTTAAGGACAATTGTGTGTTATTTGTATTGTGTACATAATATAATACATAATATACTTCTGATTAATCAACTCTCAACATAAATGAATGAATGAATGAAATATACTTTATTAATCCCCAAGGACAAATTTGTTGGCAACAGTAGCAGCACCGATAAAACTAAACGCAATAAAATATAGACATAAGAAAGAAAGAAAGTGACTGTGCATAAAGTAAAGTGTGCAAAGTGAAATATAAAATACAAAATAAAATAAAATAAAATATATATGTATATATACACAACATATATGTAATACAGCACTGTAAAATAAAATTATATACATATATATATATATATATATATATATATATTGTTGTAAATAGTGTTCCGAAAGTGATGAATTCATGCATCAATAATACAGTTAAAGGATCTGAGTAGCCTTTGGCCCACTTCTGACAACGCTCTCTCTCTCTCTCTCTCTCTCTCTCTCTCTCTCTCTCTCTCTCTCTCGTCCATCAACGACACTTCCGGCTCTTCTCACAGCTCTCCAGAAAGTTCTGCGCCGTAGAGCCTTTATAAGAACCAGCCATCTTCGGTCCCCGTTCTCAGCCAAACTCGAGCGAAAGCTAGGATATTAATATCAACCGGCAAGTAAGTAGCGTCACACGATGCTGTGACTTGAACAGCTCTGGAACTACACGGCTAATAAAAGCGAACGGTTTCATTCAAGCTCGGGCATAACGTGGGCCCGTAATTTAACGTATGGTTGCTAGGAGGACTGTTACGTTCCATTTAATGTTACACGTGCTGTTGCCATCGGCTGCAACAACGTCTCCTCGCGCTGTCCGTTCTGTCTATTCGATCCATCAATTCACATTATTATTATTATTGGTAACTATTTTAGCGATCGTCCTTTGTTGTTCGCTAACGTTAATATCGGATGTATGTCGTGCGGCTCACTGTTACTACGCGGACTGTAGCATTGGACGTTATGCTAATGTGTATCCTCTTCATTTGATTTTAAGTTGTCACCATGGTTCACGAAACCGGCTTCTACGACCTCTTGGGTGTCGATCCCAAATGCCCACAGGATGAGCTCAAAAAAGCGTACAGAAAGCTCGCGCTGAAATATCACCCCGACAAGAACCCCAATGAAGGAGAGAAGGTAAGCAAGTGGGCTAGCTGTTCGGTGCCTACAGCTAAGCTAACTGTAGCTAACGTCAACTGTACATGGGCGTTAGGGACGCCCTCTCTCTAATTTTAAACTGCACGCCTTGTTGCATTACCCCCCCCCCCCCCCCGGAACTTTCTGGAATGATCTCGCGACTTCTCTGTTTAGGAAGATCAGCCCCCTCGACACTGGTTGAAATGCATCAGACATGTCACGAAATTACAATCATCATTATTATGATGAGGATGATTATGAATTTGGGAATCACTTGACATGTTACAGAAACGAGCCATCTGCACATTGAGTGTCATTGTCATACAAATAATCTGATAACGTAAACTTGAAATAACCTTTAGGTCAGGAAATGTTAAACTAATGTCAACTAATCATTCATATTACCCCAGTTCAAGCTTATATCTCAAGCATATGAGGTGCTTTCAAATCCAGAGAAGAGAGAGCTATATGATCAAGGAGGAGAACAAGCGATCAAAGAAGGAGGCATGAGTGGAGGTACTTCCCCAATGGACATGTTCAACATGTTCTTTGGAGGTGGAGGAAGGATGCAGAGGGAAAGAAGAGGTAGGATTAAGTACTCTAGAAACGTACTGTTTATATATTCAAATGCCCCCCCCCCCGGCTTGTACAACTTTCATATGTGCCTCTCCTGTAGGGAAGAATGTTGTCCACCAGCTTAGCGTTACACTGGATGAGATGTACAAAGGCAGCACCAGGAAGCTTGGCCTTCAGAAGAGTGTCATTTGTGAAAAATGTGAAGGTACGTAGTGTTTTTGTTTTTTGAATAGCATTTTCAATGTAATTGGGTTTTGTTTTTTCATTTCATAAATGGCATTAACTTGTTTGATACAGGTTATGGTGGTAAGAAAGGTGCCTTGGAGAAGTGCTCAACCTGCAAAGGAAGAGGAGTACAAGTAAAGGTGCAACAGATTGGGCCAGGCATGATACAGCAGATCCAAAGCATGTGTGCTGACTGCCAGGGACAGGGGGAGAAATTTACCTCTAAAGACCGCTGCAAGAACTGCAATGGACGCAAAGTAGAACGCAAGAAGAAAATCCTTGAAGTTCACATTGATAAAGGTATGTTATTTCCCCCAGCTGAGGTATTCATATTTGATTTGATTTCAGTTGGTAGGGTAAATATTTGTGGTGAAAACTAAACTGAAGATGCATGTGCTGTGCAGGTATGAGAGATGGTCAGAAAATTACATTCGCTGGAGAAGGTGACCAGGAACCTGGATTGGAGCCTGGGGATGTAATCATTGTTCTGGATCAGAAGGAGCACGCTGTGTTCCAGAGGAAAGACCACGATCTGATAATGAAGATGACCATCAAACTTGCCGAGTCTCTGTGTGGCTTCAAGAAGAGCATTCAAACATTAGACGACAGAATGCTCGTCATTAGCTCTCTGCCAGGTAATTGATGGAGATTAGCTGCCTTGCCTGGTAGAACATATTTGTGATTTAAAATGTCATCAACTAATGTGTTTTGGGTTTCTCAACAGGTGAAGTAATTAAACACGGTGACCTCAAATGTGTTCAGAATGAGGGCATGCCAATGTACAAGGAACCTTTTGAAAAGGGACAGCTTTTCATTAAATTTGAAGTAAGTAACACTAACCTCTTAGTTCACCAGTGTGACAAAACTGAATTTATATTTGTAGGTAGTAACAAATTTGAACCAATTGTAATTTGTCTTGCAGGTGGAATTTCCAGAGAACAACTGGCTCCCAGAGCATCTTGTGTTCCAGCTGGAAAGACTGCTTCCTCCCAGGGAGGATTTGATGATTACCGATGACATGGAGGAGGCACCACTCTGTGAGGTGGATGTGCGAACACAGAGACAAGCCAGTGGGGAAGCTTATGAGGAAGATGAGGAGGGTCCCAGAAGCGGAGTGCAGTGTCAGACACAGTAATCTTTAAACATTTATATATGTTGTAGAGCATGTGGGTTTTCTGTTTTCAATTCTTTTTTTGTGAACAAGCTTTTAAAGTTCTGTTCTTCAGAGTAATATAATAAAATAAGTAACATTAGATTTCAAACCTTTGCCAAACTCTCCTGTGACACAAATATGCAAGTGGAGTACTCGTAACACATTTCATTTGTGCTTTGTTATCAAAACTGTATTTTGGCTCATCGTCCTCTGTTCGGTATTTAAGATCCTTGTCTTTTATATCTGTATGTTTCCTAAGAAATCTACGGCACATTTTCAGAAGCCCAAAGGACTATTATGCTTTCTGTGAAGGTAATTTCAATCGTGACAAACAGTTTTGTTTATTTCTCAATAAAAGTCCCAGAATGCTTCAAATTTTATAACATTTCTTTATTGAGATTTTAATTATTTCATTTTAAAATGTATCGTACAACTTGGACATCTGAGACAGCGGCAATCCCCGTTTTAGTGTGGCTTCCTCCTGAAAGAGCACCCTGTAAAGCAAAACACAAAATGAGCAAAGCAACCACCTCCTTACAACTGACACGTACACCTTTTAAAAGGTAATTCATTTAGCACTACCAATGATTTAACTTTGTGGGATGTTTTACCCTCTGTCAGCCTGGCCTTTCCTCCACTTGACTGGCACAACACTGTTGCACATCCCACACAGAGCACCACTGTCTGTGCATGGCTGAACACTGTGGTGATCTTATAGCAGCCTGCAAAGAAACATTTAACAGATCAAACAATAGGGAAATGTATATAGTTATGAATTCACTCAAATGGCGTTGTCATAAATGTAAATATAATAAAAGGAATGCAAACACGAGTCAGTGTGACCCCCCCCACACACACAACTGCATCTATTATTGCATGAACACGTACAGGACAACTTCAATCTTCTTTACCTGGGCACTTTACGTCCATAAAGTAGGAGTTAGGACTCTGGACGAGTCTTTTCTTTTTATGTTGTCTTCTCTCTAGCTCAATTGTAGGATTGAGGAGGTCTCTGGCCAGCTGCAGTGAATATACATGTGATACGTTACATTTGAGTAAGTTGTTAAGTCAAAACGGCAATCAAGCTAAATAAAAATGGTATAACAACGTCAATGTCATGCTGCGTCTAAGTGTGTTATTAAATCTAACATTAGTATGACAGACACCATGGCAAACAACTCCAGGTGTTAGCTAGCTGACGTTTTAGCAATGATTAACCGTGGAGATAACTAACGGTAAGTCACGGAGAAGTTGTTCGTATACAAATATTAGATATTTTGTCTTCGTGTTTATGTACCATATACGGTCAGACTAAGTGACAGTAAATGCACGACACTGTTATAGACTGTCTTGGCTCGGTCGCAGAACGTTTGATACAGTCGCGTTCCAGCCATTAGTCACCGCCCGAGCCAGACGGGCTAACGATATGTTAGCTAACTTTCCCTCCACGTGCTGCTGCTGCTACGACTCAACAACACAACTCCGAGGTTTCGGACCACGAATACAAGTTAAAAAACGACGACTGGGACTCGACAATGAGAAGCATCGATAGTTGACACCGTATATTTACTAAAACAAAAGAAAAGACCCCAAAAAACAGTGTAACTCACAGGCATGTTCACCGCTAGTCTGTCCTACGCACACGTAGGCTGCTGGTCACACAGAGATCGAAGCTGAGCAGATCCAGGATCTGTTGTTGCTCGACCTGCTCGATCACTGGATGCTGCAAACAGGATGTGTTAAAATACACGAGCGGGTTCTTCAATGTCATATTGTAAAACATAATAATGATAATATTTCTGGTAAAAAATAAATGGTTGCAATCCGATTGCAATATTGTCGTTTGCACATTGTTGTCATTTTCTCATCATCCAACCGACTTAAATGAAGAACACAAGTCGGGCACCCGCATCCAGTATGTTGTGTGTTTGTTTGTTTGTTTGTTACAATATCTATGACTGCTGTTACCTAGGCCTATAACTGTTAGATAACGATTGTTGGATCACTAATATACCGACAATGATCGGCTAATGTGATTGATCAAATTGATTAAAAATAGATACATTATTCAGTGATGTATTCGACCAACCACAATGTTTGTATTTCGTATATTCATACATACAGTGCTTGTTATAATAATAATAAAAGACGTCACGAAAAGTGAGTCCTCGCCACATTTGTCTTTAAACTACATAGACCACAATGCAAAGCAGAAAGTGACGACACACTCCGCCGCACCGGTCCGGTTGCCAGTGTATCACAGACAGCTGAGGATTTCCAGACGGGGGACCCCGGCTCAATACGGCCTATTATTAGCGAAACGTTGGACTCTACGGTGTGTTTCAATGGCGAAAACGTACGATTATTTATTCAAACTGTTGCTCATAGGAGACAGCGGAGTCGGCAAAACATGTCTGCTGTTCAGATTCAGCGAGGACTCCTTCAATACCACCTTCATATCCACAATAGGTGAGTACCCTGTGCCGCCCCTAAAGATACATCTGACATCATGCATGTCCGTATCCACCGACCGCGCTTTGCAACATTGCCCAACTGGTGGTTAATATAAAGGACTCTGCACAGGTTCTTATAGCAGCACACAGACCCATGTTGTTTTACGACAGTTACTGCAAAGGAGCAAGACAATGGGATATACTCGTTATAATGATCACCTGTCCTTGATGGCTCATATCTAGGAATTAGCGGTTAAATATGGAATACGATCAACAACTATAGTCATGATGTTTGACCTTTTAAAACACGAGGCTTTTTTGTGTTCCATTCAAAATTGCAAAAAAATAGTTGTATCCTCCATTAGGCTCCACGTGATACTGCAGCAGCTAGTTGTCCTGTGACATTGGATGATGTCATCCTACTTGACATATGATTACCAGTGCTTTACAAAGTAATCCCTCCACCAAGGGCAGCTGTGTATTTCCGGTTTGTGGTGCTGGTGCATCTTGGTCATGATGAGCAGAATGTTTTATACATGTTGCCAATCAATGCAGTAAGCATCAGCCTCTGTATGTACTTGTTTTTTCAAATGCAGGAATAGACTTCAAAATCAGAACAATAGAGCTCGATGGAAAGAGAGTCAAACTTCAAATTTGGTAAGTGCTATTTGAGATGATTGTTTTTTTACTTTTTAAAAACCTGAGTGTGACACGAGTCTGCACTTTGAATTCAATGTTTCTAGGGACACTGCAGGGCAGGAGAGGTTTCGCACCATAACCACAGCTTACTACAGAGGAGCAATGGTATGTTCACACTTCCCCCTGTACTCCCCCTCTCTGGGTTTATCTTACTTATCAAATTATCAGAATTATTGAGGACTGTTTTTCTTCACAGGGCATTATGTTGGTCTATGACATTAGCAATGAGAAGTCTTTCGAAAACATAAAAAACTGGATTAGAAACATTGAAGAGGTGAGTAATAGTTGAACTTCACATAAAATGTCTTTATATATGGTTTAAATTGCTGTCTGATGATGTGCCAACATATGCACAGCTTTGTTTAATGAGTCTCTCAACTCCCAGCATGCCTCGTCGGATGTGGAGAAGATGGTACTGGGAAACAAATGTGATATGAACGACAGGAGACAGGTGTCCAAAGACCGAGGGGAAAAGGTGAGTTTCTGCAGCCAGTTATGACCATAAGTAGCAATAACACATTTAAATTCTCTGCATGTTGAGTGACAGTCTAACATTGTATTTTTATATCACTTAGCTGGCTATTGATTATGGAGTTAAGTTCTTGGAAACAAGTGCAAAGTCTAGCCTAAATGTGGAAGAGGTAAGCTGATTCTAATGTTTACCCCAAAGGAGCCATTTAACACGGCCAATACATATGTACATTTAACATGTTTTGTTTTGTATTTGTCATTCCAGGCTTTTTACAACATGGGAAGAGACATATTACATAATCTGAGCTCAAAGACGGTAAGTGATTAAGATATTTTTTATTATAGATTCCACTAGGGATGGTGGGGGATATGTCACTTTTCAAAATGCGATTTTACAGATTCAGATTCAATCACTGAAATCTTTCGTACCAGTCTTCTTACTCCCAAGCCACCATTTTTCAGATAAGAGGAGCTGATAAAAACGATGACATGCTCATGTAGGTTGCTTTCAATGATCCTGCACTCAGAAAATATGCATAGTAAGCAGAAGTGAGTGCTTGTATTTCCCCTCTGAGGCTAAAAAGTCCCACCCTCCCCTTCCCCCACCCCCTGAGGGGTGCAGGTGTGTACCTGGACCGTGCTCTGTGTTGTGAAGAGGCGTATACAATATGTTCTTATAACAGGAGCTCTCTATTAATACCTTTTGAATCATTAGCAGTACTATTATTACTTTTACCATAGACACACCATACGCACACTTTGCTTTCATACACACACTTTGCTTTTTGCACACTATCTAGATATATATATTTAATTTAATTTTACAGTGCTGTATTTACATATATGTTGTGTATATATACATAAATATTAAAATAAAATTATTTTATGTTATTTTGTATTTTATATTTCACTTTGCACACTTTACTTTATGCACAGTCACTTTCTTTCTTTCTTATACTTATATTTTATTGTGTTTAGTTTTATCGGTGCTGCTACTGTTGTCAACAAATTTCCCCTTGGGGATTAATAATAATAATAATAATAATAATAATACATTCGATTTATATAGTGCTTTTCCAGGTGCTCAAAGACGCATATAATAAATTATATTTCTATTCTATTCTATTCTATTAGTGTATTAATAGTACTGCAATAAACGTAATGTTTGTTTCTTTCTTAAAGCCGAAACCAGTTTCGTGATAGTCTTTATTTGGTGGGTTGGTATGAATATAATGCAGGAACTAAACCTACAACCTTGAGAGGTGTTACATTAAATGTTATAATACGGGTAGATGAAATCAAGCATTCTGATTGGTTGAGAGTGAGTCACGGGGTGTGTTATATTCAGCCCATAATGTACAGTACGGCCTGTTTACTTAAACAATAAAGGACGAGAGGCAGTACTTTTACGTCAATAAAGTACGTGTTCAAGGGTGTTGTTAGGCCCCAACAACACCCTTGAACACGTACTTTATTGACGTTAAAGTACTGCCTCTCGTCCCTTATTGCTTAATTAAAGCCCTATTTCTCTCCACTCGCACGTCTTTCCTTGACAGGCGGACAACAATGCCGGAGGATCAGGCAAAGCAGTCAAGATCACAGACAAGAAGTCGAAGAGGATCAAATTCTTCAAGTGCTCCCTCCTCTAGGCTGCTCACCTCGAGTGTTCGCGGCTCTGGCGTGACTTTGCCGTCCAGCTTTCCGTGCCTCCTCCCAGCAGCGACAGCAGTGGTAATATTCAGAGTTCCTTAGCGCCAGCTGAAGCTCACAGGCTCACTAGTGGTCGGGAGGCCATCCTGACCCACTGCTGACCAGAAGAGGATCAATAAGGAAGGAGGCCTGACACTGTACATCCTCTCATGCTATAGACCTGTGCGTTGGCGTCACACTTGGTTTGTAGCCGGCCTTGCAGAGTCCGCTCACAGGACGCAGGGATTCTGCTGGCATTAATAATACCTCAGTTGGATGTCCTGAAAATAGGCTTTATTTAACATGATAAAGTTCCACATAGTTGTCTTATAATACATGGGGGGGGGGGGGGGGGGGTAAAAGGAAAATGCAGATTCTTTCATAAACCGTAGCATTGTTTTCTACACACTATCTACTATCATATTTACCGTGGTGATGCCGTCAGATGGACATATAACGTCTGAGCATTGATTGTACTTGTCCGCGTATATTCATGTGTACTAATATGCCTCCAGTCTTCTTTTGCACTGGCACCATTTCTATTTGTTCATGCGTGCCTCGAAGGAGTCACAGTATTGTGATAGAAAAGATGTATGTATGTATAAATATAACTTAATGTATTTTTAAGGAAACCTTCATTTAAACAGGTTTCTGTGTTATAATGAAACTGTGAACGTTAGTTTGTTTCTTAGCAGCTGTACTTAACTACATATTGTTCTGCGATTGTCAGTATTTGCATGAAAGCTAAATGGTTATACCTCTGAGTGGCACATTTCAACATATCTGGAAGAAAATATGTTTACAGACAGTATTTGAAAGTGTCAATCATATTTAAATGAATGTTTTTGATGTTCACATTGTGTCATGATTTCGGCACAACCAACTGATGTGTGTATACTTTAATTTCACCCTAAAATGTAGATATGAAACGTGAAAACACAATGACTGATGTCACTAAAATGAATGATTATCAGTTACTGTTGATGTCAAACCAATGAAAGACAGTAAAGAAACTGGATCTTTTTAAAAGAGAATTATGTTGATTTTCACGACTATTTGTTTACCATTAATTCAAAATCATGAACCTTCCTCCCCAGTCGAAAGGCAGACTAGTTTGCATTCAATTCCTCCTCCATGTATATGTGTTCCTCATCCTGTTTCAGCCCCCTCTCTCTCTCTGTGGCTGTTATTTCTTTTCCTGCGGATCATCTTCTTTCTCCTCGGCCTCCATCTTCTTCCCCTCGTCGTCCACCGGGTCTCTCTGGCTGCTCGAGGCTCTGGGCTCCTCGCTCGCCGCCGCCGGTGCTTTCTTCTCTCTGACGTTGAAGCTCTGCGATCTGTGAGAAGGATAATGCTTTTCTTCGCCTACGGTCAGACACCCGGAGGTGTCTGAGAGATTCCGCTTGGCCTTCATCTTTATTTGATGTCCCGGAGGTTCCTCTGCTGGACGAGCCTCCTTGCCTTCTAAAGGAAGAGGAGCCGTCTGGAGTTCATCTTTTTTGGGCTCTGTGGATGCAGCGCTAGCTTGAAACTGCTGGGAGAGAGTTCTGACTTTCGACACTTTAGGCATGTGACCGATGGTGCTCGGGTGCACCTGGTACCCCAAGTTTTCCGGCCACTGATTTGGTGTTTTAGTGATCTGTTCCGCCACAGACTTGAAGTCTGCAGGTTGCGCGTCATCACCGGCCTCCGCTGGGTGGTAGACGATGCTGCTCATCGCTCTTTTCTTTGTGATGGTGGACGTCTGGATTTGGATTTCAGTCGGGGGATATCTCAAGGATTTAGTCCTCTTTGGGGAAGACGAGGTTCCAGGCGGCAGCTGTGTCTTCTTCGTTAGCTCATCTGCTTCCGCGGGCTCATCGGGCGGGCTGACGACGATGGTGCTCATAGCCCTCCTCTTGGTCAAAGGAGAAGTGGGTTGTTCTTCAACGGGGAAGTATCTCAAGGATTTAGTCCTTTTTGGTGGGGAACACGGCCGTAGCCTGTCTAGCAGCAGCGTGCTGCCTTGCTTGGATATGGTCTCTTGACTCGATGCTGCAGAGATGGGCTTTGGTTCACACGGAGATATGAGAATGTCCACACTTGGTCGTGATCTCTCCAAACCACTCACCTCCAAGGTCTGACCACCTTCCTTAGGGTGCACAGCGGAAACGCTGGAGGCTTGCCGCAGACTCCTCTGTCTTTCTCCTCCGGGTTTCTCATCCGTGTCCTTCTGCTTCGATGCAAACTCCTCCATGTCCATGTGGAAGCGGTACAGACTGTAACCGTCCGCACTGTTAATGCTGCCCTGGCGCAGCAGGGAGGAGGGGTCCCCCACAGAGGAGTTTCGTGAATAGGTTCTGGTCAGTTCCAGTCTGTCCACCCCTGCAAGCTTTTCCAGGGCGACTGCCATCCGTCCGTGGATCTCTTCCAGCTGCGCCAGACGTAGATCCACCGTCTGCAGGGACGCCTTCATGGTGTTCTCCCTCTCATTCACCTCCTCCAGACGCATGGACATATTCTCAACTCTGCCCAGAACGCCAGGGAAACAAAAGTTTATGTAAGCATTCACGGCAATCGACGAGCTTCGAAATGTCTGAGCCACGCCCTGAAAAGTGTCTGTGTTCACCTTTCTGAGGTAACCTTGATGCGTTCGTCACTGGAGGACTGCATCTCGTCTTCTTTCTCCCGGAAATATTCCTCCACACACTGTTCTTCAAACTCATACAGGCATTTGAGCTCCTCTGGATTCAGCCTGAGCTCTGGTAGAAACAAATCACGGCATTAAATCAGTCAATCAACGCTGTTCTGTCATTGTATCTGGGCTACAACAGGATTTATTTATTACACATTTGTTGTGATCCAGGATGAGACAAAAAACAAAGTGTGTGACGTACTGAGTCCGCGGTCCTTCTCGTCCAGCTCTCCATCTTGTTTCTTCTTTTTGACACACCGCCGAAACAGCCTGTTGAAGACGATGTAGAGGTGGCTGAAGATGATGAGAGGCGGCGGCAGGATGGGGCGGTCGTGAAACGTCATGATCAGCTGATATCTCTGGAACTTCCAGATCTGGTTGGAAATGGACTTGACTTCAAAGAAAGTGTTGCTGTGGGACGAGAACAGACAGGTGAGTGCTCCCTGTAACAGCACAGGGTTCATACGGTCATGGAAAACCTGGAAAAGTCATGGAATTTTAAAATGGTCATTTCCAGGCCTGGAAAATCATGAAACAAACTTAAATCACAAAAGTTTTGGAAAAGTCATGGAAATGTGTTATAATCACGTGTTCATTTACGCCGAGTTTGAGATAATGAATATGTTTTAGAAAGAAAGACTCAAAATATAAGACGGCGTACGCTCTCATACTGGAGAGCAATTTTCTTTTTTTCCGCGTTGCAAGTGAACGCACCTTAACTGGAAAGTTCAATGGCAATAACTCGGGAAGCAAATGTTTATTCTTTAAATAAAATATTGTCTGTTATTCATTTGTTTCATTAAATGTATACTCTATGCTTTGGAATTCACATTGTTTAAATACTAAATGTTCTCACTTTTTTATGTATAAAACAAGATTTCAGTTTGGTCATGGAAATTTGGTTTAAAGTCATGGAAAAGTCATGGAAAAATCATGGAAACCCATTGGTCAACGTGTGTAAGAACCCTGCAGCAGAGGGTTCTTGTAGAACAATAGAGCGGGGAGACGCATCGGGGCAAACACTCACTTGAACACGGCGATGAGCAAGTTAACCAGGAGGATGTTGGCCACGAGGAGGTAACAGGCCATGATGGCCGGTGTGAGCCAGGCTCCAGGGATACAAGGAGGCAGCTTCTTCCCATCCTCGTCGTATAGGTGATCGCCACATGGAGCTGCAGCCAAAGAACAGTTCTAGCTATAGAAATTCTTCCAGCTAACTAATTTGAGATGCATTCTTGGCTTGAGGTCTATACTCACGGTTGATTTCCATTGCGTAGACTTGGAGAAACATTGACAAAAGGGTTAAAATCAATAAACACAATTTGTTTTTATATCGCGCTTCTGTCAAGGTCAAGCTGATGTCCACGAACAAGTGGACTGGTGTTTTGTTTCTCCAACTTTCCACAAATTAAACCCAAAAGATAGTTTATTTATTGTATATCTCTAGCTTTAAAACATATATTTATATATTAAAACAAATAGAAGGATCAGCAACTTCCTCAGAAAACATCTGTTTTAATATGTAATAACCTGCTAATTTAGACTTCTTTAGTAGCTGCTTGTTGCCTTCACCCTGACAGAAGAAACATTGGCAGACAAAATACTTGAAGGCAGATGATCATGATTGAGGAATGTAGATAATAAAACATATTATATCTTCCTCAATGCAAAATGATTACCATTAATTACGAATATAAATATGCCAGCAGAGGGAGCCAAAGTATTGCGAGTTTACAATGTACTCTATTATTAATAAACATCACATAAATTGAGAAAGAGAAAAAATACTGAAACACTGATCATCTGCCCAGAATCAGGAAACAGAATCTTACTATGAACTCTAGTCTTACGGTCTATCGAGTCCGCAAAAACCTCTCCGTAGATCATCCAGTAGGGCATGTAGAAAATGTTTCTGGCCAGGCGCCACGTCGGCTCCTCATCGGGGTGAAGGATGGCTTGCCGAGCCACCCCGAAGCTCATAAGCACCACCAGCATGATCACCACAAAGTACATCATATCGATCATCTGGGGGACAAGAAGCAAACACACATTAAGGCTTCGTGTGACCTCCTGTGTGTGTTGCATATCATGTGGTTTCCACTAAATGTTGTTACCATCTTCCCGATCATCATCACATAGGGTCCCAGATATTTGTTGACTCCGAAGATGTCGAGGACGCGGATGTACCAGAAGATGATGTCGATGCAGTAGATGACTCGACCGTAGCCCATGTAGGGCTCGTGCTGCAGCCGCAGCATCAGGCCGAACAGGAAGGTGATAATGGCAGCCAGGTCTGTGATGTTCCAGTACTCCTCCAGCCACACACTTATCTTCTGTTTCAGCTTCCCCGGCTCTGACATCAGAATCTAGACATCAGGGTTCAAAGGTCATGCAGATGCCACAATATGCACTCAAATCAAATCAAATTGACGGTATGTAATGGCGTGTACCTGTCTGACTTTTTCTGATCCCAGTGTGAGGATGTATGCAATGACATACCACTCCTGTATAGATGGCCAGCGCTCCATTTTTACCAGGATTATATAGTTGTACAACATCAAATATCCCAGGTAGCAAATCTGTCGGAAAAAGAAAATACCCAAATGCAGTTGCATTTGTCACTTCAATCTAAGTGAAAAAGTAGGAGAAATGTGTTGTTTGCGTGAAGGAAACTTACAGTGTTGAACCAGAATTTGGTGAATGGCGCATTATAAAATTCAAAGAACCTTTTGGCAATGGGGATTTTGCGCACATCAGTGCTGCCCTCCTCTTCATCCCCCCTTCGGGAAGTATTATCATTATTAAGGTCCTACAACACAACAGCAAACTATCAGTTTCAGCTTACAATGTTTTACTTTTGAACAAGGCATTTCCAATTTAAAAATGTGTAAAATGGATGATTTACTTTGCTGGATTTGGTGTCATCATCCTTATCTTTTCCCTTGTCTTTGTCTCCAGGGGCCTGATAGGATGTATCATCTCCGAGGCGGAAATCCAACAGCAGAATCAGAGGAGGAAGGGCGATCCCCAGAATAACCTTGGTGTAAAAATAAGACACTTAGTTTGTTGTTATTTCACTCTCACTTGTGTATGAATGCCTTAAAAAAATACGAACCTTGAGGCCAGGATTCTTGCCCATCCTTAAGCAGCCCATCCACATGTCGGTGAGCAACATCTGGCTGCAGGTGTGGGCAATAAAGTCCCGTTGCTTAGCAGCCACAGCCAGCTTCAGACAGGTGGAGTTACTCCAGTTGACGAGCTCATACGTGAGGAGCTTCATGGCTACCTGTTCGTCATGCTTGTAGGACTGGTCCAACAGCTCGTAGGCAAGCTGGCCAAATTCCCTATGAAAAAGAAGAAACCATGATATACATTTATATATTGAACTTGCACACTCAGGAAAAAAGACAGAAAAAAAACGAAAAATTCGAAGGGAATTACAGTAATTAAAGATATTACTGTTCAATAGAGGACAGGAAACACAATATAAAGAGTACACATGAGAGTGTTTTTATTTGGGGTGAAAATAGCTTGTGAGAACTACAAGTGATGCATTTGAGAAACATATGAATCGTACTGACTTGGAGTTGTTCTCCAGGTCTTGGGAGATGTCATCCACCAATTCACTCTCAGAGCACTCATGGGCCATGGCTTTATACAGTTTACAGGCCACCAGGGCCTTCGCCATGGCTTCTTCTCCACGCTGCCAAAGGAACAGCGCCATCTTCTGCCGCTTCATCAGCACCGCCCACAGCATCAGCTCGTGGAAGGGGAACTTGAATCGACAGACCTCAGGGTCATCCACGTCAATTTCCACTTCTTCCTCTTTCTTCTTTTTTAGCTTTTTCTTGCCTTTTGACCTCGGTTCATCATCCTGACAACATGAAAACATCATGTTAGATTACTGTCCTGCGTGGGTTGGATTTCTATTAGCCACTTGACAGACGCTGTTGTGGAAAGGATACCCCACCTCCATTCCAAGAAGCTTCAGAGCCTTCGGCTGCAAGAAGAGAGAAACGCATCCTTAAAACCAACATCTTACTTAACATGATGAACAAGCTGTTTACATATGTTTTCCTCCCATCCACTCGTACCCTTTTTAGTCCATACAAATTAGTGTAGAGGTTGCGGAAAGCCTTCCTGGTGTAATTGCTCCTGTAAGCTCCGCCCATAAAGCACTCCAGCACCAGACCAATATCAATCACAGTGATCTGATAATCTGGAGGAAGGTTTCCCTGCAAAACACCAGAGGAATATTTAATATAGCAAGTGTCTCAAGGTGAAATATAACATGAACATGTGATTGTAAAGATCATTTCAACCTTTTTGACATCCCTGACCACTCCATTCATTGAATTAGCAGGACCAAGTTTCTGAGGAGGACGAAGAAGGTTGTGCAATTAGGATGGACCTTTTTCAAATGTGTCAGATCTGTATTTTAAGGGGGTTCGGTCTCATTGTCATGTGCCGCCCACCGTGTTGTATAACTCCTCCAGTCTGGGAATGGTGAGGAAGTGGTGAATATTGACCCCGTTCTCAAGGAGCAGTTTGACAAAGTCCACTCGGTCGAGCACCAGAGCGTCCATCATGGCCTGCTCCAGAGAGTTCACCTGAGAGGAGGGCAGGTAAGGACGTTTAATGTCATTGGAAAAACATGGAATGAAATGAAGTTGGCGACTCATCAGTCAGTACAGCAGCAACAGGTTAAACATGTATTTTTTTGCCATGAACCCCACTCTTACCCAACGAATCAACTCCAACTTCCTGGGGTCGGTTTCCTCTGGAGGTTCCGGCTTCGCCTTTCCTTTCCCCTTCCCCTTCTTTCCGCGGGCTTTGTTTCGAGGAGCGGTGCCGGGACTCTTTTGCTTCTCTTGAGTCGGGGCTGCAGTGGATGTAGTTCTGGCGATGGCACCGGCAGGCTTACCGAGCAGGAAATAAGGTGAATCAGTTAATCTTAAGCCTCAGAAACTTGCAATAACTCACTGTACATATTCACATTCATACTTACACTGTTGATCTGCACTGCACTCATTTAATTTAATTTAATTTAATTTACACTACACACATACACACACTTTGCATTTTGCACACTGTATATATATATATATATATATATATATATATATATATATATATATATATATTTTATTTGATTGTACATTGCTGCATTTACATATATGTTGTATATATAAATATATAATTTATTTTATTTTGTATTTTATATTTCACTTTGCATACTATACTTTATGCACAGTCACTTTCTTTCTTTCTTATATCTATATTTTATTGTGTTTAGTTTATCGGTGCTACTATGTCAACTAATTTCCCCTTGAGGATTAATAAAGTATATTTCTATTCTATTTTCTATTCTAAAATATACATTTATTTTCTGCTATTAGTACTACTTGCTTACATTAAATAATGGTAATTGATATTTATAAGAGATCTCCAGGTTGTTCTGCTATATGTCGAGGATACTGTGTTGTTTAAAGATCCCCAACAGAAGACCTATAAAACTACTCTGCTTTGAATAATATGAATACATATCTGTGTTTTCCACAAAGTGGAGTAACAATAAGCCAAACTCATTCTGAGTTGAGGGAGACTTTGACCGACTCCATGAAAAAAAAAAATTCTTCAGTGCTAAATAAATCCTTGCAAACTCTGTAACTACTGCAGTCACGTGGAACGGTGCCTTTCCGTTAATGTGAGTCCCACTTACTGGTAAATTGTGCCCGTAAACAAATATGTGATTGCGAGCAATGTCCACTCGGTTCCAGGCCAGAGCCAAACTCAGCTGGTCGGCGGCCGCCGCGTTTGTGCCTGACGCAAAAGAAACGGGAGGACAGACGGAGAGAGAAGAGGAAGCATGTAGCACATGGCAAGGAAAGTATTGCTGTGACGTAATAGTACACACACGTTGAGATTATACCTTTCAACAGGGCAGTAAGAATCGCCATTTCAATATCTTGTTGTCCCTCAGAACCCATTCGAAAAACTGTGATCTGCATGTGAAAAGTAAACGAAAAAAGAGAAAGAACGACAGCAGGTGTGAAGCCATGTTCTGTAAAGGTGGAATGAATTGATATTAAACCACTAAATGAATACATGGATGGATGAATGAACCACTCTAGCTGCAGCTGTAAGCGTGTGGGGATGAACTGATGGGAGATTCTTCCAGCTAGGCCATCGAACACGCTTCCTCTACCAGCCAGACAGAGTCACAGTGTTTTCCTGGTTATGCACTCGACTATATCAAATGGAATTACGCTGACGGGCCTGTCACATGTGCAGCCATGGTCAAATGGGATTAAGTTGGCATGAATATGTGGCACCACGCCAGAGATGTCAGGGCTGGTCTTGGGATGCGTAGATAATGAAGACTGAGCACTTGTGTCGCTCTTTCAGACAGTTGCAGGATGCACTTTGTGCTTTTTTGGCAAATAGAGATTATAATTACAGTTATAATGGTGAACTCCTATAATGCGGTTAAATGTCGCAGCCCGGTGTTACATCACAGCGAACGGCAGCCTTCTGAACGAGTGACGCTATTCGTCCATCCCAGCTGTTCGCATGGGGTGCACTTAGGATGAAAGGATTATTTGGGGACTCGACGGCGACGCTGATTCACCTGTAGGTTAGGCATGGCACTTTAGATTAAAATCAGGCAGCCGCGTGGCCTTTTAATTGCGTATAAAGAGCTCAAACAACCTGGCGGCTCGCTCACGTTGTCTGGGATGGGTATCAGTAGAAACTAAATCTTTGAAAAAGCAGTTTAAGTTGCTTATCTGAGAGTGTTAGAGCATTAGGCAGTCTGATACACCGGGGATAGAGAGTCGCTGGTGAAGGGATAGCACTCTGAGGACTGGAAAGAGAACCTGAGGATTAGAGAGAAGGATGCTCTCCTCCATCTGTGTGCGGACTGTGGATGGACCGAGTAAGAGTCTCTCTGCTAAGCAGGTGGTGCTGTGAGCTGCTCTTTCCCACCCACATGTACGTAGTCTGGAGATTAAATATAGGCTGGGTATTACAAACTACTCATCACATGATGGAGATGCATACGTGCGGCCGCTGTGTGCGTGTACCGTGGTCTCCAGCGAACACTTTGGAGCAACACTCAGCTCAGGGATTAATCTTTTATCTGTGAAGACTCTCCGCGGGGTGTGTGCAAAGTCTGCATTGAAGTAGTTTACCCCCCCCCCCCTACCACCACCACCACCACCATACATGAGGATTGGTGATATAGTGAAGCATGCGAATGCCCCAGATTACATGAACATATGACACATGACCACGAGGAGAGATGACAAGCACGCTGTGGGGATTATGTTTATTCAATATGTTAATGGAAACACACGGATGAGTGGAGTGGAGGAATGATGATGGAGACCAGATGCTTCACAACTCAGATATTTATTGATTTTTTCACACAGGCATGTTATTTTCAAATAATACTGGTGGAATATCTTAAAGATATCTACATTATATTTTTCAGTGCACTCTCTTACTCACCAGTTCCCTTTTCTTCATGCACTCCATAACCATGAGCAGGATCTGCTGCGACTGGCTTTTGCTATAATTGAACGTCTTCTGAATAGTGACCAAAAGTTGCTCTCTGACATCATCATTAATCGTGCTGGAAAAAAGAGATTCAAGGAGGACAGATCAGCTTTTTTTCTTTTGACCTGAGGAACAGCATCCGAGTACAGTCAAGGAGAAATCATCTCAAAGCTCACCCTCCTTCCTCTGAGAACCTGTGTGCGAAGGAAATGATGTCGGAAGCTCGTCCGCTGCCGTCACACACCACCACGGGGATGGGGGGGTCGTCTCTCAGACTCTCCAGTGCGATAGAGATCACGTTGGGTCCTCCCTCCACTATCATGCACACTAGAGGAACCCCCTGACCCAAACCTGGAACACACAACCAGACAAGCTCAGCGCTGCCATCCATGTACACTGCAAAAAAATAAAATCTAAATAAAATGAAATATCTCACATTAAGGCAATCTATGCTTGTTTTTTGACTGACAAGATATTTCTTCTTACAAGGCAGTTTTAATGTTGGAGCGTTTCCCTTGTTTTACGAAATCTTGGAAGTCAAATTTTCCTGTTCTGTTGGCAGATAATTTGGCTTATTTCAAGTAATATTCCCTCATTTTATTCCTTTTTTTCCTTGTTTTTTTAGCCTGAATTTTTGCAGTGTAGCACCAAAGAGTCACATGATGATAGCAGCGCTTGGAGAATGAAATGTCGAAGCAGAACACATGGAGTCAGAGCCGGAGGAGGGAGTGAAGTCCGTGGTGACAGTTGAGCATCCCTTTGCTGTCCCTGCCTTATCCGAGCTGCAGGCATAGGATGACAAAGGGAAGCCCACAGGCCACAGAGGAGCTCTCCGGCCGCACGTCCGTCAAGACGCCGGCTCACAGTCAAACGCGCCGTGGGTGTTTTATGATATCTGCGGAGCGCGTTCGGACTTACGCGTGTTGATCTTCTGCAGGGAGATGTGCTTCTCCAGCAGCCGGCGCAGTTTGACCTCGGAGCCGTACTTCCCACAGGTGCC
Source organism: Liparis tanakae (assembly GCA_036178185.1). Lineage (NCBI taxonomy): Eukaryota > Metazoa > Chordata > Actinopteri > Perciformes > Liparidae > Liparis > Liparis tanakae. Next base: position 4,131,278 of record CM070108.1, on the reverse strand, counting down.
GTTGTCGGTCAGGATGAAGTGGGAGTGGCTGTTGTTGAGCACAGCCAGTTTGCTCAGGGGGTTTGCCATCGTCTGATAGGGCTTGTTTGCCTGGGAAAAGAAAAGAGACATTTGTATGATTCAATTCAGTTTTCAATTCAGTTTATTTGTGTAGCCCAGTTTCACAAATTACTAATTTGTCTCGGAGTGCTTTACAATCTGTACGCATAGACATCCCTGCCCCAAAACCTCACATCGGACCAGGAAAAACTCCCAAATAACCCTTCAGGAGAGAACCGAGGAGGATCCCTCTCCAGGATGGACAGAACAATAGATGTCATGTGACCAGAAGGACATATTTAGAGTTAAAATACATTCAATAAATGTGACAGTTTATCAATAGTTCATATTTATTTAGTTCATATTTAGGCATATGATGTGTTTCTACAAGAATAATTAGTTAGAAAGGGTCTTTTTTTCTGGAGATTAAGAGCAGAAAATGTTCTCACGTCTTTCCCGATGAGATCCTCTTTGTTTTCCAGGATCCCCCATGGAGCAATTCCTATAGCGCACACCTTCCCTCGTGACTTGGAGGAATGGTCCTTTAAGGCATCTCCGACATGACGGATCACCCCTAAGATGTGAAGAGGAAAATATAGCAGCATGAATATCGACTCTTGTGGGTGCATCATGGGACAGAGTGATGTTACTGCAGAATCCACACGATTGTCATTTCTGATGAATTTTCCAAGCAAAATCTCTAATTACAGGGCTTAAACCTGTGACAATGGGTTAGTCAAATTGCTCCCAGGAAATTGCGGAATAAGTATTATGTATTGACAATTTAGAGCAAAGGTAATCTTCTAATGTCACCAATTGTTATTTTGTTAAGTGAACATTAAAAGCGTTATCCTAAACTGTCCGCGTCCTACCCGTGTTGACTCCCCCCGTGAAGATCCAGGCTCCGGTGGTGACGGCAGCTTTGATCAGGCCTTTGCCGAACACTTGCTTGAGTTTGGGCTGCAGGTCGAAGTTCTGGAGACCTCCGTGGACGGAGATGAGCAAGGTGGGCAGTTCCAACTGCCAGTCCTTCACCATCAAGTGCAGGAGGTTGTCAGCTTTGGTGTCGTAGGAGACTCGAATATACTGGGAGAGAAGATAAGGGAAAATTCAATTCAATTCAATTCAGTTTATTTGTATAGCCCAGTTTCACAAATTACAAATTTGTCTCAGAGTGCTTTACAATCCGTACACATAGACATCCCTGCCCCAGAACCTCACATCGGACCAGGAAAAACTCCCAAATAACCCTTCAGGGGGAAAAAAGGGAAGAAACCTTCAGGAGAGCAACAGAGGAGGATCCCTCTCCAGGATGGACAGAACAACAGTTGTCATGTGACCAGAAGGACAGATTTAGAGTTAAAATACATTCAAGGAATCTGAGAGTTTATCAATAGTTCATATTTAGGCATATTCCACGATGGAGACCTGGAGAAAAGAAAGGTATTGTGAGTCATTCCTAATCAAACTAGACAGTCGCTCTGAATACATGTTGAATGGCTGAGACTCACCATGGCCTTGTTGATGAATCCTCCACCCTGGAACTCGATCAAGCCGTAGGCGTCGGTCGGGTAGGTCCTGGTGTGCTTGATCACACTCCATTTATCCTTGGGGGTGTCAATCTGCACCAGCTGGTTCGCTTCCTCCAGCGAGTTGGCCCCAGCAGGGATGGCCGGATGCTGCGCTGTCAGCTGACCGCAGGAACATCTACAAAGAGCGCAGAGCAGACCTGTCAGACTGTGTTGACACAGACTTACAAAACCACCGTTGATTATTCCTCGACATCCCTGAGCGATGTCCTATTCAGTCTTGAATCATGGCTGGAAGCAACTGAGCCAAGTGCTGCGGCGAGGCTGCTCATGATGGATGTGTCTTTTCCTCGAAACACACATCGTCTCTTTCATGAATGTGTGCCCATTTCTGGGAAATGTGTGCCCCAGCGAACAAAGGCCCGCACTGCCTGGCTGCTCCCGTAGCCCAGAGCAGTTACCATGTCCTGCAATACACTCTGAACATAATCCTGATAAACCTGCAGTCATGGGTGTCATGATTAATTAAATTAAAATAACTTATAATGTATTTAGATACTACGAAATAATACTCATAGTAATCACGGAGCTGAACCTACATATATAATAACACTGTCATAACATATTCCTAAAGTAAAGTAAAATATGTACTACTCTCTAGCATTAAAAAAGAGCAACTGAAATTTATTTGATGATTCATAAAAACAAATGTAATGAGATATCTGCTGTTCCTGACTCAGGAAATATTTACCACAAGTTATAAAACAACATTTAAAAGGCAGTGTGATGAGTGTAAATACCTGGTTGGGTCCTTGGTGGGAAATTTGTGAATACATTCTCTTTTAACAAAGGTCCTCTCAATCCAAACTCGTTGTGCCTGTAAAGAGGAAATAAAAGCGAGAGAAAGGGTCAGCTCACATGGTGTATACAGATATCTGTATTTAAATGTCACTATTAAAATCATTTTGGAAGTAAAAAGATGAAATCTATATGCATCCTGTGAATAACCCCAGTGAGCGTGGAGAAAATATAAATTGAAGTGAAAGTTGAAGTGTCTGCAGAGACTTTGAAATACAGTTTATATTGTGTGTGGACTGTTATAAACAGGTAGTAACACCCTATGCAGTAGTAAGGACTAACACCTCTCATTGTCTGCTCGAGCTTGAAAAGCAGCCGGTGGAAATCATCACACAAAAGTACTATGCCCACGCACTTTGTCAAATCCTGCTCTGATTGCTGTCTGTTTTTTTTCTTCAGTGCCGAACAAAAATAACATGTTCAAAGGACCATTGTTGACGGCGGAGCCCCAATTAAAACTGAAGGATTGGAAGAAAATATTTCCAAGAAAAAAATCAGAAGTTGAGCTTGGTGAACAAAACAAAAATGAGATTTCACAGCATTAATAGCTTGAAACATCATGAAAGAAGTCTTTCAACGTCACTAATTAGTCTGAAGTCATATGAGTATAAATGAAAGTCATGTGAGTTGTCTTGTGAACAGCAATCACAAGTTTTCAATAAGTCAGTTACTGTTCTCTCTTCGTCTGATGAATTGGTTCCAGTCAGCTGCAAAGCCACAAACTCCACCAAGTAAAAAAAAAAACATTATTATACAGCTATTTTACATATTGATGGTTAGTTTATACATCTGATACCATGTGCTGGTCTTAATGATTTGAATAGTACTGCTGCTGTTTTTGTTCTTCAAACCACAGTTTGTGTCCTTTCCTTTAAACATGTATAAATATATATTGTTCTCTTCTATAACGTTTGATACAATGATGACCTGATTTCACCCAATAGACTCATTCAAAAGTCATCTGATAATGATCTGGTTGAATAGATAAAATCACCAAGTGATGTTTTAATAGAAACACATTGTATTCCTATTTATTTAGCTGCAGTGACATTATTGTATTTTCCTTTTTAAAATGTTAAACGTATTGTTTGCATGAAGACTGTAAAGACATATAAATAGTGGATATAGTCCACAAATAGTATCATTTTGGAAATAAATTGTACCAGCTTGTTGTAGATTTTAAAAAAGTCCAACGTTTAATGCCGCTGTTCTTGTCGTCCTTGTTAAAGAAGTTTTCCGCCTCACCGTTATTCCGCAACACCCAGAACTCACAATGCACTTTCCATGATCTGAAACTTGTTCTACATCTCTGTGATATCTAAATAATTGTGCCATAAAAGTGATCAAATGAATTAAAAAAGAGTTGCCGTTATATAATTCAGATACACTTACACACAATCTCCTGTCCGAGCTGCAGAGTCCTATCTGTAGCGCTGCAGGAGGTGAAGCATTGGGAGCATGGAGGACGGCTAGAGTCTGCTGCTCCTGCAGCAGAGCTTTCTCCTGCTGCTGCCCTCCCAGTCAAGAGCTCTCATTGAGTCCCACAAGACATGAAACTTCTTCACTTTATGAGGGCCAGCTAATAAGATGAGCATGTGAGCAGGGCCTTTGTTCGCCCAAGTCTCATGACTCCAGTTCAAGGTAATCCCTTTTGGAGTCCCATGACCCCTTCTCCATGCCCACAGGGTATTTTCATCCTCCGCTTGAACAAGGCACAATAAATCTACTTTGATAAGCGGCCCCTAATCTCCCAATTTGTTGAAACTCCTTTCTTTGTGTTGGCTTCACAGTGTGGAAGATCTTAGATGGTGAAGACGGCGCAGACGGGCTAACCTGAAAGCATATAGCAGTCTTCTTCAGAGGATCCCCAACTTTTCATTTGAAATATTTTCACCCCCTCCGACTTTGATTTCAACCATATTTGCATAATTGAGAGAATTGGATGCCGGCATTTTTGTGGAAGGCGCCTTGTTAAGTCGGGGGCAAGGTCAATCAATGCTAATTGCAGTTAATCTCTATTTTTATCCACCGTGTTTTTGTGGAGGAAAAGAATACTCAACAGACGTTAATAGTTTCTTGCTTTTTTACTTTTGCTCAAGTATATTTGCTAAACTGTGGTTGAACTGTGGGCTCAAACCAGGGAAAAATCAAATATGACCTATTTTGTTGAAAATAAATCATGCTGGACTGAAAGGAGTAATTCGATTAAGATTATTTAAAGTCATTAAGGGCTTTATGGAGCATGCTTAAATAACTAGAGGAAGAAATTAGGGGAGCTAGAAGCTGAGATGGAGTTAACAAGCACAAAGCTGTAGACATCCATTTAAAACCTTCCTCATGTGAAATGGTTTAACAAGCTCTCATTTTATGGTTGGAGTGAATAGTGAGCCGGACTGTAACTCAGAGGGAAGAAGACAAAATGACTCAGAAAGACATAGAGAGAGAGAGAGAGAGAGAGAGAGAAGCCTTTTGGTTCAAAGCTGCACGTGGGCCGCCAAGGAAAACAAAGCGCCTTTCCAGAAGTGTTTGGTGACTATGTCACAGTTCTTTCAGCTTACTTAAACTCATTAACGTCAGCAATTAAAACCAAAATCCAGTCTAAGAGCTGCCTCTGAGCACTGAACAACAACAACCTTCAAGAATCAGATACCGCAGGATCAGATTGTGTCACACTTCGCAAATTAACGAGACTTACGACAAGCCTCTGAACAATAAACCACAGTCGCTCCAACATGCAGAACATTTGGAGGAAATAGACGTTTAAAACAAAAGGCGATTGTGTGGAAGGGAAATAAAAATGTCTGGAGGTTACAAAAAAGGTTTTAAATGAAATAAAGGCAGTACGTATATTTCTACCCTGAATTTCCCTCAGAATAAGTACTTCTCCCAGTGTGTGCCGGTCCGGATGTATGCCATACATTCATGCCTTTTTGCTCTGGACTCTGGAGTCACATGGTGCTGGTCTCCTGACCCTCAGCTTAGTGAGCAACCAGATCAGAGCAAATTTGTTCCAGTGCTGCTACAATTACGCAGACTATTCAGCTCCCAACCGTCATAAGGAAAAGGTATAATGATGTCTTTATTTCTGTACGTTGACATCTGACCTGCTCGGTTTCACTGCATTTCGAACACATAATTGTTTACCGTCGCTGAGTAAAAAACTATACGTGTGATTTATTCTGAATATTGTAGTAACGACGGACTTCACACAACCTCATCAGCACAAGTGAAATGGATCAGAAAGGATTTGGGGGTCCTATTGGAATGTCACCAGGGTTGAAGATAAAGCAACTAATTGCTGGGCTTTGGTATTGAATGGCGACGTGGTTAGAGCCTGATGCAGGGTGACAGGAAGGAAGCCCATGTAGACTCCTTCACTGTCTGAAGGAAATATTTTAGACTCATGGTCGATCCCACGTGGAATGAATAAAAAGCCTCCTTTTTTATATTTTAACTCGAGGGGGAAAAGATATTTAGACTAAACGACACCCTTGTGTTATATGCTGTGGAAAGGCAACCCTGCTCTAACTGAGAAGCAAATTGTTTTCAGTCAGCCCTGTTTGTAAATGCACTCATTGTTTCTCGTGGGTTTGGAAATCCAGTTAGCTATCACATGAGTGCAACATGTCGCTTATTATCGCCGAGAGTTAGGGAGTCATAAGACGAGTTTTAAAGTTGCTGCTTGGCCCCAAAGGACGGTCTGACCGAAAAAGAGAGCAAATCAAATTGTGCATGAAATCAGGGAATCGGAATACAGACAGCGCCTCTGTAAAAACAAATGCAAGTCTTAAGTTCTTTTGTATTAGAAGAAGAGTATTTCTCAGTCAGCTCCGCTTTAATCATCAACAGGCCACAGTTTGAAAGGTGTTCGCTAGTTAACCTTACACACCTTACATGACATCATATGAATAAAGATAGTATTACCACTGCAACACTTCATTAACAGATATGATCTTGAGTGTTTGCATTATTCTGCATATTGAAAATGATATGTAATTTATGTGTTAATTAACTTCCATTTGTTATGCCTGTGGAGCCCTTGAAAATGAGATAATGCATCTCTAGGGGTTTTCCACTCATTCGGTTTTAAAATGAATAACATATAGTGTATCAACAGATGGCCCAGCAGTGGAAACTATATATAACCGTGTTGTGATATGTTATTTCATGAGGTGTAAGAGTTTTCCATCTTTATCGCAAAATGCAATCATCCAGACAATTTCCTCTTTGCTTTGACCACAACAAATGATATATTAGGTTTAAATAATGAATTAGGTCACATAGGTAACAGTAAACTAGTTTAACTTAACTAGAATGCTGCAACATTTGAATAACTCACTAGTTAAACTGTTATTTCTCCGACAGGTCACACATCAGGTCTGCTGGTCCAGCCCTGACCCGGAGCCTCGGAGCTTTTTGAGGTTTCTTGGCCCTCACATGACCTGAGCCTGACGCTTGTATCACAGTCATATGATCTCGCACATTCTTGTAAATTGTAGGATTTGTTACTCAAATGTAGATCGATTTGTCCTTTTATTGTTGTGGCAACATTCATTTTCAGGGTCCAGTGATTCTTCCAACCAAAAGGTTTGTTTTCTGACTATTTATTTACCAACTAACTATTTCTCTGTAATAGAGGTAGTAACATGTTTGTAGGGGCGTCTTATTTACAAAAGAACAGTGTTTTTATTCTGTAGACTGAAAAGATAGAAGGCCATTTAAAACTACAAACTACATGACATATGTATTATCAGAAAAAAATGATATCTCTGTGTAGTATGGTCTGTGCAGAACATTTATTTTCTATTGAGTAACATATCAGATGTCATTAAAGGTGTGGCTGAGAGCCATGACATTGTTGATGGGGTTACAGTGTAGAAACCTCACATAAAAAGGTTGAGGATTATATTTTATATTATATAGAGTATTAATCTCACCAAATAATGCCTGCTGTAATTTATAGAAACCCATCACTCTGAATTATTGTAATGATGTCAGTGTCAGATATATAGCCTGCTGTCGATATATCAGGAGTTGGGCCGATTTAACCACACAGTGAACAATGTTCTTCCGCACATCGTGTAGTTGATTATGGAAATGTAATCTACAAAGAATTAACTCTGAATGTGTTATGTTTGATATTTCAGTATAATTTCATCTTTTACTTTTACTTTACATGACAAAGTTGTGTGCTAACATGCGTGAAAAGAAAGCACAGAAGCAACACACACTTAGTGTGTGTTGCTTCTGCAAACTCTAATCCGAGCATTCACTGCTTGTTGGTTTTGAAACAGAAGCATTCATATAACATTTTTATCTTTCTTGCTTTCACGGACATGATAACAGGAGTGTATTAATCACATGAAAGCAGACTTTAGCAATAAATACATGTTGTAATTCTGGGATACCATAATGAAGGGTTAAACTGCAGCCCTGGAGGGAGCAGCTCCCAGAAGCCTGCTCCGCCTTCAACTCCATTTCCCAGTGGGTCTGTGGTGCATGGCGCGTGCAGACCATGTGCACTTCAGTCATGAATGCTGCATGTCATTGTGCCATAGGGGCTTTGAAACGATTGGTTAGGCACTAATGTGGCCAGATCATATGGTTCCATGTGACATGCGTACAATAAAGGTCATTCTTGGTCAAAGGAGTCAGGATTTCTGGATACGAAATGTTACTAAAAAAGGTAAACTTTAAAAATGAATGCCAAAAATGAAACTCAAATCAAATCCATCTCAGTAAAGAGATAGGGGATCCTGTGAATGTTCTTACCTTCTGCGAGCCCGATGAGGTGCGTTTGAGGGAGGGCCGTTTAAAATTGCCACCCTGGCCCTTATTGTCCATATTGAAGACTGTCAAACGGGTTCAGCGGCGGCATCAACACCAGAACCACGCGGAAACCTGAGATACCCACGACAGAACCAAGGCATGAGAGCAACCTCAGGATTCACCCCTTCAAAAAAAGGATCAACGTTTTACATCGTTGAAGGTTTTAGCGCTTCCCTCTCCTCTCTGCAGCTGATTCCCGACTGACAAGACAGAGAACCGAGCCAGGGATATAAATCACTCGATGACACACTTGACACAGACCCCTTTCCTCTACCGGGCATCCCATAATCAGGCTTAATGCAGCCGGCTCTTAGGAAGCCTCAGAGTCTAATGGATAGAGATTTAATAAATGGTTATTGAAGGTAAATCTACTTTGGCACCACACAACCCCAGAACAGGCTTAGAGGGACCACGCAAGCTGTGAGGCTGAAGTTAGCCGGTGGAAAGCCAAACGCTGTCCCACCTGATGGCTCAGTGTGTCTGAGGGGTGTGCATCAGGACACACACAGAAAGGTATGCACACATGATACTTGAATGTATTTTAACTCTAAATCTGTCCTTCTGGTCACATGACATCTGTTGCATCTGTCCATCCTGGAGAGGGATCCTCCTCTGTTCTCTCCTGAAGGTTTCTTCCCTTTTTTTCCCCCTGAAGGGTTATTTGGGAGTTTTTCCTGGTCCGATGTGAGGTTTTGGGGCAGGGATGTCTATGTGTACAGATTGTAAAGCACTCCGAGACAAATTTGTAATTTGTGAAACTGGGCTATACAAATAAACTGAATTGAATTGAATGATACAAAGTGTTTCAAAGTGCACACCTTCTACACACTGCTCAACTTAAATATCTCATTTGATAGCATTTCACATGTAGTTTTGTTCCATATAAAGTAGTCTCATATTTAGAGCAGCTTGAAGTTAAGTATTGTTAAGAGTTTGACCTCTTGTATAATACCAACTAAATTGATGTTAATACCACATTACATTCGGCCTACGCTGACGAATAAGAGCAACTACTTTGATATTCATTAACAGAGCTAGAAACATTAAAGGCATTAGTAGTAATGAATTGTACCACTTTAACGCTGATGCGGTCACGTCCAGACCAACTGAACCTGTTATGCAATGTCATTGTGACATGATGAATGTTTAGTGTCTCAACATTTACATCTGAGAAGCTAAACGGTGTGCTTATAGTAAATCTGTTACAGGATGCTGCATACAAGAAAGGAATAAAGTGTTTATGTGGATTTAGCTTCTTCTTCTTATCAAATGACAAGTATCAGAACTTCAGATGGAAGAAGATGTTTTAGTCCATTGTCAGACCGATTATTAACAGGATATGCAGCAGCTCCCCCTACTGGGTTTTAAGTGGAAACGTGATAAACAACATTTCCCATGGAAATGTGAAGAGGAGCCACAGTATGGAGGACTCAAAATGACTTAAGTATAAATAAATACATGTATAAATGCATGAATAAATATAGGAATAAATAAATAAATTCTTAAATAAATGTATAAATAAATGTATAAATGCTTAAATAAATGTATAAATAAATAAATACAGGAATGAATGAATATAAGTTATAAATTAACAGGACATTATTAAATAAATATATTTCTACATTTCTGTATTTCTTCATTTATTTATACATTTATTTAAGCTTTTATACATTTATTTATACATGTATTTATTTATTTATACATTTATTTAAGCATTTATACATTTATTTATACATTTATTTAAGCATTTATGTATTTATTTCTATATTTATTCATGCATTTATTTATTTATACTTAAGTCATTTTGAGTCCTCCATACCACAGTGATATAATGTGTATGTTAAGTACAACTTTCAAACCCAAGACTTAAATCTAAGTTATTCACAGCTGCGCAGACTTGTAGATATCCACTTGTAGAAAGTCTGTTTCCATATACGTGTTTACTGACTGAGCCACCGGGGGGACAGCAAGGTTTATGAGAATAAACAAAATCCTCCTGTACTCAAAGAGAAGCTCACAGAAGCGCATTGTGACACACACATAAACAACAGCTGAAGCACGAGTAAGTGCAGCCTAGAGATAACTGTTCTACTAATCCACAGCATGAATTCACCATGTATCAGCTCTGCTGCTGTCAACACGAGAACCTTAACGTCTCGCCTGTGTTGCTCACTGAGGACAGTTGGAAGCTTCCCACTTGTCTTTATCTCCAACTGGGCAGCGTGCTGTCCGTGTGTCTCCATGTTGTCTGCCTCTCACAATGGATGGTGCCTAATTACTGCTAGTAAGCAAACACAAAGGAGCTTTATCATCTGCTGGGGCTTTGGAGATTATTTGTCTCCAGGAGAAGTCAGAGCACCGAATGGAGCAGAAGCGACGAGTAATATTGTTTTTAAAAGTGTGGTGAGACCAAATAAATTGACTGTAGAATTCATCACGTGTAACTTTATGTATTTCAATATGAATGAATGAATGAAATATACTTTATTAATCCCCAAGGGGAAATTTGTTGACAACAGAAGCAGCCCAATAAAACTAAACGCAATAAAATATAAGTATAAGAAAGAAAGAAAGAAAGTGACAGTGCATAAAGTAAAGTAATATATACATTATTGTACTATATGCTATTCCAGTAAGTACTCAAGAAATATATCTTCCTTGTAAGGGGAAGGTGTTGCTATTTAAAATACATGTCTGCTGGCATTACCAGCAGCAGTGTATCAGCTTGCATCACACACTGCAACTAAAACCGAAGATTATTTGAAACAGATCTAAAAGTACTTTGAGCAATTCATTCCCAATTTCCACCACAAGAGGGCGCTCTGACCTTTTGTATGGCCACGGACACCAACGTGCACGAAGCTCTCTCTGACCACGAGGTCACGGAATGTCTGCAGGAAACACTTCAGTGGTTCCACGATCAGTTCGTCTCAAAGGTCACGACCAGTCCATCAACACAAACACAAACAGGACGCTGGTTTCCAGTTGAACGTCCGGCTGCTGCTTTGCCTCATCGAGCTCAGTTTACCTTTGGTTAGTTGCACTTGATGACATTTGTAAATGTCTTGTGTGTGTGACGTCATCACTTAGCCAGATGGGATCAAACCAGCAGCTGCAAAGCAGGTTAGGGTCAAACGACTTCCACATGTGATCCTCTGGAAGGAGACACCCTTCGAGGAGCAGGACATGTTTCACGTTGTGCTTTTTACATGGGAAGGCCTTCTTTGTTCCTGTGGATCTGTGAAGTGCTTGAAGGCACCACCCAGGCAAGGAAACCCATTTACCCATTACACATTTTAATTTAACACATTTAATTTAACAGCGAGGAACAAGAAGACAGCAGAAAGCTGCAGGCGAAAAACACCAAACTAAATCATGTACGTCGTCTTTTGTTTGTGTGTGCTGGATTTTTATCAAGGTGATCAGCCATGACCTACAGTAACAAAACAATAGAAGTGATGTGTTTTTGACTCAGTGTTTCTCCTGGTTGCTAAGGAGACAGACAACACCCTCACCTGAGACCTCTCTTCTCCAGGTGTGTTCGGTCCCCCGGTGCTGCAGAGGAGACACATTCGTCTGATAATAATATGCACACAGTTTGACAAAAAACACGACATGTGGAGAGGAATATAACAACGCAGGGATGATGTGTGAGTGCTGACTTTTCATCTCTCCACAGACCAAACACACTGCCAGAACTTGAGGGAAGGAAATGGTTGTTAGTGGTTTGTTTGGAGTGGGTCATGTCCGGACATGTTCCCTGTGCTCTCCCACAGCTCCGTGTGCTCCCCACGTAATAACCAGTATTAGGCGTGACACAGCAAACACTTGATTTGTATGCTTTAAGCCCCAAAACTGATGTATTTATGAGATATGGAACATCAATCAAAAACATTCTAACTTTGAATAATAAACTGCAGCTATTAAGTCACCATTTAGCTGTGGTTGTTTATGATTTACTAAAGTGGGCCCACATTAAATGAATAAAAAAGGGAATTATGTTTCCTTTTTTATTCCACTTATACTCATATTTATGCATGTTACATTAGTATTTCCATTTTTTGATACTTTGAACTTTTACTCCATTCCAGAGAAAATATAGCACTTTTTTTTACTTTACTACTAATATCTGACAGCTGATAATACTTTCATATTTTTACTGAAGTAGAATTTGAATGCAGGACTTTTTAACTATTTTCAGATTGATGTATGGATACTTTTACTTTAACACACTTCCTGCACCGCTGCTTATTGTTTACATTGACACAATACATAATGCATGCCTACTTGCTATTTATTTAATACATATTATAACTCGACTCATTCTACAGTATAAAACCTATGTTGTATTATTGTATTCATAGTGTGTGACAATATGACAGCCTACTAAAGTTTTCTGTATTCTTGCTGTCAAGTGGACCAGAAATGCAGATAAAAGATCTAAACTATTTCACCTTTATCCTGAATGTGTAAAGATAAAAGATGATTCTGGGAACAACCAGACTATTTCCTCTTCTTAAAGTAAAATATTACATTGGTTCTTCTGGTCAAAACAATAATTACTTTTTTAATGAGCAGGTGATGGTAGTGATATATGTGAAAATGCTACAATGGTCTTCTGAAAGGAGGAAGCCCCCTGGGGGTTACGAGTCTCTACATCCACCGATGTCAGAAAGAGGATGTTTACAACGTCTGGGGCTCAGGAGGGGCCCGAGTGTGGCGACGGATAAACAGGCAGTAGTGTTGAGCCAAAGGTCTTCCTGAAGGTCTCATGAGGATATCACTGATGTTGACTATATGTTTAAAGGAGTGGTCCCTCCGTACTCTGTTGTCAGCACTAAATGGATTTAGGGCAGTAGGCGTGGCGGACTATGGGTTCACTTGTGGCTGACAACCCCACTTGTGAACACCAGGGCAGGCTTGTGCACACCCAGCTGCCTGCGTCCTCCCCGACTGGCTCGTTGCACACCACCAGAGCAAAACTGTTCCTGGAAACCCGCCTCCTGGGAAAAATGCATTCCATGAACCTTGTGCGTGCTGCAGCGAAACAGCCAGCGCACGTATCTCTATGCTGCTCTTCAGATAGCACGTGCTGGAGTAAGTCATTTCCAACGTTGACCTGGGGCCCACACAAAGGTTAACAGGGAATCCATAAACTGTACAGAACAGCAGCTCTTTTGACCTGCGGGAAGTTACTCCAACCACTGACTCCATTTTACAATATGTCATACTGAAGTGAACAGTGGCTCCTTCCTTTGATCAGAGGAGTTTCATAAACCTCTATGTTTGTCGTTGTAGTGTGTGTGTGTGTGTGTGTGTGGTGTCAGAGGGGGAAGCATGTAAGCCTTTCCAAGGGAGCAGTGAAGCAGATCAGTCTAAGTGGAGGAGGGGGCGCTCAGACCCAGGCTCAGCTGCGTCAACTTCCAGAATCAACCCTTTGTCCAACATCCACACATCCACATGTGGGATTCACACTCAAAAGTTGTTTTTCTCCCACTATTTTTCCAGATTTTTTTAAGGGACTGACATAAATTTGATGGAAGGACGAGTTGCCCGGCAGTAACTCTGGAGACGTGAGACGGGGACAGAGAGCGAGACAGACTAAACGCAAAACTGCTGATCAACACTTTCGCACCATGAACCGAAACCACATGATGCAGCTGTCTTTGTGTCAGACCGCGGCCGCAGTTTAATAGATGCAAATGAATGTCAGGATAGGATGTACACAAGCTAAATCGATAGTCATTGCTGTGCTTGTTTGATTACCTCAGCCAAAGGGCGACTGTGAGTGGGATAACTGGCCATTGTGAGCCAGAAACAATCAATATTTAGTTTGAGTACTTCATCTGAGCCACAGGCTGCTGTTAACGACAGGACGGAAACAGTTGATCTGGCAGGAGAAAGCCACGATCGCTGATTATTCTCATCCGGCCTGAACTGTCTGAAATGGCAGGATTTGAAGAAGTCCAGCATTTATACGGTAAATATTTAGGGGTTTAAAATTTAAAAAAAAGTTATATATGTATTACAGTCCACACTGCAAAAATTAAAATCTAAGTAAAATGAAATATCTCACATTAAGGCAATCTATGCTTGTTTTTTGACTGACAAGATATTTCTTCTTACAAGGCAGTTTTAATGTTGGAGCATTTCACTTGTTTTAAGAAATCTTGGCAAGTCAAATTTTCCTGTTCTGTTGGCAGATAATTTGGCTTATTTCAATATTCCCTCATTTTATTACTTTTTGTCCTTGTTTTTTTAGGTTGAACTTTTGCAGTGCACAATATAAAAGAGTTTGAAGAAACAAACACCACACAATGAGTTAAGTTATTCTTAATGATAATAAATAATTAAAATGTGTCCTGCAAAGGGCATAGGAGCAAAGGTCACAAGGTCATACATTAGGACCAAGATTCATTCTTTGATTCCAACTTTATTATATAATGACAAAAACATTAGGTTTCTATACCTTCTGTACATTCAAAGTGAATAAGTCAATCTTAAAAGTGATTAAGCTCATGGAGTATCGATAATGGAAAGGGTTTATCCTCTGAAGAACACACATGTGCTCAGATACATTTCATGGCAAACTAGCCTTTTTATTTTCATATATCTTGTGAGCAAATGAAATGTGTGATGGTGCTCCCAGAAGAGGGTCAAATACAAACAAATAAGGTTTCATCCTCCGGGGAGAAAGAGACATCCAACATCCTGACTTAAATTAAGAAGCGGAAGACAAACTTGCAACTAAATGTTATTATCTATCTGAATGTTAAGCCAGATTTTAGTTTTTCAATACAAATGAAAAAAGTTGCAGAGACACACTAAACGTAGTATAAATTCTTCTCATTTACAGCACCAAACTTTAAAATGGCCAAATTTGCAAATGCATGTAAATTCATCACAAACATTTCAAAACTACTCCTACCACATATAATCCAACTGTCATAAGAGGAACAATGAAATGTCTTTGTTAATGTGAGCAGGAGACAACGAGTCTGTGAGGTTCTCGTATCCTCATCGATTGGCCAGTGTGTTGGAAACCATAGAAGCCCGAGTCAAAGCAAGTCGACAAGCACTCGTCTAATCCTGCTGATCATAGCAGCATTGTCATTAATTAGAACTGCCTTGGATGATCTGAAACACAGATGGCAGTGGCAGACTAAGCAAACGGCAGTGAGCTAATCAGTTGGTTTTGCGGGAACAGACAAATCTTTAAAGACCTGAGCTGACTAAAGCTAAACACTAATATCAATCAATCTATTCAGTCACATTTACTGGAGCTTCTTCATTCTTCATTCAATTAAATATGTGTCCGTGCTTCTGCTGAGGTTTAGTTGTCTATGCAAATCAAACCATAAAATACAGATGATTTCCCTAACACTCACAGAAAATAGCGTTTAGTTGGGACAAAGCTGCATAATACAGAAATTCCCTGCAGTGAAGCGTGCACCTTGATGATTATTAAGCACTTAAAACTTCCTAAAGAGAACCATACAATACATTTATGATAGTCACTCAAAATAAGGAGTTACCTTTGATCAAGTAAGAAGTAGTCGGGTAAATGAAGCTCTGGTCACAATCAATGTAAATGTACTTCATTATTGACCATTATTGAGAAACAGCAGATGGCGAAACAGTCGTGGCTCAAGGTTGTTTAATTTTTTTATTTTGGGGTTTCCGGAGTTGAGAATGACCTGTCAAGTTCAACTTCTCAGTCAACATTAGGGGGGAAAATATCTGTATTTTAATAGAAACTCAGGAAAATAAATCTTTGATGATAACTGTGTCATTTAGTCAAAAGCTCCACAAAAGCCTAGTGAGTGAGTCTTGAGTTTCAATTGTTTATTTAAATGTTGTTTTACATTTACACATCTTCTGTGACACAATGACATAGTTTTTAGTGACTATAATAATTCCACTGGATGTTTTATCTGGCATCTTCAGAACATGCATCCCCCATGGGTGCACGCCTCAACTCTTGTGCTTGTGGCTGCAGGTGTGGTGGAGTTAGCCCATGCAGCAGCATGGGAAAGAGGAAATAACAGTGCACCGACTGGGTGAGACACAATCTGCCGGCCAGGCTAATGCATTCCAGTCAAATGTAAAGACGTACGCTCCAGGAAGGGCATTGCAGGACGCGTTCCTCGGTGGGCTTTTGGGCCTGCCAAATTGTTTTCTTTACGTCTGTTGACCTACATACAACACTGCCATGTCAGCCCTCCAAATCAGCCAGCCCATAGATCCTCCAGACAGGAGACTCCCAATGAACAGAGCCACGGAAACTCTCCTCCCCTCCCCTCCCCTCCCTCTGCAGCGATGCAGGCCAGGCTCTGTAGCTCCAGCCTCACTTGGCTCTCGGATTGGGGGAAGGGACTAGGTTAACATATGGCTTATTGTGCATTGTGCACTATGCTTTCAGCTCATCAACGGCATTGGCTCTCCTGTGTTGAATTGCTGAGCTGTGCAATTGCATTGCAGACTCGTGCTGTACACCTTTCTACAGTGCACCTATTTGTTTTCTGATGCACTAACCCATATTGCGTATGGATTAAATCTCCCGTCAGTTTGACACTAAACTCCCCAAGTGTGCCGCGTCTGGGTGATTGTCATCCAGACTCGGCTCTCGCCGCCTTAATAACAATGTGCGTAACGCGTACAAGTGGTGATCACGTCGGCTGGAACAGCCGCAGACAGCTGGCAGAGAACGATGACGACCTGTTTTATAACCACGTTGGCTTCGGAGGAAAATGTGTTGCTGCCATAGTTCGTGTGTCTTCATCTCGTGTCTTAGCAAAGCGGTGTTCCACAGGGCGGTGACGCAAGGGGGGGGGGGGGGCTATTAATATCTCAGGAACGGGATGTTCTCGCTTCAGCATCGGGGTCATTCGAGGATAAACACCGCGCGCTGCCTCGTAAACGGCGTGGTGTCGTCACGACGCACGCGGAGCAGAAGTTTTTTTTTTTTTTAAGGGGGACGTTGCAGCTTCCTGCATTTCGATTTCTCCTCCCCACCCCCTTATCGCACCGCGGGCTCATATATCCCCGAGGTCAGCCTCGGTCATTCACCGAGATGAGGTCGCGCAGCGCTCGGGTCCCGCCCCCACGTGCACCCGGTGACACGAGAGCGCGCGCACCAGTCGAGGCGGGAAATGAAACAAACCAAACACATGTGACGCAACAACAACCGCTTTGCAAATCGTATGTTTTGAAATTTCAAACGTTGCTGTTTTCTTTTTGAACTCGCTCTGCACCACAAATAGACAGAGTCGAGGCTACGCCATCCACATTAGGCGAGCTCGTCTGTTATTGCAATCGAAACCAACATTTGTTCTTACGAAGTCAAGGAAGGAGAACACAGTGGAAACATCTGCACTCGAAAAGTCGATTGAGGACAAATCAGAAACTAAAGTTCATGGTGCATGTTTATGTGTCACCAAGGGGTTTGATTGGTAGTCTCGCATAAAGTACAGGCTTCAGAGAGTTTATAGTTGATCTTTCCCCCAGAAGACCACGCTAGTTTTATTTTTGCAAAGGAGGTCAGACTAAAGGATAGTCAAAGGGATGTTTTTTATGATGCCAAATAAGTAGTCGTTTATTTGATGACTATAATCAAATTCATAATTTCAGTCATTTCTCCGAGAAACATTGTTTTCCAGCGTCCCCAATTTGAGGATCTTCTGTTTTTC
Organism: Liparis tanakae; assembly: GCA_036178185.1. NCBI lineage: Eukaryota > Metazoa > Chordata > Actinopteri > Perciformes > Liparidae > Liparis > Liparis tanakae. The sequence goes on along the minus strand of CM070108.1, from coordinate 4,113,334 downwards.
TCCGTTGTACATTGATTGAACATCTTTGGGTTTTGCTAAAACAAATAAGCGATTTGCCTCAGCTAGGATACACATTTCTCACTATTTACTGACATTTTATTGGCACAACGATTAGTGTAATGTTTTGCATCAAGTTGATGTAGATATACTGTATGTGTCGATGTATTTTCCATGTGGCTCTGTTCAGTCTTGCATAGACTCGAGCATGGTGCCGGTTTGCCCCTCGTGGATGACATGCCATATAAGTGCCTCTGTTGAATGGCCTTAGAAAAGAAACCCTCGTCTCTATAGCATCAGCGTGGCTGGTTAATGCAGCGCCCGCGGACCCACCACTCAGCTGAATGGTGTATTTCAGAGTCAGGTCCCCTCACCACTGCCTGCGAGGCACATCCCTCCCCATGTGCACTGATCAATGCATTCTCAATAGGGTCAGGACTGACCAGCAAATGGGCGCAAAAACAAAACCGCGTCCGCTTCACTTTGCTCTTTTCAGCTGTATTGTGTGGAGCGGACAAAGCCACCACACTGACGCGAAGGAACAATGACGGCAGTACATAGTCGTGGCTCAGCGTCAGCCTAGGGTCAAGTGAGTGACGTTGATTTCAGCCCTCGATTATGTATTCAGCTCCACATGCCTGACACTCGGCACTTTCACCTCATAGGATAGAGTTGCCCTCTTGAGAAGGCAATAATGCGTTCAAATTATGCAACAATTCAACATGCTCCATTAATAAGTGTTGGGCAGCACTCTGTTCCGTGGTGGTGTGCTGGTGGAGGCAGCGCCGAGGCGGAGGAGGCAGGCTAGGATTAACATAGTGGTGAAAAAGGCGGCCTCTGTTGTGTGGCTGAACATGGACAGCCCGGAGGCAGAGGCAGAGGGAGGATGACGACCAAATTGAACTCCAGCTTAAACAACACCAACCACCCTTGTGTGAACTGATGCAGACTCCCTTTTCCCCCTTTTAGCCTCCACCAACTTCATGTGAGGTTTATTTTATCACAGAGCACCTTTAAAGTGCTCTTTTGTGCTATCAGACTTCACAATGTTTCCTCCTCTTCCTTCCGGTCGTCACTAAGGAAGTACACCTGCATAAAGCCATCGAAACTGGACTGCTTTCGTAGGTGTGTCTGCTGTATTGCTTCATACACTGCCGGTTCAAGTCAAAGTCAAAGTCAAAGTCAGTTTTATTTGTCAATTTTTCATACGTGCAAACATACAGAAGATTGAAATTGCGTTTCTCTTCTGTCCAACATAAAGTGATTGTGCAACATAAAGTGATAACGTGATTTGTGCAACATATAGACAACATAAAGTGCATGGACAATATAAAATAGATTTGAAAGAAATACAATATAATTGAGACACCAGAAGTATTCTACACATCTGAAATAGTCTTGGCCCCAAAAGAATGTTGTATAAGTGATTTAAGTAATTTAACGTTCATTCAGTCAATGTCCATTTAGTGTTGCATGACAGGAGAATACTGCCCCTCCCCCACTACCGTTCGATTTTGAATTTGTTTTCCAGTTCAGAAAGAAATGTAAGTGACCCTGGGCCTCGATCAATATTGACCAACAACAGTGCAAATGAATTGAATAGGTTAAAACTGAGTTTTTTCAGTCCACGATATGCTAAACTAATATTATCTAATCCGGTTCCTGCAATCGTGCTCACCCCAGCATAGATTTCTATTTCTATTTTGAAATTTAAAGAATATCTTTGCTCAAGGAACACATCTGTCTATTCCAGCTTGTTGTAGGATGCATTATTACCCACCTGACACTGACAGACGAACCTGATCCTTTTGAAATCTGCACACATGTTCCTGCTATAAGCTTCCAATTTATGATACAAATAGCCGGTGATTTCTTCTATTTCTAGTGAACATTTGATAGAAGAGTGGTCCTCTCAGCGCGTCTAGTGGAGGTGTTACAGTCCACGTGGTCTTTAGTCCCCTGCTGCACTGTCCATTCATACAGTCAGCAGCTGCTAACTGGTTCAAAACCTGAGCTGCCAGATTAGCACTCCGGTGTTCAATAAGAACGAGTACAGCACACATGCCCTGTCGCCTGTCATGCTTCTCAGTGGAAATTAAACTTCATGATAGCCTTTTAGTTTTCAGAAAAAAGGAGGTATTTAATCAGACACCTGCATATTTCTTAAAATCAGTATGCATGTAAGAGAAGTAACCATCACACAAAGGAGCGCTAGCTTAGGTCACTTGATACCTCCAACCCCAAGAACAAACCTCCTCAAACGTACAGTTATTATTCATGCAATTACTGTTTGGAATTTACTACCTCCCCATATAACTCATACAGGTAATAATCTGTCATTTATAAAACAATTAAAGGCGAACCTCAGGCCATTATCCACTTGGGGTTTTCCATTGCTTTTTATAGTCTTCCGTTCCTTCTTGGTCAAAATGACGGATGTACTGCACATAATCAGACTAGTGCTCGACTGCACGAGGTATCTGACTGTACTATTTACATTTGTTGTATTATTTGTATTATTCTGTTTGTTTCACGCCGTCTTGTATGTATTACATGTGTCCTTTCTATGGACCCCAGGAAGATTAGTGTCAGCTAATGAGGATCCAGTTAATTAACTAAACTAAACTAATAGGTTCTGGTATATTACAAGCTTTTAAACATCAGTGTGCAGGATTTCTCCACAGCAACAGCTTGTATAAGTACGTGCATATCTGAATACAGAAAATTGACTTGGACTTGCTATTATTACATTACATTACATGTCATTTAGCAGACTCTTTTATCCAAAGTGACTTACAATAAGTGCATTTCAACCTAGAATACAAACAAAAGAACAACAAGAATACAGAAAGGAACATTTCCTCAACATAGTCAAACTACAAAAGTACCACAATAAGAGCTATTCAAGAGCCACTGGAGTGATAATCTGTGTTTTAATCCAGATATAGTCGGAAAAGGTGTGTATTATATAGCACATACAACTACTCTGAGTGCTTTACACTACATATCAACATTCACTCATTCCCATTCATGCACTGAAGCGCCATACGAGGTGCCACCTGCTCATCAGGATCCAAACTGAACATTCACACACACTCACACACCGAGGTCACACTCTTCTTTCCTAATGACACTTCAACATGAATACTGGAGGAGCAGGAGATCAAACTGTTGAGCCAATGATTAGAGGACGAGTCGGCCGGCCTCCTAAACCACACTCATCAATGAACACATTACACTGTGAAAACACAACATGCTTTTTCGTGTTGTATGCCAGACTGTTTTTTGGCTACATGTGCGCAATGATTTTCTTTGAGTCTTGCAATCGAGTTGAGGTTACCAAGCAACCAACGGAGTATCCAGATATCACACTGCGGAGCACAATATGAGACCCACTCATATAAAATGACACTTGACATTTATATTTATCATACATCATACCTTTCTTGTACAGGTGAAGCAAACAAGATATTTAATGTGTTTTAGGTGTAATTTTGTTGCTTTGTTGTGTAATTGTTCAGTCTTTGTGCTCAGCTAATCTAAACTGGATCCTGCAGGCTGTAGTCTTGTATCTACCAGCCATAATTGTATTTATCTTCTCCTCTAACTCACAGCCATCAAGACGTTTGGCACTTTTCCCTCTCTACTCAACACACCTTTGATGGACTCAACATAATCAAAACCTGTAATCAGAAATTAATCAGAAATCAGCACTTCTCTGATGATAGGTACCAAACTACAAGGGGAAATGTAACGTCCATTGCATCCTACCGTGTATTTATCTGTGGGAGATACTATCATTCCTGGAAAAAGAACACGCCGTCCCTTCTGGCCGAAAGCCAAATATCAAACAGAGAACTTTGCAGCAAAATACCTTTCCAGAATCTAGACTGAGAAAAGCTGGAGGATTTCTGAGAATATTATGGAACAGAAGCAGGGACATGTGATCTTATCTGTCCATATGTCAGGGAATTATTTGGCTTTCACTCTTGCCCCGAGTTTTGATGATAAGGACCCAATAACACTGTAACAAGTATATCCTGCTAGGCAGCAGCTCGCTCACACTTTGTTACAATAACAGGTAGTTTGGACTTGTTTACCCGTCTCAGCTACGCCTGACTGACTCATTTGACCTTATGTGATTGCTGCATTCATACATGCTGTTCCTTTTGGTTAAAGCAAAGGAACAAGGAACAATATTTAACCTGGGGCTTATTAAAATGGCAGCACACGTGAGCCACATTGTTAAAGATATAATTGTTTTGTGTTGATTTACGTGTTTGCTTTTTAACACCTGTTCAACTATGTGACTAATCTTCTCTTTTCTATACAGATGAAATTACAGCCTGCTTTGTCATTGTTAGTCATGGGGCCCAACTGTTGATGTGTCACTCAGGATGAATAAGCTATGTACTGTATATCAACAACAAAGAAAGAGAGACAGCATACAACTTATATGTGAGCACACTTACATAACTTGAGTTTGTTCTAATCAGTCAATAAATGTCTCTGACTTACATGAAACTACAAGTTCAATCAGTATTATTCCCAAATGTAATAAAAGTTAAGACACAACATTTCCAGTAAGACAGGTTCAACTGTAAAACACCCTGAGGCGGTTTATTACTTCTTATGCTCTGATAAGGACATGTTCATTTTCGTGTCAGGGAAGTTTGACAAGTTGAAGTGCCCTTGCAATGTCAGCACTAGATTAAAGAAATCCCAGAAGGAAGTCAATACATGCTGGGTCTATGAGCACTTTGAATCTAGAGCTATTATAAGGTCAATGTGTCTAATATATATATATTCAATGACATGCAAAAATGATTGGCACTCCTTTCCAGCTGTCCGCCTACTTTGTGTTTTGCGCTAATTAGCCAATGTTAGCATTCTCATGCGTTAAACTAAGCTAATGAACACGGTAAACATTAAACTTGAAGCCAGCTGGTATTGTCATTGTGACCACGTTAACATTTAGTCGAGCTCAAGGAAAGCCTCTATAGTTGCTGGCATGTCTGTAAAGTTAGTCTAACTTTTCCGATGTGGACTCCTCCCATCGCAGCTAGCTATCCACTATCCTCATGGATACCAACATCAACACTGACACAATCAATACACACTAATATCTGTAAACATCTGTATATACCCTACTCCCTGTGTACATGTTCCCCCTATGTGTATTGTTGTTATACTGTGATCCTACTGTACATTGTGTATGTATGTTTGTGAGTTAAGTTAAATGTTAAATGTATAAGCTATTATATATACTGTCACTTTACCACTTACAGTTATACTTGCACTGCCAATGTAAATACATCTCACAGGATGTCTTTTTGCTGCCTTTTTTTGCACTACCATAACCTATTTTTTTAGAAAACTTATGCTGCTGTATATGTATATGTATGTTTATAACTCTATGCATAACTATATGTCTTGTTTTATCTGTTGTTGTGCGTGTGCACTTATATGTTTCACCGTGGGAGAGTGGGAAACGTTTTTTCGAGTCTTAACATGCAAAGTAATTGACAATAAAGCTACTTTGACTTTGACTTTGACCTAAATTTCCCTTGGGATTAATAAAGTATCCATCTATCTATCTATCTATCTATCTATCGATCTATCTATCTATCTATCTATCTATCTATCTATCTATCTATCTATCTATCTATCTATCTATAGCTATAGTCTTGTAACATAGTAGCCTAAATGGGTCTTTTTTTACCTTTGCTAAACTTGAAAAAATATTTAGTTTTGAATATGAAAGGAACTCAAGTCCTGGGAGAAAAAGCACAGATAAAGTGTTCCGGCTAAAGGTGACAACCACTCTGTGTCTGACTCATTGTTTCAGCCCAATGTGGGGATCAAACTCGGCTCATAAGCCAAAGGTCAGTGCCCTCGACTGAACATCACCACCTGCTGCAGGGAAGAGAAAACACCGCCAACAATTGAAGTACACGTGTGGTGTTTCATGCCTCCTTAGTTCTTTGTTTTTCTCTCTCTCTCTCTCGCTCTGCCTTCGGCACCCGGCCTTGACACAACAGCCCCAGCTGATTGTCCTAGTGGTCAGGCTGTCCTGTGCTTAAAGAGGATCTCTCCCATTGCAAACAGAAGTGAAGAGGCCAATCACAGCGCTGTTACCGCCTGAGAACGTTGTGTCAGTGCCAGAGAGTGTGCTGTTTGGACACAATGCTCTATGTTGGTGCTGGGTATTTGGGAACATACAAAAGGTCTCTTGAATCATCACATTGCTGTTGCAGCCGCAGAGAGAGACATTTCAGTTTCCCTCTGAGTGAAGTTGTAGCTATTACATTTTTTTTTAAATGATCACTTTTATATCTGCTTATTACCTTTTGGATAGCTTCAGTTTTAGAAGCTGCAGCTGATTTCTTTACTGTCTCTTTTGGCCTTCTTGTGCTCACCAGTGGAGTTGATAAAATCTCGCAGTTTCTACACAACTCTGGGAAATAACCCTGTGAAAGAGGAACCGTGCCCTCTTGTCGTACTCTTCTTAGAAAAGATCGCCAAAGCAGCGCATGAAACACAAGAACGCCACGTTTTTGTAGTGAAAGAATATGTAAAATAATACAGCCAGATGGCCTTCTGAATGCCACATCGCCTTGCTCACACTGAACACTGGGAACTTTCTAGTGTGGGCTTTTGTGCACAGTGCTGAAAGTGTGCATTCATTCTCACAGGAGAGCATCAGCTGCGGCAGGAAAGCAGGTCGGATCCTGTGCACGTTTATTCTTATTCTTCCTCAATTTGCTTATTTGTGAGCACTGATCACAGGAAACATTACGTACAATGTAACATGTTGTTATATTCCTAATTGGAGACACAAATGCGTCCTGAAAACATGTTAGTTTTTTTTCCTGCAGTGGGGTTCATTTGTGTGCATAGGGTTAACACGGATATGCAAGTGTGTCCTTAGCTACTAATTAATAGCATCAGCGGGGTTGTTTTCTGACAGGACTTTGTATCTTGTGGCATGCTATTTTATACACCTGGCTGGCTTCTGTGATTGAAAATCTTTAAGTTTAAAATTAATGAAAAGTTTGAAGTGAAGAGGTCATCTTTTATGGCTTAAATTCTAAGTGTCTGATAATATGTCTATGTTGACGAGCTGTAAAACAAGCACCATGAAATTGATGATTGCCTAATAATGATTAAGACTCCATATCCATAGCTTTGACTCTTTCCTCCCCACAATGGTGTCACTTGTCTCTTACCGGAGGATAAATTGAAGAAGACATGGCCTGTGTTGGCTGGCTGTGTTTCAATTGGCAGAGACCACCGAGTTGCTCAGAGGCGGGTTTTGAGGTTTGCTGAAAGGAAGCCGCCATCTTCTAAAAGAAATGTGTATGCTGTTGATGTTACACTGTGCAGAATAATTATCTTAAAAATGGGTCATAATTGAAAAGCATATCAACTCCTGAATGCATTTTTGTTGTCAAATAAGACATCCCTTTTGTATTTGTCATCTGATGTCATCTGTCATATGCATTTGAACCCTTCAAATAACTGACCATTACATTAAAACTAATATATCTTCAATTAACAAGCTAGAAAGAAATTGAGAGGCTTTGAGAGGCTGTGAGGAATAATTATGTTTGCTTGTTTGAACTCTCAGCAGGCTAAACCAATAATTTGACAGTTGGAAGGATTCAAGCTCTTTGCTTGTGCGTCGACTCGTTGACCAATGACCTCCGAGCATACGGGTCGCTCCAGGAAGGTGACAATATCCTTCAGACTTTAAGAGACAACTTGCTGATGATGATTTACTGCCCGTTTTGTAGAAAAGACAACTCCCTTGCCCCAGGAAAGGTAATACATGACTTGTGTGATTTTCTTTATGATTTAAGATTCAGCCAAACTTGTTTTGACGTTTTTTTTACCCATAGTGAGTCTGAGAGGCAGTGGATCACAGACAATCTGCTAATTTAAATATTGATTAATAATTTAATTAATTTAAATGTTCTGGTTTGAGTTTTGCAAATATATACATGGGAAGGAATACAACTCATATTCTGCCCACTAGTCATATATATATATATATATATATATATATATATATATATATATATATATATATATATATATGAAACTGAAACAAAATAATTCAAATGAATTCAATTATATATATATATATATATCAATATATATATATATATATATATATATATATATCTCAATATATATATATATATATATATATATATATATATATATATATATATATATATATATATATATATATATATATAGTGGGCGAGCAGAATGTGAGTTAAATTCCATCCCAAATGCCCAGTACATTTTTAACAAATATTACAAAAGATCTTAGTGCACATGCGTGCCGGGTGCAACGGGATGCTGCGGAATGAGCCGCCCCTAAAAATGGTACACGAAGTCTTCCTAAAGGTCTCTGCAGCGCATACCCGTGTCGCCTGTGAGATACATCATCTGAATGCATGGAGGCAACCTGTGGTGAAACTTCCAAGTAACTCGTGCTGCTCGGTGCATTTGGGGACACGCAGCAGCCAATCAACGAGCGGCTCCGCTGACGATGCTGCCGAGCGCTGCCGGTCGACACGCCCCCAGCATGGATACAACCAGCAGGAGCAGGCGCTCAGGAGACACATTCACTATGCTGGAGAGTGTTTGAAGCCGCGATGGGAGTTAACGCATCCAAGTTTGCAGAGGTCCGTTCACCAGCGTCGTTGCACTAAACAAAGACTTCGGGTTCCTCCATTTTTTTCTCTCTGAGGGAGCTTGTCTGCTTTTTTTTTTTTGTCCGAGGCGTTTCTCTCACAGGATGTTGACAATATTGGAAAACCGGGTAAGATCATAAAGTCAGTTCTCTCTGATGAGATCGACCTCCTCCTCCTCCTCCTCCTCCTCCTCCTCCTCCTCCTCCTCCTCCTCCTCCTCCTTCTCACAACCACCACCACACAAAGGGAACCACGGAACAAGTTTTTTTTCACGCCATAATTTTTTATTTTTTGAATGTCATTAAGAAGCAGAGGGGGCTTTTTCAAAGACAAAATGGATCACTTTGCAGCAGAGTGCCTTGTTTCTATGTCCAGTCGTGCAATTGTTCACGCTCCTAAAGGGAATAGGGAGATTAAACCAGAAACCCCGTCCTCCTCGAGGAACGGAGAGGACATTAAAGAACCTTTGGTGAAAGATAACTCCTCTCTTTTTGTGGTGGCGCGGATTCTGGCGGATTTTAACCAGCAGACTCCCAACAATGTTGCCGAGCAGGCAAAAATAAAGGATGAGAGCATGCCGAACCTCATAGATGATGGAAACTCTGCCACACCTACCACCATCTCCGATCCTTCGCTCAAACAAAGAGGCAAAAGATCTCGAGGTCGAATTGAGCAAGAATCACCTCAGAAAAAGCACAAATGCCACTATTCAGGTTGTGAAAAAGTTTATGGCAAATCATCCCACCTCAAAGCTCATCTAAGGACACATACAGGTCAGTCTCATTGGATGCAATTGTTTGTTGCTGTGCACACGACTTATTGTAGTTCCCTCGCTTATATATGTGAGCATGGATCATTAAAAGAGAGAATACTGATAAGAAGTGTGGTTTCTCTTGCATTCAGATGTGTGTATACAGCTGCTGTGTTTCCTTATAGTCGCATGTGTAGGCTGAACGTTCACGGATCCACCCTCACTAGGAATAATCGGCGCACACGCACACACAGTAGCGTAAAAGACATAATTGGTGCATATAGTTTCCAAAGTGCATTGTTCCTTTTAAGTTGTATGAACTTTGCGTAATGTCCTTTAATTTCAGGAGCGGGAGGCAGTCACAAATAGTGCCACTCCCACTCCAGTCTGAGCTTTGTCACGGCTTTCCTCTCGCAACCCCCCTCCCTCCGTCATGGACAGTATGTACCAACAGAACCTGCCTGCAGTGCAAATGCTGAACAAAATTACACGGATCAGGTTTCCAGTTTCCTTCTGCGCGCACTCCTTAAAGCCACCTCTGGCGACACGAGGGAGACGCAACAATGCGCACATCACAGAATAAGACGAGTACGCACAAACGTTGGCATGCAAAAAGTTTTCAAGACGGATCCAGTGCGTGTGCCACCGTCACCCTGCAGAGTGAAGGGCGCTCCGCGTGAGCCGCGTGCTGGAGGTCCATACCTCCGTGTTTGCTCTTTGCATTCCGCAGCATAGGCTACTGAGAGGGGGGAACGATGTGGATCGACTCGAAGTGAGGGGGTTGATGCGAGCGGCGCAGTCGCCTGTCTGCCCAAAGCCCTTTGTTGTGATGTGCCACACCCCCGCTAGACAGACTGCCAGCTGATCTGGCCAGCAACAGACTCAGCTAGCTGAGCCTCGACTGAGGAGCCTCTCCTCCTCTCTGCTCTGTAGACTGCAGCTCACACACCCCTCCCCGCCGCTGTCTCCCATTATTCTCTTTCTCACACACACGCACGCACACACACGCATAGATCAGCCTGACAGCCCAGAAACAAAACGCATATCTCTGGTTCACACAAGAAACGTCCTCGTGTGAACAACTTGACCCATATTTGAGTCATAGAAATGTCATTGCGCAAGAAAAACACATCATAAAAATATGCGGGGAGCTTTTAGACGATTAACCTCCTCTTTTATCTCAATATTAAAAAAACAATTACGACCCATCCATCCATGGGTACATTATGGTCCCATTGCCTCACCTGCCTTTGTATCAGAATGTGCTTCCCTGTCTGGCTTTGTGTCTCTAAATAGGACCAGATGTATTTTCCGTTAGAATAATTTCATATGGATGCCATATGTGATTAAAAACAACAACAACAACACAATAAAGCTGTAATAAGATAGTATCACAGCATAGTATTGGTCTGCTGCAGCCTGGGTACAGTGGTGTATAATTAGTGTATGTCAACAACAGGAATGAGACACCGATTTGATTTATGCTTAGATAAATAGGAGCCCATAATAAATGGGGGGCATGAAATGCCTGTGTCTCAGTGTGGTTTAGTACAGTTGTATTGTTGTCTATCATCATACCCCTTAAAGCCGTTCCTTTCTTTTGGGATTCAACCCTTTGTCTGACTTAGTGATTGTTCTATGTCCTATAATTTACAGATAAGATGTCTGCTTATGTAATTGGATAGTGAGATAACGTGAGTCATCTTAGTTTAGACAAACTCTCAGACAGCCTCCTGTGTGCTCCCCTTCAGCCCTGACCATGTGTTTTCAGAGCTGATATGTCTTTCTCTCTGTATAAGCCCAACTCTTGTCTCTTTTCCCACTAAGCATTTCCTTTCGCCATCCCCTCTATTTGGATGTGCATCGGCATCCGGCTTCATTTTTGTTTTGCGTCCCATACATTCTGATAATTATGGCTCCTTCTGCTTATATACGATTGGTGAGTCCCAGAACGTGGTCATCTGAGTTCACCCAGGCTGCCTCAGCCAATCTTGCAGTGCTTTCACAGAGCCAGACTCTCAGTGAGCTTCCCTTCAGCCCCGACTAGCAGAGTCAGGAGAGAATGGATTCCAGCAGCCCAGTCAGTCCTGGCCAAACACTGCTATCTAATTGAGGGAGGGAAACACTGTTATTGACTCTCAACAAAGAGCCTGGGACACGGCGTCCTCGCCCAACTTCTTTAACCCTCAAAGCCTTTTGTGTGTGTGTGTGTGTGTGTGTTTGTGCGTGTGTGATTTGCCAGTGTAAGAGCAGTTGAAACCTGAGCTACATTGGATTTATTATGCAATGTCTATAGTACACGAGGAAAGCAATTTAGTTACAACTCAAAAATGAACGTTAGTTATTCGTAATATCAGTCGGTATATTGCCTATCAACTTTTGTGAACTACTGAAACAATTTCCAGCACTCCTGAATGACCTTATCCGTGAAGATAGTTTCAGTTTCATTTGCTCCTCTGATAAGTGTTCTCAAGGTTTAGAGCTTCCTGAAGTGGGTATATAAATGTGTCTTCGCGGTGTGAGAGGGGCGTCGGGATGCAGCAGACATGCGAGGACACGTTGCATTTAAATCGCTCATTATACTGCATTGAGTTTGATGGCGAGGAATCTCCACAGTTCAGGGCACTTAGGTTACCAGACAGCTTTTGTCTGGTCTGCTGGTGTAGGGGTGGGGGGTGGGAGGGGCTTCTCTCCGACACGTACACTTATCTTCCAGGGTATAGAAAAAGCAGATCAACTCAGTTTTAAATTGAACAAATGAAGGCCATGTACACGATTATTTTCATTCGCACACTTTTTTTTCTTTTCTTAAGAAGCATAAGCGACTAACGACGAAGACTTTCCCAAGAGGTGGTCGCGAAGTACGCGGTGTTCTCTGTGGAGCCTCATTACTCGGCTCTGGTCATGTCATGCAGACGATCATCTCCAAAGGGGAGATGGCCCCTGACGAGCTCATTACAAGTCGTCCTCAGAACAAACAGCCTGGGCCCTCTGTGCCCCCCCCCCCACAGCTGGGCCTCACAAAAGGCCATCTTGTCAGGGTCCAGGACCTATTCGGAAACTATTTGAATCACCGGGACAAAAAGGGTCAATATTTCACAAAGACAAAGAGCCTAATGACATATTTTGCAGTTGGTTTGTTGTTTTGTCTGGACCTCTTTTGTGTTCTGCTGGGGGTACCTCTAATTCTGGGAGATGGCTGTAAATCCCTCTTCTGGCTGTTGTAAAACATAAGTGGCACCACCTGGCAGCACAGTTCCCCTGCCATGGAGACCCAGTTATTAATGCATGCTTTCTATTTTCGGCCAAATAACTGTGGTTAATGACACTTTTTTTCAAACGGGAAATTATCCCAACATCCACATGGAAAAATAAGCAAGAGTCTTTGATTATATATATTGCATCTGTGCCAGGGGTTTAATATTTGGCTGCACGGCTACACAGAGTGCACAGTGTTCGTGTGTGGCTGGTGGCACTGATGAGGTTGCAGGGTGGAGATGGGGTTTTCCTGTTCTTGCTTGAGCCTGACCTTGGCACAGCAATGGGTGCACACTCTACTGGGGGACAAGAGGTCAGTCTGTCTACCTGCCACACAGCAGGATTTCCAGCATCCCACCCAGTTGAGACATATTTCCCTTGAAAACGACGACCCGTCTGTCAAGACATGCTCACAGTTTCCATCCGACCCCATTCTGGTGACTTCCATCCGCCACTGTGGTCTGGACTGAAATATCTGAACAATTTGATGGATTGCAAAAGGCTTTTTTTTTTTATATATATATATATATATATATATATATATATATATATATATATATATATATATATATATTTTAAGGCAAGTACACAAAGAAACAGTGCAATTGTGATACATTTAGCATTTTTCTTCCCCCCCCTCAAGCATTTACGTCGACAGTATCATTATTATGGACAAACTCCCTCCCCGACCAACAAATTACACACAAAAACTAAACTAAACTAAATCTAATTAAAAATAAAAAAAACAAAAATGAATGAATTAAGAATTAGTAAATGAACAGTTATATAAAATCAACGATACACGATAAATGCTTTCTGTACAGACATTAATGGTCCACAGAGGATACAGCTCACTGACTTTTCTTACTAAGCCACTACGAGGTTGATATATTTAGTTAAAGGTCAACATGAGTCCAGTACTTTGGGTTATGACTGTATAGCTGCAAACATCCCATCAACCTCAATCATACCTTTTTGTTTCGTGCTAATTAGCAAACGACAGCATGCTAACACTTTCTACCAGGGTGGTAAGTGTACGCATGTTATCATTGTCATTGTCAGCATGTTAGCTGGCTGACTTTAGCATTTAGCTCAATGCACAATTGAGCCATAGTACATCCCCAAAGAGCTGCTACTTTAGACTCGTACTCTTGTTGTGAAGTTAGTGATGCGTTCTTCTACTGCGAGATAAGACGTTTGTTTTCCTTGTGCAACAAACCTGGTTGGCTCGTGAAGGCAACGTGCAGCAGTACAGTATGTGTCAAATGGAAACACGGTATTAGTTAAATCTACTTTATCCTCGGGATGTAAATAAACCAAACAGGAGCCACCGCCTGCTCTAATCCCTCGTTGCAGCGTTCCTGCTCCATGAAAGACACGCTGTCCATATGCTATCCTACATCTACACACACAGCTCACAGTAGGATACTTCCTCACTAATGTTGGAATGTCAATCTAATATACCTGATTAAACAGCAAAGCATGCATGATGGACACTCCTAAGACGAGCAGGCCTCTGCCGGCAGCTCCCTGGCTTTGTAGCTCTCAGTGGCCCACAGGGCTCATGTATTCTTTAGTCGGCTGTGGAGTACTTCTATAAAAGCTGCTCTGTCTACTCCCCCGCCAGCCCCTCCCATCCTCTCCAGCCTGCAAAGCAAAATAGGTGCCGAAGCGTTTTGTGTTGTGAGGCCGAGCCCCGGCCCCGGCTTGTGGCGTGGTGTTGATTACCGGCGGCAGGAAGAGAGGGATTCAGACCTGTGGAGCATTCTTTCGCCTCTCCTGCTCACAATCACACCAACCACATCTCGCATGCAAGGGAGGGATCTGCAGTACAAAAGATGGAGAATATACAGTGCGGCAGGGTGGGGGTGGGGTAAGATACCGGGATATTCCCTGTCAATGCTCCATTGATGTAGGTCATTTATTCAGCTGCATCTGCAGCTAATCTGATTAACGTTGGGAGGGCTGTGACCTCTGCAGCGGAGAACACGCCCCTGTCGGCCCGGCACTCGCAGGGTCCTGGTTGGACTCTGACTGTATCCACTGTGTTGTGTTCGGCTCATGTGGAACAAGAGAGGAATGGCGGTGGAGCTAATCTCAGAGGGAGTGTTGTGTCTCCAGTCGGTCTGTTATGTTCCCCAAGGTGTGTCCCCCTTTCTCTCTGAGTGATTAATCAGGCGGTGGCAGACCACGACACAAAGGTGTGGCCCTGAGCACGAGATGAGGAGTATGTTCTGGAGTCTTGGGGTTGAGGGGGAGGATGGCAGAAGTATTTTCTCTGCAAGACATGGAAATATCACTCTCCCACTTGCCGACAGAGTGTCAGGTATTACATTGGATCGCCGGCACAATCTCCAGCCTGCATCTCCTCCTATTGCAGTGCAGTGAGGCGTCTCACAATCTGCAGGGCTATGGCTTTTTTTTCTTCTGTATGCTGGTTGGTAAGGATGTCTATCACGTTTGACTTATAGTGTCAGACTCCATCCGTAGGAATGAGCTGGCATCGTAACGCGTGAGTGAGAGTCCAAGATAATGCGTCGTCCCTACTGTAAACACCCATTAATGGCTGCAGCTGATTGCGTGTCCTTGGTTAACCAGGGTTTAAAGATAAGGAGGCTACCTGTAACGCATCAAGGCTGCAGGTTGTTTTAGCATGCACTCAAGGCTGAAAAGAGAGTGCCCACTCTAACTAATTGAGGGAAATGTGATGAGCTGGTCAATGCAGGCGGGCTACCCCATACCTTTCCCCGAAATAGTTAAGGGGATGAAGCGGTGTATGGTTAAGTGTGTGCAGGAATCAGACGCTCACACCCGACCCAGCTGGGTGTCTCCGGGTGGATGTCAATAACCCTGTGCCGTGCAGACCGAGGGGAGTGATTTACGGTTAGTACGCACAGCCCGTCGGATTGAAATGCATCACAGGAGTGCCTCCTCCTGCTGGGAGCTAGGTTGCTGCTATTGTTCCCAACCTGACAACCATAAGCCCACAAGGAGCGGCATGCTATTCAACGCCAAGCAAGTTCCCGCTCATTAAAGACAAACGATGGTAATAGATCAAATCTTCTGAGCTTTTTTTTCCAAATGTGAGACGGTCCTGATCACAAGCACCTGACCCACCCGAGGCTCCTCTATTCCTCCTGCCATAACTACTTCATTCTTGTTTGCAACAAAGTCTGAATGGATCTTCTGCGAAAACATGTTCTGATTGAGCGATTGAGCAATTTTATTCCTTTCATACTAAGTCCAGACATTTCTCTTCGACAAGCCATGTAACCATCTATTTACATTACATGACATGTCATTTAGCAGACGCTTTTATCCAAAGCGACTTACAATAAGTGCATTTCAACCTCGAGTACAAACTAAGAACAACAAGAATACAGAAAGTAACATTTCAACATAGTCAAACTACAAAAGTACCATAATAAGAGCCATTCAAGTGCTACTAAAGTGCAAATCTGTGTTTTAATCCAGATATAGTCGGAAAAGGTGCGTTTTCAGTTTCCGGCGGAAGCTGTAGAGACTTTCTTCTCAGAGATGTTTCACCTCCAGTAGTGTCTCTTTGGTGAAGCCTGTGCATCCTGCTGCATGAGCAATGGAAAGAAGAGCTGCAAAAGCCATAACGTAAATGCATTGTTCTGCACACACACACACACGTGAGTGTTCACATCATGTTGGCGTGTGACGGTGAGTTTAGAGGGAGAGGCTGGGTTTGGTTTGGCTAACCCTGTCTGCTTCAGTGGTTTATGCCGATGAGGGACGCAGTCATTTTAGTATTACCCCAAATCCCACGGATCGTTGTCTGCTGGCTCCTGGTTGGATACAGGTCATAGTCTGTTGTAAACATTCAACCAAATTACAGGCCTGTGCGCTGAGCCCTACCTCTGGATTTAGCGGTGTCCCTCTCATTTCATGCTGCCAAGCTGACTGTGCCACTAAGCGCGCGCTGAAGTGAGGTCGCTCCGACTCTAACGATCTGTGATCTACAGTCTCACTCCCGTTTTACTTTCCCTGCTCGAGCTGTTTGTTTGCAAAAGTCCACGCAGCTTTAATGTGGCCCTTTTGTTTTTGTTCTGAGCTCCGTACGATATATTTCCTGCTCTGGTTCTCACCGTGCAGGCAGGGCAAAGACAACTTCAAGGTGATCTCTTATGTATCCACAGGAGCTGCATGTGTTCCCCTCCTCACCCTGCAGAGCTATTTGCTCTCGCTCTCCGGAGGCAAGCTTCAGCTGTACAGTGTGTGAGTTTGGACCATGGCTGAGGACACCAGGAAATATTACTGCTCTGGTTTGAAATGCTGGCAGACAGCATCTCGTACAACAACGAGACAAACTCCAACTCCATTTCTCTTGACCATTCCTGTAGGATATGAAGAGCCACATATTCTTAGATATGAATGAGAGAGGAGCAGAGATGCTCTGCTCATTCACTGACCCAGTAGCCTTGGAGAGAACAGTTATATAACAAGAGCACCTGTGACATAATCGCATCTCCTTGGAGGGGGGACACTACAGTTTGGGTGGGTGATGTAACTCACTTAACTCATTCATTACCCCCCCACCCCCACCCCCACCCCCACCCCTCGCCCTGTGCAACTGACACATTCTGAGAAACAAAGACCTCACCCTAGATGTGGACGCGACCACACATTGGATAATTAATCGGTGGGACCTGGCGTCATGATTGGAATAAGAGCAGAGTAAGGGGAGCAGTTTATAGCATTCCTCTTTCCACAGAGATGCTGAGTAATATCTGCAGTGCATTAGAATATCTTTGAGAGAGACGTCCTTCGACCACTGAGGGTAATAACCCTGAACATCATTTCCAAAGCCTTTTCCCCCTAAACCTCTTTGTCACCAGATAATTGTTTTTTACTGCCCTCATGGAAATCCCAATCCTCACATCATGAAATAAGCACAATACATGTTCTTTATGTTAGTGAACCTTTCACGGCTGACAGTAAAGCAGCAGGATTTATATCGTTGACCTAAATGACAAAATCAATTTAGGGGGCAGCGTGTCCGTTAATTCAGTATTTCCTAAGTAGTCACTGAGCTCTAAATAATTTGATGCCTCTCTGTGAGTTGCTGTTCGATACCTGATGCTTTCAATAATACTGCATTACTGTATCAGGGCAGTTAGACTGGGTATCTCAGCCTCTCTGGTGTCTGGTTAAATATTAATGTAGTTGTATCCGTTACACTGGTTATTGAGCCTAAAGCAGCCCTCAGAGCTTAGCTCCACTTTTTTAGCCAATAACTCATTCTGCGATCGGACTATCGTGACTCTCTTCAATGAGATTAGTGTCTTAGAAGTTAAATTGCCTCCCTTTCTTTCGGGTTTAGTCCAGGATGTGTAAATAGGGTCAAACATCTACCGCCTCCTTGTTTTTATCAATTGTAACTAATGCGGAGCAGCTGGATTGGTCCTTTGTGTGTTAACTCTTGCAGCAGGGCTAGAACAGTTTGGATGTGTTTGGGGGGGAAAGCAGACATGGCTGTGTGCAGTGTGTGTATGCAAATGCATTATATACACTGAGCCTACAGGAACTGTAGTGGGCAAGGCTGACTGACTGTCTGGGGCTGAGGTGAGGCGTCAGAGGCAGAAACACAGGCTGGGCTGTCTGGACTTGCTCGGCCTGTCTGCATGCTTTGTAACCATGCAGGATGAGGGGGGAGGGACCGAGACTAGTGTTGCACCGAGTTCTTGTTTTTGAGACTTGCGTGCATTCGGTAGCATTTGACTATTTGATGCTCAGCTACTGCTGTGACGTCATGCAGCAAACACACTGTACATTCGCAGCAATGCATAATGCATTTTATACACTATTTATACACTATCTGTGCAATATTGTAATTTGTGTGCCTTATTCTTGTGCAATACCATTTTTTGTGACTTATTTGTATTTCTTTCTTTCTTACCTTGTAATTTTGTTCAGTTTGGAGGACCCAGCAATATAAGCTTTTCATTGTACAAATAACTTGTTATATTTGCACATTGAATCTTGAACACCACTGTTTCCATTGTGGCGCTGAGGGAAACCACAGAACAAAGGAAGCGTTCGCCAGGCGTGTTGTTATGTACTTGTCATGTCTCCTGTAAACATGCATCTCACCGTCTATTCCTTTCCATAACTCCAATCCCCAGCATGGGCCTGCACTTAATGATTGACTCTCCTTATTCTCAGGGAGGTGCCGTGACATTAAAAGAGTGCAAAGTGCAGCCCTTCAGCTGTAGTGCTGCAAGGTCACGACGGTAAAATTAGAATGCTGGATGTTGCTATTGTCAGGCAGAAACTCACTGAAATGGAACTAAATGGAATACAGCATTATTCGCGTTGGCCCGTGGATGTAGAGCGCTGCGTTCAGGCTCCACGCGGGCTCCGTGCACACTGTTTCCACATCAGAATGGAACGAAACCACAAGATATATAGTACCATCTGGCTTTAAGTAGATTTGTGTCAAAGCCCACTTTTATTGCCTGATTGAGGGGGGAAGGGTGTAATTTCCCATGTGCCGAGTCACAGATAGTTGCATGTTAGAAAATGGTCTGGGTAACCATTGTGAGTGTGATTAGCATCTGCAGCTTAGATAATTAAACTGCGTCAGCTCCTCCTGCTCTGTTCCAATTTTTAGGCGATTTACCTCAAGTCACTCTGACGTTTTTTTTTTATCTCACATTTTCTAATATTTTGAAGATTTCTTGTGTGTTTTTGATATCCTTCGCTTTACTGACCTATCTGACCCAGCAACGACCTTGTGATCATTATCCCTGGCGCCATCTATATGAACAAAAAACAACACAGTCTTGTTCAGCCGGCTCTGGAAATGTCTGTACGCAGCAATCTTCTTGACTTGTTCACATCATAACACTTCATAATGAGTCACTACTCGCACGGTGGTGAGCTATTTGGATCGTGGTGAGCAGCAGGCTGCATCACTGGGAGTTTCATTTGATCAATGTTACTATCACGACTTTGTATTTAGTTATTGTATATATACGTTACTTGTATACATTGTACATAATACATTGTAAGCAGTCTTGCAGGATACTTTAAATTGTTGCCCATCATTCCCTCAAGGATAGGTTAGATTTTTTGAATTTTGTGTTTTATTCCAACTTTCCATCTGACATTGTCTGTCATTGATCTCAATATTGTGTTAAAGTCAACTTGCAGAGACTTATTGTAAGTTTTAAATATATAACTAATTAGAGTGCACATCATGTCTATTTTTATATTAGTTAATAGTACAATGTCACTGTTGCATATCAAAGCTTAGATGGATTTTAATAGTCTGCGCTGTAATACCATTCAACAATTCAACAATAACAGCAGGCATGTTCACTCTAGCCACCTTCACTCAGGTGTTTACAGAAATGAACATCAGTGTAAAATGCATGGAATGTGGGGTGTAATTGAAACAGATCAACTGTATAGCTGCTAAAATATACAAAACATGGAGGAAAATCGTCCCCATTTTGTGGAAATTGATCGGTAATAAGCAGACTAAATGATAAAACTACATTAACTACAGGGTTCGTATGGTCATGGAAAACCTGGAAAAGTCATGGAATTTCAAAATGGTCATTTCCAGGCCTGGAAAAGTCATGGAAAATACTTAAATCATAAAAGTTTTGGAAAAGTCATGGAAATTTGTTATAATCACGTGTTCATTTAAGCCGAGTTTGAAATAATGAATATGTTTTTTAAAGAAAAACGCTCAAAATATAACATTTTCTAAAATGTTCATGTATATAACGAGATTTCAGTTTGGTCATGGAAATTTGGTTAAAAGTCATGGAAAAGTCATGGAAAAGTCATGGAAATCCATTGGTCAAAATGTGTAAGAACCCTGTAACTACAATAAAGGGTTGTGTAGTTCTCAAAGCCGTGTTGCTATCTTCCTGTTCCTCAACACTGACGTCTCTCCTTCCCTCTGTGTGTTCCAGGAGAGCGGCCCTTCCCGTGCACTTGGCCCGACTGCAGTAAGAAGTTCGCCCGCTCAGACGAGCTGGCCCGCCACTACCGCACCCACACGGGGGAGAAGAAGTTCGGGTGCCCGCTTTGTGACAAGCGCTTCATGCGCAGCGACCACCTCATGAAGCACGCGCGGCGCCACTCCGACTTCCAGCCCGGGATGCTGAAGAGGCCCCACGGCGGCGGGCGGCGGCGGCGGCGGCGGCGGCAGCGCCACCCGTCCCAGCTCCCTCAGCGACTACAGTCGCTCGGATGCCTCCAGCCCCACCCTAAGCCCCGCCCTCAGCCCCGCCCTCAGCCCCGCCCTCAGCCCCGCCAACTCGCCTTAAACTGAAAACCCCAGTCGCACTTTCTGCCTCTGACCTGCGAGGCCTGTGTTTTTGTCCTAACACTTGTGTTGCACAGTTGTCAACAACCCCCCCTTTTTGCTATCCCTGCGCTTGCTGTGGTGTACCATACTGTACATAACTGCTTATTGTAGTGCAATTACTCGTGTGATCCTAAAAGAAGGTAATGCCTTTCCCAGACGGCAATATTTACATTCTGTACCATATGTCTGTATTTTTGTAGCTTCTGATCATGGCTAGTTGTCCAATGTACGTTCTCAGTCAGCTGAACAAGGTTTAGAAGAAGAAAAAAACAGACGCCCTGACAAGTCATATCAAAATGGGGTTTTCTTTGATTTTTTTTAAACGGGTGAGGAGAAGGGGTACACACACACACCTCAGGATTGAAGACAGTTGCTATTTCTGTAATACCACAGTACTTCACAGTACTCACATTGACTGCACAATATACTCATCACTTTACTCTGAAATTCAACAGGGGTTGAATTTTACGCCCTGCTCAGGGATGGCCTTGTTAGCTTGAAAGAATGAACATGGGGAAGAGAAACATACAGTACATATATAGCAGCCTTACACTCAACACAATTTTGCACTCTTTGTTTTTCTTTTGGTCGAGAAAAAACTAGTCCAGCGGTCATACGGTCAATCGTACACAGAACTCACGTCCTCGTCCTCTGGGGGGTTCATATGTAATGCATTTGCTGTGTGTTAACAAGACGATCCCCAAACCTTCACCTGAGTAAACAAAATACACCTGTTCCTCCGTTGCAACGTCAACATTTAGTTGCCATTACACTGGGTTGAATATGTATTTAATTAAACAGCGGTGTGCATTATATACTGCCTGGTGGGAGGATCAGGGTTGTATTGGGTTAACAGTTATACTCAGTTTAAGAAACTGTATAGCCTTTAAATAGAGACAGTTAGTTTTAAAGCAGCTGTTTGTGGTTTCTTTTCTTTTTTTAAAGTGCTATATCATCAGCCAGAGTTTCACACAAAGGGGACTTTAGTTGAAACGATGTTTATCCCTCTCTGAAGCACATAGGAACAAGTACCAAAGACAAGAGTGAATGAAAGCTTTCTATTCAGTCTTGTACGCTTCCCTTCATTGAGGCGTGTGGCTGGCGGTCGGCCGTATCACAGGTAGACCCACGCGGCCCGTCACCCCCCCCCCCCCCCCCCCCTCCCCCACCTCGCGGCTCGGCCTTTCTCGGCCTCCTTTTGGGGAAACAGCTGCAAGTTAATCCCAGCCCTGCAGCAGGAGCGCTAACATGCCATTCCTGGGGCGTGCTCCCCTGCCCATCTGGCTCTACCTGTCCGGTCAGAGGTTGTCGAAGCTCCAACTCTGCCAATTTGCATAAGGGGATTCACATGTAAGCTGTTGGGCCGAGCCGCGACGTGGTGGAGCGCAGAACGCACAAAGCAGCTATCTGACATCGACAGACGAGAGAGGGCAGGGCCTGAAAAAAAGAGGAGAAGTTTATCATGAGCAGCAAAGAGGAGGAGACACACGTCCACGTCTCCTCCTCCCGCCCTCCAACTGTAGAAACCGTGAGCAGAAGATTGGCTGTAATTAGCGGGTTTGTCCAACCTGTAGGATAAGAGATGGAAGAGAAGTGTGCGAACAACAGTACTACCTATAGACGACGCTAGCAGTGTGGGTGGGACGTACCAAACGCCATTCTAAGCACAGGGAGAAATCCTCTACTACTGCTGGAGAGTCAAATTTCACAATGCCAAGGAAAACATTGCTTCGAATTCATAGTGAAAAAACCAGAGCTCGAAAAACAGCTGCTTTCAAACTTCTCTCTCGCAACAAGGGGGCTTTTAAACTGTCGCGGAAACATTTGAACCAAAACGAACATATCAGCAACGTGCGGCGCACCAGCCTCTCGTCGTCGTCCTCCCGGTGACGCCCAGATGTCCCGTGTGTTTCTAGACAGACATGCCTCAATAAGTCAGGCAAAAGGCACAGTAAACCTTCCATGGAAGCGGGAACCACTATCAAAACTGCTGCAGCCCAGCCAGTCTGTGTTATGCCTACATTTTCTCATAGTGCGTCAGCCCTATGGCCGGAAAGACGGACAAATCCGTGTGTTCGGTCCTCTGGACGGCTGTCATCATGAATTGCATGTGCTAGCTTTATTCTAGCAGCGACTCTTGCCCTGCAGTCCAGTGCTTCACACTATATGCATGTTAACAACTGCGCCGTGGAAGCGTTGAGGGTTTTTGAGGCGATCTGGCAGGTGTAAGTTCATGAATGGCCGGCCTTGTCCCTCGTTCTCCGCAGCAGCCATCTCCTTTTTAAAATTGTGAAGAATCAGCTCTGTCACATCCTCCAGAAAGAAAACATCCCTTATTAGGATCAAATGCAGTAGTTTTCTCAAAACACCACGTTTAACAAAAATTAAAAAGCAAACCTCTGTAGTGTTTGAATAGTTTCCAGGCTGTAAAATGACACTTTGAATGCCACTGATCAGCAGTTCTTTGTGAAAAAAAAAGCTCTCAGAGGCTTTTACATTTACCATTTCTGGAAAAAAAACTCACAAACAAACTCTTCAAATGGCTGTTGAGCAGCTTTTTGCGATATCTATCGACGACACTATTCTTTTTTTTTGTCAATTTTTGACTTTGGTTTGTAGTGTAACTTTCTCTTGCAAAAAAAAAAAAAAAGATTCTGAGTAGCTCACCCTCAAGCAGGTTTCATGAATCACTTTCGTAATCCATAATCTGTGCATTTACCTCAGGGTTGACATCCGCAAAGCAGATATGGGACAGTTTGTGGATTTTGTTGTAACATCCCCCCCCCCCCCTCCCCCCAGTGTTTCTGGGTTGCTTGGTGCTCACTGCTGGTCAGTGTCCGACCACACTGGAAACACAGGAATGCCTCCTCGGGGGCCCCAGCTCCTGCCTATAATGTCTTCATAACATCCTATACAGCCCTGCTATGTGCCTTAGTAAGCACTGGGCACTCTGGCGCTCTTTTCAGTGAAACGCCCCTTTAAACACCGTTGACCCTTTAGGGTTAGTGGACTTACAGTAGGCAGGAAGCTCCTACCATCTGAGAATAACCGACTGTGACAGTGCAAACATCCCAGTCTATCCATCCATCCAGAATGCTCCAGTGACATATAGGCCTCCACAGGGTCGTAACTTGTAACTTTTACTCTCACTGTACCAAATCTACTTGAATAATTCAACACAAAAGGCCATTGAACACAGTTTTGTACATGTCCATTTTTACTGTTTTTGCTTTTGTTGTCAAATAATTATTAACCTCTCTGGAGAAAGGTGTATAGTCTGTTGGATTTTTTTCAGGTTCTTTTTCTAGATTTTTTCCATTGTCTTCAGGTCATTTCAGCATCTCTATCGTATATATCACAGTTTTTTTTTGTCTGACTTTTTAAAGGCACCGTATTTTGTTAAAAATAACACATTTATCCCTGTAAATAGGGTTTGCCCCTTTTATCAGAAACACTTAATACTCTGTTTATGTCAGGATGCAGGTTATTTCATTTAGCTTGTCATCCAAAAATTCAGAAAACGAAAGGATTGTTTTGGGTGATGAACTTCCTGACCTCTATGTTCGACAATTTCCGATGGAGTGACTCATTTTCTTTATTATTTAGATTATTTTGAACGTTTTCCATAAGAATAGAGACCACAGCATTGTGAGTTAGCAATGTAGTCATGATTTTGTATTATTGTTTATTTGTCTCATATAAAATGCTTGTATATTTTTCAAAAATCATACCTCTTGAAATATTTGACTTTTGTTGTACCTTCATATCTTTTCAAAACATCCATTATGTAGCTTACGTTTGCTTGATGAGTAGCACAAATAATTGGTGGTTTTATTTGTCCCTACTTGAATGAAGAAAGTAAAATAAAACTAAACTAAAAAAAAAACACTGGGCTAAATGTTATATAATCATCCCATGTTGTCAGGGTCTTGCACATCCTTGTAGATTCAAAATGTAATCTTTCCAGGAAACAATAATAAAACCTTATTTTTATTATTTTTTTGTTACAAAGATATTTAATACACCCCTCTACTGAGCTCCATATATTTATCTTAGTTTAAACATGTTCTACATGAGGGATGATGTAAGCTGTAAATTACTTTGAAACTCCACTTCAGCATTTTTTAATCCAACTTCATGATTGTAATCCCAGTAAGAGCTTTCGACATCTGTCAAAGAAAAACAACACAATGGAAATACAAGGTGTCTACAAGATGCTAACGGTGTACCAGTTAATATGTTTTTTTCTGCTAATTGTAAAATGATATTAAATTGAATTGGTTGCTGCCTAGTATGTAAAGAACTAACATGAATCTTATTTTTAAAAAATCATATTAATTACATGAATATATCACTGATCAGATTGTCTCATCTTCATGACTGGTCTCAGTGTACAAGCATGTTCGATGCAAATGTGTGCCAAATCTATAATGGTAACTTCATAAAGATACAAACGTCGAGGGTAAAAGATCTAGCTACTATCAGACATTTAACAAACGTGTACAGTTTTATAAAGTGTGACATGTTTTTATGTAATGTACAGGATTTAAAGAAGCAACTCTGCATATTTGATATGCAGGTGCTCTAAGTTAAATAATTATTTTCTGCTTTATGTAAACATTTTGATTGTGTAGCTTTGTATTCATTTGGTTCTTGTTATTTAATTTGTACTTTTTCTTTCTTTTTTTTTTGCTGTACAATATTCTAGCAATGTATAATAATGGCTTATTGCAGGTATGTTTTGACAAAAACAATCTTAATGATGATGAACGCCCAACCATTCCAAAGGATTGAAAATTGCATTTGCTATAAATGTGCTGCTTTCATGGACCCGATGCATTTTTGTAGTTTAAGAATCAAAGTCTGTCTCGACTGTGAGGTTTTACACATTGTGAAGTTGTGCACAAGGTACGTTTCCCATTGTCAACACTTCCCAGGTTCAACCTCTCCTTTCTACTCTGCAGGCTCTATAGGCTAAGCCAATTGGAATGAACAACATACATGCAATATGTAAAAGTATTATAACATGTCATATTTAAAAGAGACGGACATACTGATGCATGCCCTCCCTTGTGACTCGGCCCTCATGCTCGGGGAGTCATGTTTTAAGAGGCAGCCATGACAGGAGAGAGAGGGTCTTCAGAGTGAGAAGGATCCTCATCAAAGGCTCCATAGTTACCAAGTTGTTACCAAAGGCTATGAAGGGAAAGATGAATGTGGCAGTAACTTTGAACCCAACCAACTTTATACACTGTAAGTGTTGATCAATGGAGGTTGTGCTTGATATGGACCTTTTTCTACATCTCAAATAAGCAACTTTGTTTTTCTTTCTTTTAAAAAAATCACTTGAATGAACAAAACCTGTTGAAATCCTACGAGCAAACTAATTATTAACCGAGTAAAAAAGATGAAAACAAAAAAAACAGAGTGGGTAGGAACATGCAGTGGAGGAGACCCCACCTGTCTGGACCCCTCGCTGACCGTGTGGTCTTGCTCGGCTGACACTGTGTGGTGTTTTCTCTTCACTGTAGAAATGCATTCTGACAAAAAAAAAGTATTCTGCTCAAGCTTTGAATATTGTCCTTAAAAGATTAGCCTGTTCCAGGTTCTGCAGCACCCAGTGCTGTGAACAACCTCCCTTTAATCACAAAGAGAGAGCCCCCCTGGGTGTCCTGTACCTGTGTGTCCTCAGTGTACCTCCTCAGTGTAACGTCGCTCTCTTGATACCTCTGTGTGTTCGTCCTCTGCCCATCACCATCAGTTGCCTGTTGTAGTGACTCCATGGTGCTGCTCCCCCTTTCAGCACCAGTATAATCTAATCTGTAAATAACTTTCGACTCAGCTATGGCCAGTACATTTACTATGACCTCACTCTAACCTTCAGGTGTCGTTTTGTTTTTCTCTCTCTCTCTCAGCAAACCAAAATCACTACATTTAAGTATTACAGTTGTACAGTTCCTCGGATTCTACACACAATTAATGTGCTGGTCTTAGCTGCTCTGCTGTACCTTTTTATGGCATTATTTTCTACATGTTAGACAATATATTGTGACCATGTCCTATGCAAATATGAAAAATAACAGATTGTGGAATAATGTATGTTGTCATAACTTGTATGCATGATATAGTGAAGTTTACATTTGGAAATAAATTCATAAAATAAGCAGCTAAAATGTTGTTTTGTACTCATTTCCTTTTCTGTTTCAGTGACACGGCGATATTAGCCTAACTTTTAGGGTAATGATAAATGCTAAGATAGGATATCAAAAGATATATATATATATATATATATATATATATATATATATATATATATATATACTATCAAAAGAGGAGTAATTTAAGCAGTTAGTATGAATTAGATAAGTGAGATACACAATATTAATTGGTGAACTTCAGAAGTTATGTGTTGTATGTTGAGCCATGCAAGCCGTTTCCAGTCCTTTATGCTAAGTTAACCACCTTAACGTTATATATACCCTTCAGATAAGAAAGTGGTATCAAAGTCCCCATCTCATTCTCAGCAAGGAAGTGAATCCCAAAATGTCAAACTACTCCTCTAAGTCAGGTAACTGACAGCGTTATGTCAGTTACATAAGAATACACAACAAGCTGTCCAGTGTGTTTCATTGCTTATTAATGTAACATTTTAATTTTAGAGTGTCTTTTTAATCTAATGTCAGATATCAGACCCCAACGAAGGAAGTTTCTTATATATTAGTGAAAGTATTGAGTGAGATTACTCAGTCAGACTTTGTGCCATGTGCGTCAGGATTATTCTGGCAACAGGAAGTACTCCTTGTTCCTTCATTTCACCAAAGCAAATATTTACTGTAACTGCTGAGGTATCAACAGTGGGCGGGGCACCAACTGCTGGGGACTCCTTTCTTCCTCATTGTATTTGAGGCCAGATAGGCTGATCATGTGTGGGAGGTTTCCTGTATGCACCCAGTGCACCCAGTGCACCTGCAAACACAGAGGAATAGATAACTCACTGACAATCGACGCTTCCCCCCCCCGAGCAAAGTGCACTTTTAAACCCGTGTGACACACAATAAGCAGTTCCTGCAGTTCAATGTGCTGCTCTGCAAAAACCCACGCCAACATGTATCCCTCCTGGCAGAATCAATAACTTCTTTTAAATCACTTCTTAAAACCCACTTTTATAGAACTGCTTTTAAGTGATGTCGTCCGTTTATGATTTGTTTGGTTTTTAGTTGTATTCAATGTATTTTATTTTTGAGAGCAAGTTTTTTTTTTTTTTTTTAGAACAAACTTTTTTTATTTGCAGCCAAAAATTATAGTTTCATAAACAAAACTAACAAATAATTTATTTTCAGTTTATATATTTTGACTTACAAACGAGAAATGTGCTCTCAAAACATTTTTCTTTGCTTGCATAATAAAGACACAAATCTACCTTCATACTTTTATGGTATGGTCTTTTTTGTCTGCCGCCATTTAAGTTGTGTTTATGCTTTGTTTATCTGTAGAGCACTTTGAAAACCTTGTTTTTAAAAGTGCGATATAAATAAATAAAGTTATTATTAAGCCAAGTGTGCCCACCAACACCATGCAGGGACTGCAGGTGTGTCCTCTCCTGCTCCACGAGGAATCGCGCCATGTGGAACGAGACAGGAAGGAAAGGAGAAGCGAGGCCATCACCGTTCTTGACGAGGAGCCTGTCGTTCTCTCTCCTCAATCTGCACACCTCCTGTCTCCAGGCAGGTTTGCGCTACCAGCACACCACGC
The DNA here is from genome assembly GCA_036178185.1 of Liparis tanakae. Taxonomy (NCBI): domain Eukaryota; kingdom Metazoa; phylum Chordata; class Actinopteri; order Perciformes; family Liparidae; genus Liparis; species Liparis tanakae. Next base: position 4,084,518 of record CM070108.1, on the reverse strand, counting down.
TACACACAGACGGACAAGCTGCCACCCCTGGCACCACCACGCAACTTGGTGTGCCATCACAGCCGGCATGTTCCCAAAGCTTGTTTTTCATATTTCTGTGGCAACATGCATATAGTTCGTCTTCATGTGTTTGTATTTTACCTAATAGAAAGATGTTGTCAAGGAAAATTGGGCTTCAAAATGGCCACTTCCTGTATTTTCCCTGTGTGAAAGTGGAGCCTCTGGAGCCTCAGACCACTGACTGGGCTGATTCACACATATCTTGCTGTTTTTCAAGAAAGATCTCAGGTTTTCTTGGTTGTGTGGGTGAGCCACTTTCTGTGCTGCATGTCTCTCAATCACGTGTTTGTTCTCAGGATGACACATGCTCTCCTTTGTAGTGAGTTATATTGCTGCAGCAGCGGGACAAAGCACACACGGTTATATGAGCGGTGAAGGCACATCTCGGCCGGTATCACCCAGACGACAGGATGAGGGGGCGGAGGTGGTTTCAGTTTGACTGATTTATCTCTTCAGTCACACCTTTTCTTTTGATTATCAACTCCCGAGCGCCCGGTCTCCAGGGGAAATTCGGCATGCGGAATAAACTTAGTGATTTACAGTACGGTGAAAATAAACTCAGCCGCGAGTTTATTTCCAATGCATTGTCTAAGTCAAGAGAAAGCACAGGCCATCGTGCGAGAGAGACGGAAGACGAGGATGAGGGGGTGGTTGGGTGGTGATGCCTGCTGCTGATTGGTGCACCCAACCTAGACACACTCAAACTCCAGAGCGTGGGAGGCATTGTGGGCTGAAAAGGGTCCATGAGGTGTGTGGGCACCGCTGACTTTGAGACTCAGTGGAATTAATCCACAGAAAAAGGGGAGGGCGAGATGTGGTCAGCAGGGGCAGCAGTAGTGGTCTTAATCACACAGAGGCCTGTGTATGTATGTGTGTGTGTGTGTGTGTGTGTGTGTGTGTGTGTGTGTGTGTGTGTGTGTGTGTGTGTGTACGTCCCTCTTCCTCCATGCCAAGCCCCAGAAGGCAGGCTGAAGGGCCATGTGATGCCACCCACTCTCGAGTGCAGTGCATGGCGGGGCTGGCGCTAGATCCTGCAGAGCGGGTGGGATGAGCTCAGATATTGGAGGCTGGCACTGGCGGAGAACAAGGCTTAGCTATGGGAGGAGGGGGGGGGTAGCATTACAACTCACTGCAGTGGTAGCATCAAAGGCTTCAACCTGCCTTAAACACAACAGGCCGGTAAATACTGTCAGGTATAGAGCCGTATTATATAGAAAACCAGAATTGAGGATCTAAATATGCTATTCATATACCCATGTTTTATTTTCACCATCTTAATGAGACAACTGCTTACCATAAAAATCAATATTTATGAACTATCGTGTTGCACGAAGGCCTCTAATGGGTTCTTATGATGTGAGGAAGGAGACAGATGCATCTGAAAGGGAAATAATAGGCAATTTAGAATCACTCGATCCTGGTGTTTTAGTTTAAAACGAGTTGAGTGAATTTAACAAACATGGAGGCTGTGTTGAGAGGATGAGAGGCCTGCCAAGCAACTGCTGGATGCCTGATAGAGCTCTTTGTTGCTTTGAAAAGCAAAGAGAGGTCTCTCATGCAAATTCAAAGGGAATTCTGAGAAAAGGGGATCCAAGAAAGAAGACAATGTACTCTGTCTCCTTCAGTTCTTGTCATAGAGGATGCAGGATTCAAGAGCTCTGGGATACATTGCTGGGAAGAAAGAGCCCCTCGTGTGCCATTGTGCAACTAACATTAGACATCACGTGGAGATGTAATTCATCTTCAAAACTGAACAAGTCTTTCCATATTATTAGCAGGCGCAGTCCACAGCTGTGACTTGAAGCATGGGGAGACAGTTGGAGGAGTCTCGAGTCTAACCCACATTGTCGTCTCCCGCAGCCCAGTCACGAGACTCTAACTCAGGCAGAAGTATGCAGTCCATCCCACACATTAAAGGCTACTTACTGCCCACTAGGCAACGCTCTCCTCACTCTCACTCCACCAACTCAGCCAGCTGCTACCGTATAGACTCTTATTGTACCTCGTACCTTTTTTTATTGAAACAATATTTTCTTTTTGAACACTCATGATCTCATTTGCATTTGAGAGTTCTGAGAGAGACATCGACTGATTTGTTACTCTGCCGAAACGTATTGCATCGCTTAGTGCATTGTAGTTTATCAGGACCGTACAGTGTGCCGCTATGCCAGAGGCTCTTGGAGGCTTAAATATCTAAAATATCTTTTATGGGCTTTGCTTTTAAATATATCTTAAAATTTTAGCTTTTTTGTTGTTGTTTTATTCTGCTCTGTAGCACTTTGAGATTGTTCAAATATAAAGTGCAATATAAATGCAATGTATTATTATTATTATTATTATTATTATTATTATTATTAGGGTTTAATGCAAAAAATTTAAAAACGTTGACCTTGTTCATCAGCTCAGCAGAGCCTTTCAGGAGCTAACACTTGCTAATTAGCACTTGGCACATTTACAGATGAGGCTGATGGGGCTCTTAAATATCTTATTGTGGTACTTTTGTAGTTTGACTATGTTGAGGAAATGTTACTTTCTGTATTCTTGTTGTTCTTAGTTTGTACTCTAGGTTGAAATGCACTTCTTGTAAGTCGCTTTGGATAAAAGCGTCTGCTAAATGACATGTAATGTAATGTAATGTTAGTTTGGCTGTCATTTATTCATAAACCAAGAAAGAGTTACGAGGAGGTACAGTTTTGGGAACGCAAACATTTTTACAAATTATTGGGAAAGTATTGTCTGTATCAAATTTCTTGGAAATCTTTCTAATTGTTGTTGTAGACTTTTTAAGCAACACCACACATGGCTGGAGAAAAGGTCAGAGGATCACCAAAGTATACACGAGGATGCATCCTCTGGGATGTTTTGCCAATCCATGAAAGATGTTGAAATATTTCACCAGATCAGTGAAATATTTGACTAACTGGTCAAAAGATCTCGTAAGTAATTCATGTCAATAATCCACAACTTCTATGACGATATCTTCAATAGTGGTGGAGTAAGTGATTGACTGACTGGAGCCATGCTGCCAGCCAGAACTGTAATAAACAACCCTGAAGACATATATGTACTCAACCATGTATTATCCAATGATGATGTGACTGGAGCCCTTTAATGTTAGAGAATTAATCCCTTCTCAGTTATCCCTACAAGCTGCTTCTCGGCTTTTGAAGATTTAATTAAGCTGTAATAAAATTCATCCACACATATCTACAAAGGTAAATAAATAATTAACCATCTCTTTGAATTTCCTCAGACATTTTGTTGTAGTGTTTGATACCATTTGTCTTGATGTGTGACATTTGCTGCGAGCCATCACCAGATTTAACCCTGGCAGGTTTTTTTAAAAGCCTCTTTCGCTGTGTGTCGTCGACCCTAAAGCCAATGGTGTTGCGCCTAATGCCAATGGCGTCGACCCTAAAGCCAATGGCGTTGACCCTAAAGCCAATGGCATTGAGCCTAAAGCCAATGGCGTTGACCCTATTGCCAATGGCGTTGACCCTAAAGCCAATGGCATTGACCCTAAAGTCAATGGCGTTGACCCTATTGCCAATGGCGTCGACCCTAAAGCCAATGGCGTTGACCCTAAAGCCAATGGCGTCGACCCTAAATCCAATGGCGTTGACCCGAAAGCCAATGGAGTCGACCCTAAAGCCAATGGCGTTGACCCTAAAGCCAATGGTGTTGACCCCAATGCCAATGGAGTCGACCGCTATGCCAATGGCGTTGACCCTAAAGCCAATGGCGTTGACCCCAATGCCAATGGAGTCGACCGCTATGCCAATGGCGTTGACCCCAATGCCAATGGAGTCGACCGCTATGCCAATGGCGTTGACCCTAAAGCCAATGACGTTGACCCTAATGCCAATGGCGATGACACTAAAGCCGATGGCGTTGAGCCTAATGCCAATGGAGTCGACCATAAAGCCAATGGCGTTGACCCTAAAGCCAATGGAGTCGACCCCAATGCCAATGGAGTCGACCCCAATGCCAATGGAGTCGACCCCAATGCCAATGGAGTCGACCCCAATGCCAATGGCAGGGCATCTCTGGAGGAAGAAAGCAGAGTTCGAGGTCCAAGTCTGGAGAGCTGCCCTACCTGTCTGTTCCCTTCCAAGAATCTCAACCCTGTAACCCTGGAAGAATTTTAGTGGAAATATTCCTCTCGTTCTGTTTTGTTTGACTCATTCAATAAGCAAGATCAATTACCGTTTTTTTCCACTAATGCAGTCTTTCCAATAACCATGGAAAGTGTTCTATTCTAGAAAGTCTTCTAGACTCTGACAGGGCAATGCGGTGCACTTGGCAGTTTTATAGTGACCAACCCGAAATATTTTATAGAAACTGTTGAATCAAACTGTGAAACTAGGAATTGTAGGATCCAGTCTGTTTGGAGTTCAACCCACATTTGTAACAACAAAAATCAGCATACATTATTTTGTCTTTGTTGCATCCATTTTGACAATTTGGAGAACCCCTTTAAGGATGCTGCTAAATTCTGCTCATGCTAATTAATTAATTAATTAAATATAAATATATATATATATATATATATATATATATATATATATATATATATATATATATATAAATAAGACAGTTCAAATCATCATCCTCAGTGATTTTTCTGAAAAACAACGCGATCATATTATGATTAGTTCTGGTACACTAATACAGTCATTTAACCAGTTATCTTTTGCTTTTAGGCCTTACTTAAAAATAGAAAAGAGGATGAAAGCAAATAGATAGCAAGCAAAGTGTATTTTAGCATATGTGGATCAAGAGAAAGCAAAACAACATGATCTCCATTGTAATTTCATTGATTATTGCTAATAAAAAATCCTCAGCCCAAGAATAAAATCTACAACATCTAGATTTCCTGATGAAAAACAAAAATGACGCAGACACACCATGTTTGTAACAATAAACTTTTTTTCATATTTACATCTGTACCTAATGTGCAAATTAATAATTTAAAGTAGTGTAAAACTCTTAAAGGAATACAAAATCATATCTTACAGTCCTAACATGGTCAGAGTCCATGAACTTGTCACATAGAAACGAAGAGGAGCGACACTGCGGTGTGTACAGGAGAGAGACAGAAGCGAACCCGGGGAGCAGTGGACATCCTTGGCCAGGACACACTTATAGGTAGGACAGCATGGCACATTATCCAAGCATCACCAGAACAAACAGCAACACAAACACTGCGTCTTTACAGTAGTCATGTCGAATGAGCAGAAAGCACTTGGAGGCCCGGGGTTTTACAAACCCTCTGATTGGTTAAAGCACTGATGATCACAAAGGCTTGAGGTGCTCTTAGCAGCAGGTGCTTCTTTTAACGGCCTCTAGATATGGAAGAAGAGCAGACAATCTCACACTAAACCGGTGACACATCTATACTGCAGGTCACCACGTAGTGCTAATAGCATGACTGCGCGTTGTGTTGTTTGTGTAGAGGGGAAGAGACACGTAATCACACTCAAGACAAATACGCATCGGCCTGCTCTTACTACCCACAGTTCTTCTCATCTAACACATTAACCGAATAGATTAGTTAACAGGCGACTCAGAGTAACACACCATAAACACTGCATATTTTTTAGAAGCGATTCATCCTATGCACATTGTTCGGTGTTTGCCACAGAAAACATTTTGAAAAAATTTGAATTGTAATCTTCTTAAGGAAGCCAGTTTGGCAGTGCTCGTGGTCTTCGGGTACAAATGTGAAATGATATCTTACACATTATCTCAAGTCTAATTCTGACACAGGAAACCCTTGTACTGTGGCAAGAACAAAGGTACACTTAACAAATGAGATAGATTTACATTTTCATCCTAATCCAACATTACAATCTATAATGCTTACACATTTTAATTCCTGTAGTTCAAATTTGTTTACAAAAGCACACCGTGACAATCCTTTACAATTTACAAGACACAGTTAACCTACAGTAACTATATTATTGGTGCATAGACAAAATTGGGAGAAGGTGTAGCAAAAAATCACCAATGTATTGCTTTAAAGTCTAATATTAATCTCCCAATGAATTTATTTTGATTGCAAAACAACTACAAATTGTTGAAGAACCAAGCAGAGGTATTGCATTCAAACTGATTAAAAGAGCTAAAATGTTCCCTCCTGATGAGACGCACATATTGTTGTACTTTAAAAAATAAAGAACTTTCACGTACAGAAAGTTAAATCACGGAAAGGTGACTTTTACTCTAAAACAAGTAAAAGACTAACTTCAATGAGACAATAAATAAATAAATAAAAACAAATTAGCACAATTTCTGGCCAAAGCTGCTCACTGTTTCAAGTTCTGCTTCCCCCCATCATAAAGTAATACTCTCTACTAACAAGGGAGGGGTGACCGGAACACAAGAGCATCCCTCCACAAAATAAGGACACGTTTGCCGTCACGTTATTCTAAACTCAGAGTGCAGATGGTGTCGTTCCCTCAGGTCTCCTGCGGCTGAAGTGGCTGTGATGGCTGTGATGGCTGTGATGGCTGTGATGGCTGTGATGGCTATGCAGGCCTCTGCACTTTGCTCTCCCTCTCCCTGCGCTTCATCTCCTCTCTGAAGCAGTAGGAGCAGTAGTTGTCCGTCTCTGACCTGCCGTAGAAGGAGCAGTTCTCCCTCTTGCAGCGGCGCTGCTGAAAGCAGTACAAAGGGCTTCCAGAGCTCCGCCCTTTGGTTTTCTCTTGGTTCAGCCAAGTGTGAGACAGGTTGTCCTCGTCGGCAAACTCCAAGCAGTCCTGAATGTCTCCCGCATTGAACCCATTGGTGTACGTGTGGGACTTGTGTTCGCCAGGCATGTTGTAGGACAGCGTCTCGATGGTGTTGACCGTGCGGACCCCAGACAGCCGAGCAGGGCTGTAACTCTGGGATGAGAGGGTGCGGTTCTGCTGGGGGTAGGTGGCGCATGTCTTTAGGGAGCCCACCACAGGCTTGTAGGGCTCATCTTGGAAGATGGAGGATTGAATGTTGACATCTTGTAAGTGAATCACGCTGTGCCGCTGGATGGGCGGCGTATGGCTGTAGTGGGCGGACACGGGAACGGGCGCAGGTCTCTTAGCGATACTGGGGGAGGAGTAAGGCGCAGGGGCCGGGTGGGGGGCGTGGTGGGAGGCCGTCCGCGGGGTGAGAGGAGGGACCGGGACGGGGACGAGAGGGGCGGCAGGAGTGGGACTGCTCCTGCCCTGCATCTTGAGACCCAGTGGGGGCTGGGAGTTGTGGTTGAATGTGTGGGTGTAGTGGGGCAGGATGGGAGAGCAGCTCTCCGGGGGCGAGCTGTCCGACCTCTCCCTCTGGAAGACGCTCTCGTGCTCGGGCTTTTTCACCGCCACCTCGTTGGCGGCGGGCGGCTTCTTCTCCGCCTCCTTCCTCTTCTGCTCCTGCTCCTGGCTGAAGCGCTCCTGGGCGTTGGTCAGGTAGTAGCTGATCATCTCCTCGTGGAACTGGTGCCGATGGCTGGTCAGCAGGAGGCCTGCAAAGATGAATTTACGCTCGCCCTGCATGGCCGCCCGCAGGATGTTGAGGCTGAGCTTCACATCCGTGCTGTATTTCCAGTTCTCCAAGGTCTTGTCTCTCGCCGCACTGTCGTGTCTCCCGGTGGGGGAGGAGCTGGAGGGTCCGTCTCTGTCTGTCGGGGATGGACTGGTGGTTTTCTCAGAGGAAGTGGAGCTGGCCGACTGACCCGACTCCTCCTTGCTCCCTTTGGTTGTCTTGGACTCTTTTTTCTTGGTCTTTTCCCCTCCATTCTCCCCACTACGACCTGAGCCAGAGTTGGATTTGTTCATTTTTCCGTGCACAAGGCCACCCAGACCTCCCATGTTCTTCTTCAGCTTGATTCCCAAGGTTTTGCTGAAGCTACCCAGCTTGTTGGCTACAGAATCAGCCCGGCTCTTGTCTTTGTCCTTGCGCTGCTTGTCTTTGTCCTTCTCCTTGCTGGGCTTGCCGTTATTGACGTTAGAGTTGCTGCCGACAGACTCGCGGTCGGAGTCCATTGACTCGGCGAGAGACTGGACATCCTCACCTGCAGAGGCTGTGGGAGACTCTGGCTGAGCTAGGGGAGCCTGCACAGAAATACACAAACACATAGAGCAATGAATAAAACACAGAGCATAGCAGAAGCAATACGGTCTCAGGGAAATCTATTCCAAACAACTACTTTCTTGTCTGATTTCTGGTGATTCAGCTCCAGAATAAAACATGTGAATTCCTGGGATTATTTCATTCTGACAGTAACTAAAACTGATTGAATGAAGAGTATTTGGTTTCCAAAACATCTGGAATCTGAAGTCTCTCTCGGGAAAAATGAACCGCGACGAACGGAAAACAGGTGTAAGAAGAAGTTACCCTCGTTTCAGATGGAATTCGGATCCATGTTACATTCATGTAGTTGTGCAGCAGGTTGAGTTTGGCCTCGAGAGACAAGATGAGACTGTGGGAGAACATGTGTCCACAATTAACAACAAGCAGTGATACAACACAGTTGACTCGAACCCTGCAAAGCATCTTAATTGATCCGAGTACGACATTTTAAGGAAGTATTGAATACAGAAAAATATTAATGCTTGCAATGCATTAAAGGCAATATAAAAAGGTGTTGTTATTACAGCCTTGAAGATTTGTTTCTTGTATATCTGCATTGTTCATTTTGGAGCGTCTTAAGAAGAGACAGTTTAATCTATATTGTTTTGGTCAGAGATGCCTAGTCTTGGAGATATTGGCTGCCATGTCTTTAATATCATGTGACTATGGGACACTCAGCTCGTGGTGTTCAAAGAGCCAAAACAATACATTTGAGAACATATAGTATAGTGAGCTTTTTCTGATTGGCTGTTGTGTAGCCCATTTCTTCGTTTTGATTGGCTGATAAGTGGCACCTCATAGCAGACCTCCAGGGAGCGCTTGATTCCTCCACAGTGAGAGCGGCTCATGTCGGCGCTGCGGCACATTAAAACATTAAATAGCCGAGAGTTTTTCTAAGCGTGAGAAATACGATGTGTGGCGGGAGTGCGGGAGTTAAGACTAAGATGCGTGAGTCTCACACTCAATGCGTGAGGCTTGAGAGCCCTGCAGTTGGCAGGCGTAGTTTTGCATGACAGACAAAAGTTCCTACATGAAAAAAAAGGTCTGTGGATTATCTTGAGCGACCGGGTCATGATGTCTGGAAAGAGAAATTGGTGTAGTTTTTCCAAATGTATTTTTGGCCGATTTGAGCACCACAAGCCGACTAACATCTGATCCCAATATAGAAATCTCCACGACGCGACCTCCAGAAGTAGGCAACTCCCAGCAAAACTATCCAAAATGGATGAACGGCACAACAGGTGAGAGGATGAGTATGTCATTTTGATTTTGGAGTGAACTGGCAGGAATGTGAAACAGAAACTCTTTGTTAAACTCAGCGTGTGTGCTGCTGCTTTAGAGAGGCCATAACTGGGAAACCCTACGGATGACTGACGTATCTCACGATTTGTTCTCTCTCTGCTCACTCTTTAAAGCGACCTGAGCTCGGAGACCATCATGAGAGTTAACCCCCCCCCACACACGGCCTTGTGTGTAGACTCATAGAACTGCCTTGGCCTGCAGTTGTTCACCCTTCATGTGACTTTTGTAGTCAGCGCCACTGTGTGCTTCGTTGATAAGCATCACCACCCTGCGATACGGGATACACCACACAGGACTTACTTGGCTAGCTTGGTATTATCGTTGTCGTCCCTCCCCCACTCCCAGTCCCTGCCAGGGTCCACGGCAAAATGGAGGGCCAGCAGCTTGTGCTCCGAGTCCGTCAGAGGGATAACAGCTGGAAGAGATGAGATTATCAGGAGGTTAGTTTGGTCTAGCTTCACCACCAGCCTACGTTGCACGCCACGCATTCTCTCCCAAGGCCGCCGTGGTTTCAGAGCTGCAGCGACACCGTAATGATAGGATAACGCCGTGTTCATTATCCCAGATGCCCGTCAGCATAGGGTAAAGTATACTGCGGGTGGATTCTATCTGACATGCATTGTCTGGTCAGAGAAGTAACCGTGACCAGTGGGTGTCACTCACGCTGACTCATCCAGACCGCAAATGGCCTCAGTCACCAGCTTTAAAGGAGAGGTATCATGCCCATCTTTCCACAAGTTGATCTGGTTCCTTGGGGTCTTAATGTAATGTTTGTAACATATTTTGGTCAAAATACCACAAGAATCATTAAACAGCCTTTGTACCTGTCAGAAACACCTCCCCACAGATTGACCTGTTCTGAGTGGGCGAGGTGCTCCGGGTTGCCAGGTTGGAGATGGTGAAGTATCGTACCAAAGACTCAAAATGGTTGTATTATTTGGAGGGTAATTATTGTGTGTCTGGCAACCCTGAGATCAGTTGACCAATGACTGCTCTCTATACCGTCAGACCTCCCGCCAGAGCTCGGGAGATACCATTTCCAAAACGTGTAAGGGGTGAATACTAGTTTGTGAAAACCCAGAGAAACACAAATATCCGACGAAGCAAAATCCTGGACGTTTTTGGAATCCCTGCGGGACGCATTGTTTAGGTCTCAAAAACAGGACATGTCCGGGGAAAAGAGGACGTCTGGTCACCTGACCACCCGGACGTCTGGCGCCATAAGTTAGGGTGACCGGAGGGTCTTTTCACAAGGGTTTTCACAAACTAGTATTTACTGGATACGGGAATTTTCATAATATGTCCCCTTTAACTTCTATTGGTTGCTCCTCTAATAACACAGACTGGTCCTATGATATTGTACCGTTGAATCAATACAATAAAAACCTCAGAAAAAGGCGGATAAATTAACAGTTTTATTTCCACGGTTGGATTTAGTTTTCAATCCAAACGTTTGAACCGACATAGATGAGATGTTTTTAAAGTCCTCAGTCAAATTGGAAATATGAACATTTACAGTTCTGTGTCAACTCCACCCACTGAGGAAGATCATTGATACAATTCAAAGATTAATTATTGAACGCTTATTAAATTGACCTTTTGGTGAGAGTGCTTTGACAAGTAAGGTCAAAGATGAATTATTAATTCCCAAATTGGGTCTTATTTTCATAACTGCAATGATAAAACTGCGATCATGAGGGATAATAATGATACCTGGGGACACAGTGACATTGCTACAGCAAAGTCCAATGGGGGCAATGCAAAAAAGCCTTTGAACTACAGTTTAGTCAGATTATCTAAGCCACTTTGTTTGGAGGTAAATCCAAACAGAGTACACTTCAAATGCTATTAATAATCCTCTGACAGACACAACGTGCACGCACTATGGGAAGTACGTTCGGTCAAGGTTGAAGTAGACGGTCTGTAAACTGTGATGAATTTATAACACAGGCTGGGTCGTAATTTGACTGTTTGTCTTTGATTTCTCTTCCACATACATGTTGCTACTCTGAGTGTCGCTTTGTGCATTTCCTCTGCAGATACGTGGGTGCATACAGTGTTATCATTAACAAAAGGAGTTATGCATAAACTACCAAAATGGTATCTAAGCTGAAACCAGGGGGTGCTGAGCGATTAAACATCCCTCTTGTTCTGCCCGTTTTGTGATATACATGCCTAAGAGAAAGATAATTTTCGTGTATCTGGCAACACTGAGATCGGTCGACCAATGACTGTCCTCTGTACAGTCAGAGCTTGCGCAAGAAGGTGGAACGTAAGGGAGGAACCATTTCCAAAACGTGTAACTAAGGGGTAATAACTAGTTTGTGAAAGACCCAAAAAAACACAAATATCCGACGAAGCAAAATCCCAGACGTTTTTGGAATCCCTGCCGGACGCATTTGTTAGGTCTCAAAAAGAGGACATGTCCGGGGAAAAGAGGACGTCTGGTCACCCTTAGTTAAAAACTAAAGGGTTTGATAGTCTGAGCGTGGCATGCTGAGGCTGCTGCTTGGCTTCATATTAAACCAAACAGATCCGCGGTTGTTCAGGGCTGTACGGGATTGTTTAGCATACTAAATAGAGTGTAATCAGCCCCAGGAGTGCCGAAAAAGAGAAGAAGTGAGCTGATATGATCAGCTACTTACAAGCAAGAAGATGTTTTCAACATCAATGACTGGACAGAGCTGATAGAACAGGGCTCATAACATGTCCAAAGTGCGAGCGTGCACGTGTTTGTGTGCGAGGGCACGGCTGCTTTTCAAAACAAGAGTGTGAGGAGGACTAGCTAGACCCCTCTGGCCCACATGTCAGCTCTCCCCAGGCTGCCTGGTGTGGGGGCTGCTGTCCACATGACAGCAGAGAGAGGCAGGCTGTTCAGGCAGAGGACATTCCAGCCCTCACTGTCAGCCCCAGATGGAAGATATGGTCTCCTCCCTCCCGGCCTTATCAATTCTTCCACTGCCAATGGGCTGCTCCGCTCTGCAGGCTTCATGCAAAGCCCCTCCCCCGTGATGAAACTACAGGTCAAACACTCTTCAACTCGTTCCCTCTTACCTGAGTCTCTGCATCGGTGCAAAGTACACTATCAATCATGACACGTGTCACAATAGTGTTGGTACAAGATCTCTGGAGAAATTTCATAAAACCTGGGACCCTTTCCTTTCTTATGCAAATAGCCAGCCCTCTGCCAACAGCTAACCCCCCCCCTCTCCCCTCCTCCCCTTTCCATTTGTTTGCTTGATGTTTTTGTTATGTTCATTCTACTATTTTGTATTTTTGTTTTATTTTACTATGTAGTTTTATTTTCCGCTGTATGCCATTTCCTTTGAATTTGTCAGTTTAAAAAAAGAAAAAAGCCGGTCAAACCCTGTTAACTACAATCACAGCTTGTATCATTTTTTTTCCCCCTCAGGTTTGATCAATAAACATATATAATAAAAAATAAAAAATATAGTGTTGGTACATGCATAGTGATAATGCCGTAAGTTTTTTTGAAACCGAATAACTGCGGCTACTCCCATGCTAGCAAATTTAACACTGCAACCACTTATTTGTGTCCAACACCATTTAGTCGTTAAGCAAACAAATTCCAACGGCTGAGTAAATACATCGCTAATAGCCGCCGCAGGGCTGGCACACTAAGCTCGTCCACAGACCTGTCCTAAAATGTCACGGTTGCCTCTGCTTCATACCTGTAAATGCATTTTACACCACCTTCCCAAAAAACAAAAAAAGCATGACTAATGCCTGAAGCCACAGAGACAAACAGTAACGAGAGCAGTGGCATGGCAGCGATGAACACTGGGAGAAGAAAAGGGTCTTTCCTTAAAAAACTCATAATCATAAACACACACAGACTGAAAGAAGGCCGTTAACCAGCTCCCACTCAGTTCCCACTCAGGGTCACGCAGCAGGCAGCGGGGGTCTGAGAGGTGGCGTCCTGGCTCCCACCATGCAGCTGTCCTACTTTCACGCCATTCCAAACTGCTGTGTGTGTGTGTGTGTGTGTGTGTGTGTGTGTGTGTGTGTGCTGTTGTTCCCACTTGGGCCCGGTCCAGATCCAGAGATTCAACACTGCCAATTGAGCTCTGGGGGACTAAAGTGTGCCGTAATGTATTTACTATCCCTGTTGGCAGCCTTGTTTTGTTGTCCTTGAATGACCGATTCCCATAGCTTAGGCATGGATGACATCATCGCTTTGCGCGGTATGCGAGAGGTGTACTGAGCAACGCAGCTGCCAGTCTGCCTCGCCTTGCTCAGTTTGCATCTTTGATTCAGAGGACTTGGGTGTAACCTGTGAGGAAACAGCTGTCGCCAACGAGGTAGATAACCTTTCGGAGCGTGCATTCACAGGATTAGATTTTTTTTTCTTCGTTTGCACAACATGAACATCGATATGTCCATCATGCCTCGTGTCATGAGAGTAGAAAGGAGGATTCTCTCTCCTCTTTCACTCAAACATTACACGCTTTTATTCACAGCAAGAACACTGAGCAAATGTTTCCTCTGTTTGCAATTCAAGAACAATTTGTACTGTCTGGAAAATGCCCCAAATTTGAATCCTCGACTTTGGTCACTCTGCACAGCTGCAGATTTAAAGGACCCAATTCAGCAGACTAAACAGCAGTCGTGCATATAAACAAGTCTGAGCGGAACCATGGTGGTAATTACAAGAGCATCACGTTTGAAGTAACATATAAAACCACAACAAATAGCTTTTAAAATCTGGCTGCCATATTGATTTAATTATGCCAACTGCATGGGGAGAATAAACTGAGAGTCTTTAATAGATAGAGAAGTAGAACCTGGCCAGAGCTGGATGTTAAACTGCACTGTTATGTAGGTGGTCTTTGTGTAAAAGACGACCATTTACTTTATTTAAATGGGTGTTAGGGGGTTGATGACGGGATGCCAAAGAAAATCTGGAAGTGTTTTGGTACTGGGACCAGAGCTTGAAATAGCTCCACCGTTTTTAGAGGTCCAGTTCCACTCATACAACGTTTACCCACAGGAGCACAAACACGCTGATAAAAGACTTTGCCAACGGCGTCGACTGAGGAGCCAGTCATTATCACACAGCAGGTGAGCAGCAGTGGGCAGATTAAAAACACACATAGGAGGCTCTGGGTTCACCTGACTGCCTTACCTAAACATGGAACTGTGCTCAGAAGGAGAGGAAATAAATAAAAGAAAATGATGATCCTCTGACTTTAGACCCCCCTCCCTTTTGTTTTGTTTCTCCCTATCCACCATCAATACAACTGTAGCAGCCGGGCAAGCGGGGCATAAAAGGGTCAGTAGTGTGATGTGTCGGTGGGATTTAGAATCGGGTTACTGGGGTGGGGGGGGGGGGGGGGGGGGGGGCTTCGCGTTATGAACTTCCATACAGACGGCTGAAGAAAGAGCCAGTATTCTATCCCAGCCTCTGGCACCTGAACACACACGGGGCCAACGGCCTCCGGGATGCTCTTCACTGTGCCGGGGGAAAGCGAGACTAACCCTCTACCTGAGCCGTCCACACACTGGCCCGACTGTAAGGAGAGAGCGTCGGTTTGTTGAGGCCCCATACCGGGACCCTGCCCATATTTTTTAATTTTTTTATTTATTTTTATTTCGGTTATATACAAAAAGCAAGATTTTTTTACAACAAAAGAAGAAAGTGGCTAACCGAAAGGGTCAAGGCTGAAGCTATCAAGCTTATAAGAGCCCTAACCTATGATGTCACGAGAAAACTTAATTCAGAGAATCATATACTGTACAAACATATATATATATATATATATATATATATATATATATATATATATATATATATATATATATATATATATATATATATATACACACACATAAACATATATACACATACACATATATATACACACATATACATACACATTCACAAACCCATATACATCTACACACACACACACACACATACATATGGGGGTGGTGTGGTGAGGGCTTAGGGGCCGGCTGGTGCTGCTCCGTCCTAATTGGCAGCAGTAGAAGATTAGGTCTGTCTGTCTCTCTGTCTGTCTGTCTGTCTGTCTGTCTGTCTGTCTGCGTTATAAGCCATCACTGTACCATTTCTCAAAATTCAGAAACACACATTATTTAGAATATCCTAAAAAAACTATACCTTTCACATACATAGCACACAGGATAGGAGCGGCACAGATTTGCATCACGGCTGCGTCATGTGATTCATCACATGACGTACAAATACACCACGCTAGGCGTACAACTGTTTGCAGAACATCTTGGAGAGAGAGAATGTAGACAACACGCACTCTGATCCTATCACAGGACACAGTGTACCAGAATGAAAAAGTACAGTCATGCAGCAGTGAAGTGCTCAGCTTCAGCCGGTTCTCTTGACATACGCACCACCTGCTGGACAAAAAGGGAACTGCAACACTAAAACGCCCAAAAATAAGTGGGAGTGCTGAATCGTTATGTGCTGTGGACTAAGCTGCCGTGGATATGCATTATGGCATTATGGGGAATGACTTCAGGGCAGACATTGTAGGTTAGTAATCCCGTCTGTCTGCTAGTCTGCAGTCAGACCCACATTTAATAACTAGGTTGGTGTTTACATGCCGGGAATAGGAAACGTGCACGCTCAGAAAAGCACAAGTGATGGAGGAAGCCGGAAAGAGGAAGAAAGAAACCGTTTACATAAGTGCATCTGTGTTTGAGAGGGAGAAGAAGAGGCGGAGGGACCGAGTTGGCCGGCAACCCACGCAAGTGACAAGTGATTTCCACCCGCTGAGTCAGATAAAGAAGAGTGCCGTGACTACTAGGGCTGGTTGTCAAGGAGATCCAGTCTATTTGTCAAATTTAAGGAACTCCATGTGAAGATTACTCAGACCTCTGGAATAAGCCACACATCCGGAGCGAGAGACAAAAACAAGCTCAAACTAAATGGAAAATCAACACCCCCTCGCTACATAACAGCATCAGTATGTCCTACACCACAGACCCACCGACTGCAGCCATCTAGATCCAAACATGACCTCTGAGAGAGAAATGTAAGAGGCCTGCTGTCTACTCCCCATCCCAATGGCCACTCCCTGGTTCCTGCTGTCAACTGGCCCGCTTCAATAATGGATCACAGGTAATTAGACGGCCGTTTCATACATTATTCACCTCTAGAAGGACGGGCAGACCACTCGCCCTCATTCTGGAAATCCACCCACTTAAAGTTAAACCAGAGACTGCCCAACGAATGCACCTTACAGCAGGTGACATCGAGGTCAAGAAAGAAAGGTGCATGTCCCACATCCCAATCTGCGTACGCCTCCAGATGTTCCCGTCAAGACGCCGAGTGGTTTCGTGATGATGCACGGTTGCTTACCTTGCTCTCGCTGCTGGTCCCTCTGCTCCATGGACACCAGTGCGGAGAAGTGAGCCTGATCGTAGGCCAGGACCAGAGGGGAGCAGTGGCAGCGGCTGGGAGTCACCTCCAGAGGCAGGTAGAGCCCTCCGAACGGGATGGGAGCAAACGCTGGAACAACACATGCAGCGTCAGCATAATATCAATCAATCAATCAATCAATCAATATCCTACTGTGTCGTCAAAGATCAGCGCAGGATGCAGCCGGCCTACCTTCTCCTCCCGAGTCCCTGAGCATGGTGTCAGCCACCACCACGATCGGCCTGCGTAACACGTGGGCCAGCACAAACACATGGAACTCCTCCAGACTCTCATAGACCGGATCCTCAGAGTTATCCACCCTGCAAAAACAACAACAACAACAACAACAACCATGTAACACAGTGGGATCATTACATTACATGACATGTCATTTAGCAGACGCCTTTATCCAAAGCGACTTACAATAAGTGCATTTCAACCTAGAGTACAAACTAAGAACAACAAGAATACAGAAAGTAACATTTCCTCAACATAGTCAAACTACAAAAGTACCATAATAAGATATATTTAAGAGCCACTAAAGTGCAAATCTGTGTTTTAATCCAGATATAGTCGGAAAAGGTGAGTTTTCAGTTTCCGGCGGAAGCTGTAGAGACTTCCTGCTGTCCTGATGTCAGAGGGGAGCTCGTTCCACCAATCAGGAGCCAGGACAGCAAACAGTCTGGATCATGGGATACTATGACACTCTCCTGACTCGATGCAAACACACCTCTCAAAGCAGTTAATGTCCGGCCCAAGAATCGGTATGTGGGTGAAAGAAATGGCCTCAAACATGTCAATGGGAAAGATGATGTATATTGTTCGACGTAAACAAAATATTTTTGATAATATCTGGGGACCTTTTAGGTATTTCTTAAGGCACAATACTAATGTTGGCGACTTGCTTCAGCAGGAACAGGCTCGGGGGGAGTAGGACAACCGTCTGATTATGTACATTGACTAATAGCAAAAACAACAACAAAAAAACACTCATTACTCATGTTTGTAAAGTATATATATTTTTTATGTTTATGTTTCTTTTTATTTTAATTATCCGTTTTTAATTTAACTATTATTTAGTTACTTTATTATTATGGGAGGAGGAACAGGGTGAACATGTCCTGTTGATATTCAACCTGATGTGACCTGCAGACTGAAAATCAATAAATACATTGTTTAAAAAAAATAACAAGTTAATGTCCGTGCAAATCATGTGCCTGCGTGATCTAACCTGATCCATCTGTTCGTGCATGAGTGTGAATTAAAGAGAGCGGGAGCAATGTAGAGAGAGAGAGGGAGGGTGAGAGAGAGAGAGAGAGAAAAGCAGAGGCAGACCTATCAGGCATGCAACCACCAGGGAACCAGAGGATGTGCAACAATTAAGTTGTCAGGCACACAAACAGCCACGCTGCCAAATTCACTCTAATAAAGAGCCTCTTAATATGTGAATCCCACTCATCCTATTTAGGGGCTCATCTCACACTAGGACCATCAAACGGCCCTGACCTGATTACTGTATTACCGTCTAACTCAATGAGAGGTTAAAACCACCAGAGTAAATGAGTAAATTGTGGGATATTTTCAGTGATGGAGGACTTTGGACTGGATGAGTCAACGCTGGATAATTAATGTAGATGTTCAATCGTTTTTCGGTTGCTGCTGTCGCACAGCGGAAGTCGTCTTTAAATGGTTTCTTTTGAGGTTTTTACATGAATCTCATTCATCTTCATCCACGCACCGAGCGCAGACAACCAGAAGATCAAGATCACATTTGATGTGAGGACATTACATCCCAATCAACAGCAGACACCTGGGTGAGTGTTTTAGTTCTGTCATAGTGTTTTTTCTCCACTATAATAGCTGCTATGCCCGTCGTGTACACACGAGATACTCTCTTATGCACGCGACGGCAGAGCAGCTCGTATGAGAATGTCAGAGAAAATAGAAACAAGAGACAAACCGCAACGTTTCTGTGCGTAGGAAGAGGAAACTAGAGCTAGTTTCCAATCTGCCTCTGTAGCCTAGGATAAACCCACTCTTACACTTGTTTATGCAACGGGTGGGGGGAGGGGACACATTATTAGTACTGCTGGCAGCCAGTAGATGGCAGAGTCTCACACGGCAGCTTTAACAACGTTAGAATAGAAATAGAATAGAAATATACTTTATTAATCCCCAAGGGGAAATTTGTTGACACAGTAGCACCAATAAACTGAACACAATAAAATATAAATATAAGAAATAAAGAAAGTGACTGTGCATAAAGTATACAAAGTGAAATATAAAATACAAAATAAAATATATATATATATATATATATATATATATATATATATATATTTAAATACAGCACTGTAAAATAAAATTATATATATATATATATATATATATATATATATATATATATATATATATATATATATATATATATAAATAGACAGTGTGCAAAATGCAAAGTGTGTGTATGTGTGTAGTGTAAATGAAATGTGTGCAGTGCAGAACAACACAGTGAAATGTTATTAAAATCAAGAAGTCAATGTTAAAGAGGAACAGTGAGTTCCCCTGACTAATCCGTCTTAGTGAGAAGGTCGCTTTACTTTTAATTGCGGGCCTCCTGCAGTGTTTCAATCTAAACATTCAAACGCAGCAAGAGTGTGAAACGTGTGATGTGGGGCGAGATCTGAGCAACTCACTACTACGGCTGCTGCGTTTGGCTTCACTCTCACTCTCATACGATGTCAACGAAGCAGACATTGCTGGACTCTGGTGCAAGGTATGCAAATGCGTCGCGTCTTGGGAGTAAAATGGCTTTAAATATGAATCAAACCGCTTACCCTCCCCCGGTGTTGCCGTTTTTGCTGAGGTGAGAGCGAGGCTCACTGGAGGCCAACTTCAGCAGCTCGTTCCACTCCCTTTCCCACTCCTCCTCCGTGTACACCAGCCCCGACTGCACCAACACACACACATGGAGAAGTTCTAATAAGCACGGGCTGATGTTCACCCACACAAGCTTACTAACATTATTCATCATCATCATCATCCATCAGCTACATTTTCTCCAGAAGCGTCATGCATCTACACATGAGGGTCATTTTTGTCATTTCTCGCTGTTCAAGGATAGTTTGATAAGAGAAAGAGAAAAGGATTATGGGTAATTAGAGAAAGGTGGATGACATGCGACAAACCAGGACGCTGCGTTTACACGGGATGCGTCTCAGATCAGTGGGCCACCAAGACGCCAGAGGCATTCTTTAAATATGAGCATCTGGACTACTTCTTTGCCTGAGCTATCTTTAGTGACACCATTTCTTTTTCTAATAGATTAGCTAATACTTTAATCCATGAACATCAAGAGAAGGGAGAGGATGTGCAGAGGATTTGACAGTCTTAACACTGCTACTAATACACACATGGTATAATCGAAAGAATATTTCATTTCATTGCAGCAAACATCCAAAGGTGCTAAAATCAGCGCTTAATGACAGAGGTTACATGTGGCTCATCCCTTTACTTGCTCTTATGGATATATGCATGCATCATTAGTTAAAATGGTGGTGGTGCATTTACTCTTCCAACCTCCTTGTTCTGTTGGGTTTGCTGCCACCTCCACCTCCTCTTCAGGGCGTCTCTCTCCGTCCCGCTCTTCATCATGGTATACAGGGACTTCCTCAGCATCAGGTCTCTGTCATGGAAGCCCCACATCCCTGACGGACACAGATGCAAGACAGCGTTACTGCATGTTGAGATCGAGGACGTAAAAGAAGGACACAGGCAAACAATATAATCATTCTGAGGAAAAAATAAAAACAGCTCTTCAGCTTCCTGTCTAAAAATGTCTTTCATCACTCATCAAAGGGCCTTCGTTGTCGGGCTGTCAGTGTCCATCGCATTTGCTCGGGTGCCTCTAACATCGACAGCTCTTCCTCACACCGGGAAGTCAACAATCTCCTTCGGCACAGACCTGAATAAACCTCTGAACACTGCAGCTGACGTATAGGTCAGTTATCTCCTTCCCTTCCTCCCTTTCTAGCTGGTTTTGCTCTTCGATCCTTCGTTCTTGCTCTCTCTTCTGGATTCAGCAGCCGTGACGCAGCACTGCCACTGTTGATAGACAGCGTCTGGCACAGTTGTTATGGATGATATGATAATAGCATGTGTTAGATATGCTCTGGTGTACATGAGCCAGGGTTCTTACACATTTTAACCAATGGATTTCCATGACTTTTCCAGGACTTTAAACCAAATTTCCATGACCAAACTGAAATCTCGATATAAACATGAACAATTTAGAAAATTTGGCGTATTGAGAGCGTACGCCGGCTTATCTTTTGAGCGTCTTTCTTTCTTTCAATCATTTTATTTTACGTTTTTCCAAGTTACACCAGACAATCAAAAACGAATAAATACAAAAATTACAAAACAACCAACTATGCGGACAATCAGAGAAATAAGAGTCTGCCTTTAAAAAACCTATTGATTATTTCAACCTTGGCGTAAATGAACACGTGATTATAACAAATTTCCAAGACTTTTCCAAAACTTTTATGATTTGAGTTTTTTTCTATGACTTCTCCAGGCCTGGAAATGACCATTTTTAAATTCCATGAGTTTTCCAGGTTTTCCATGACCGTACGATGACGAGCAGCTCACCTAAAGAGGCAGCATGCAGCAGGCAGTTCCCGTCCCCCGTGGTGGCCAGAGGGAGCAGCTTCTTACAGCTCGTGCACATGGTGGACCACCAGTTCAGACGACCTGCACACACACACAATATTAAGACACAAAACTGAGAAGGATGAAAGAGAAAACACATTTAGTTTCAATCCATTTTCAAGTCAATGTTTCCTGTACTTACTCAAATTGAAATGCACAGACAAAAATGTATTTGTGCGTTTCCAATATAATGTTTAATTGGGCTTTATGTTATAAACATTTTATAAAGATGTTTTTTCCACGAGCGACTGGTGATGAAATAAATATGCTCCTTTATTAATAATATAAATACAACAATGCTAGGTTATTAGCAAGTATATTTTATATGAAGCAAGAGCAGTAAAATAAATACATAAATTAATCTCAGGTGAATACAAAACTCGATAACACATTCTCTTTCCATTATGTATTATATTATTTTAGTGTACTTTATTTATACAAAATAAATAACATGCAATTAGTGTAATTTTGAGTGTACTTTATATCCTGATTATATTATTTTAGACATGAGCTTTATGTAATTAACCTTCACGTGGAAAGATTGTCAATTGCTGCTTTATCGTCCGCTTCTAGTCTAATTGGTATTTTCAGATCCTTTAAAAAAAAAAAAAAAAAAAAAAAAAAAGGCAGAAATGTACAACGTATATTTACAGGAGCCGTCTCAACTGTTTGTCCCGTTGTTACTAAGATGAACTGTAAACTAAATGACCTCCAGTCTCACGCCACTGGAGCAGCTACCAGTGATGGAACCAATGGGGATAATTACCCGACAAGCATAGTTAGCTTCATTAGCCATACGCTTTGCCGACACCCAGCAGTCCTTCAAAAACCCGCTCCAAGTATCTTCCTCCTCAGCCGGACTTCTACAGTATCTCTAGTTTCTGCTCCATCGCCGCCCTGCCGGTGTCCCTGAGGGAGAGACGCCGGCTTCACAGGCGCACTGCTTTACTGCAGGAAGCCTCATCGCTCGCAGCCCGGGGTGATCCGACTGCATCATTTATTTAACAACAGTAAACACAGAAGAAGCTCTGAATGATTTACCCCTCAGTGTGGACGGGCTCAACATGCAGATGTTTTGCATTTCACCTTTTATCCACTATCTATTACTATCTAGTAGATCTATCTGCAGTAGATTGCTGGAGATCCTGGCAAACTCTACTCAGCACTTTACTTTATTTCCCCTCTGTATATTTAGTATTAGTATTTATTTTTTTTAGTATTGTGTTTTATATTTAATTTCATTGATGCTCTGATGTGCACCGCTGCTGTGATTTTTGAAATTTCCCCACTGTGGGCAAATAAGTTAATACCATATCATATCATATCATATCATAGTTGTTTAATGATGTTGTATACAACAATGATTTATGACATAAAGGGAGGCTCCATCCTTCACTAATCACACGAGATCAGACTCTCTGGTTTGCCGGTTAAGAGTGTGTCCACAACATTAGACAGATTCTAACTTATTCACACAGAAATGAAAAGTGAATATGCCCAGATATTATTTTTGGATGACTGTTCCCATAATTTTAACAGAATTGGATGAGAAAGGCTCTACAATCTGATCAGTCTCTGGGTGAGAAAATCTGCAGGAAGATTTTAAACTTCACTAACTAGTTTCCCTCCATTAGTTCATAACGTAAACTGGGAGATGAATCCTTTGGGATCCTGGATGCTTTGAATTAGCCGCTCTGCACCTCTACTTTAACCTCCGTCTACATTACCGACCTTCAATGGTATTTTCTCACTGCTACTGCTTTGTGGGCCTCCTGCATTTCATTGCAATCTAAATCAAGAGCACGCTGAAATGCACAAGCTTCAGTTACATATCTCACATCAGCAGCGGGAGAAGCCCGATACCAGAATGCATTGTGTAATACGAGATCCTCTAGGGCTCACCGGCTTGCTCCAGAGCCATCATGGTGGACTGCTCGATCAGGTCTCTCTCGATGAAGCTCCTGAAATCCTCGCTGTACACGCTGAGATCCGGGAGCTGGAATGTGTAGATGGGCATCTCGAGAGGGAACTGCTCGTTGGTACACTCGCTGGCCACCTGCAGCCGCGCCAGGGAGACGATAGCGGAGCTGGCGTGGGAGATCCCGCGGGACAGACGCTTCTCTAGAAGAAGCGAGAGTTGTATGGATGAGTGGGAAGCGAGTGAAGGAAGACGCACCTGATGGGGTCGTTGGTGGTGCCGAGGGAGCCCTGGTACCTTGTGCATTGTCCTCCTGCTTCTGTGCACACGGCCTGGCGAACTTGCTGACCAGGGTGGGCGTGTCACGCGTCTCTGGCTGCTTGAAGTAGCGGCCCTCGTTGAAGACCTGCGGCAGGTTGGCAGTGTGGACCTGCCGGAGCTCCTCGTAATCATTCAGAGCCGCGCTGAGGTCCCAGTTTTTACCTGACGGACACAAACAAGAGCTTTGGTTGATCGCACGTCGACGCTGATTCCGAACGTCAAGAACAAATATTGGTACTGTAGCGGCCATTTGTCGTTCAAAATCAAACAAAAATCGAAATCAAACCGCCACTGATGCACCGTGGGTTTTGGTGTTGACGCACACAAAAGAAAGTATAATGTCCATATCCGTTCGTTACTGTTCTGATCATTTAATTTCTAAAGCAACAAAAAAGAACAAACTAAATGCAAACATTTCCTCCAGCTGTATGTGCGTGGTAAAAAAAAACATCGGCCACCCTGGTGCATGCTGGTCCTGTGCATATCCTATATCTCTATATATAACCACAGGTGCCCAGTGTTAACCAATTAGTGAACCTACAAAATAAATATATTAAACTAAATTACAACTATCCTAAGAAACAACTAACCTATCAAAACATAAACTAAATAAGCAATAAATAATCAATATTATTTTACAATTAAACTTAAATACAAATGTCAAATTAAATAGCTCCAACAGGTACGATTACTCGAGGGTATCATATTGATAATCTTTTCAATGTTCAGTCAAAGATATTAAAGTAGCTTACAATGAGGCTTTCAGATTGCTGCTGCATGTGCCTAGGTGGCATCTTGAGACCATTGATGTATGGTTTCATGTGTCGACTAGACACATCTGAGAACTGTATAGTGGAGGCTCTGGTCAACCCTCTAAAGAGCTGCTATCCATTTACTTTGAAATTAAGATGACAAAAGTCTTCATACTTTTTATGAACTGTATTATGTATGTTTTATCTTCTTGTTTTCTCTCTCTTTTAGAGTTGTATGTCTGTTATTTTTATATGGAACTTGGCGTCTGAAATAAAAAAAAAAAAATCTGAATTTGTGAACAATTAGATTTTTTAAAATAAATTTGATAAGTTCTGATAAATTCCCAGCCTCTTTACACATTTTTAAATAATGAGCCCCAACAATGTTGGTATATAGAGCCCAAATTGAGCAGTGCCATACAGTCCGAGTAAAACATGCTACATGAAGAATAACTAGAGGTTGAGATGTGGTGGTGCCATAACAATGCACACACTGGGGAGAAGCAGATCATTTCACAGGGTAATAATAATAATAATAACTTTATTTATATAGCACTTTTAAAAACAAGGTTTACAAAGTGCTCTACAGATAAACAAAGCATAAGCACAACTTAAATGGCGGCAAACAAAAAAGACCATAGCATAAAAGCATTGAATACAACTAAAACCAAACAAATAGGCAATTAAAATAAAAAACATAAAAGGACGACATCACTTAAAAGCAGTTCTATAAAAGTGGGTTTTAAGAAGTGATTTAAAAGAAGTTATTGATTCTGGCCAGCCAGCCAGGGTGACAGCAATATCCAGATGTGCAGGAGGGAACCACACACTGGTAACACACACACACACAAATACACAGTTGTCTCCTCTGGGTGCCGTCTCTTTAATAGAGATCCCTTCCAGGTTTGAGAACAACAAGTCGAGCCTCAGTCTTATTATAAAACAGTGTGCCTTCTTATAAAGCCACAAGAACTAAAAAAACTCACATCAATGCCTCCAGTTCCTAACATTCAGAGGACTCCCGCATGTAACCGGAGCACGTTTGTGAGGCCGGGTCCATTAACGGACTCCCTTTGTGAGAGACCAGGAGGAAGTTGTCTTCTTCCTCACTTGCAGACATAACGATACTGGACAGTCGGAACATGAAACCCGGCGCCACTAAACACTGCCTCTCCCGTCGATCAATGCTAAACTGGTTCTACTTTATCGAGCCGTACAGATCCTGGAATACAACTTAAGGTCCAACAACATTACATGGCCACCCAGCACCTAATGCATGTTCTTTAAATGCATTTGCATTAGCCTATTAGTGTGGCATGGAAAGCATAGTTTTAGCTCTTTCATTTTTAATGGCGGTCGTCAGTAAGAGAAACACTGATAAATACATCTGCAGTGTGAACATGCATCATCCCTATCCATTAGAGACACAGCAGCTTCACTGAACACGCTTTTTCTAATTTAGGGACGTTGAAGTAAAGCAGGTGCATAGGAGGATTTAAGGGCAATATAAGTGGATCCTTAAGAGCAAGCTTTAATAACTATCTGATTTCTTTAATAGAATAGAATAGAAATATACTGTATTAATCCCCAAGGGGTAATTTGTGGACACAGTAGCACCAATAAACTAAACACACAAGAATAACATATACATATAAGAAAGAAAGAAAAAGTGACATAATCAATAACTTCTTTTAAATCACTTCTTAAAACTCACTTTTATAGAACTGCTTTTAAGTGATGTCGTCCTTTTATGTTTTTATTTTAATTGCCTATTTGTTTGGTTTTACTTGTATTCAATGCTTTTATGGTATGCTCTTTTTTGTTTGCCGCCATTTAAGTTGTGTTTATGCTTTGTTTATCTGTAGAGCACTTTGTAAACCTTGTTTTTAAAAGTGCTATATAAATAAATGTATTATTATTATTATTATATAAAATGAGACAACATTTGTTAACCCTTTTTCCTATTCTTCCCTGTGAAACCATTTCCTTCAAATTAAAAAACCCTCAGCCCAGAACAGAGAAAATGACTCGGTTGTCAATAAATGTTTCCTAAAGGTCCAAACTAATTATTCAGTACACAAACCAGCCTCTAGGGGAAGCGTCACGTCATATTTCTGCTCCTCACACACATCTCAGACTAGCGGGTCACAGCTGATTGATGCCGGTCTGGAGAGCTAAGCTAACCCCAGTGAGAAGCAGCAGGCTTGATTCTGAAATAGGACATCGAGTGCCGTGTGTCGTTTGGTGGCTCGTTAGCGTCCCTCTGGCGTTGTGCCAAACAGAATCAGAAAAAATGACTGAAGGGGAGGGAGAGGCAGACACCCAACCCTTTAATTCTTTTATCAGACTAGACACCAGCTGCATAATAAACACACAGAGACACAAAAAAAAAAACTAATTCCAGGACACACTACGAGGATTTCATTCCCTAATGGAAGTCCGATTTGTGTGGAGTATGCTTTTATTCCTGTAAAGTAGACGAAACTGGATCTAAATGAAGAGTTCAGCATTTCTTCACTGCAGTTTGACCAGATGCTCGAGTGCAACGCAAACATCGTCTGAGGGGGAAATTGTTGCATAAAAATGGAAATAAAAACCCAAACCTCACTTTGTCGGTTTCAAGAAAGCCAATTCAACTGACCATCAACCGGCTTTCTGTTGCCGTGTGCACTTTTCCTCTCCTGCCCCCCACAAAGTGGACCTGTATGTATACAAGTGCCAGTAGCACTCTGCTCCTCAATGAGTTCCAATGAATGGGCACAAAGCTCTCCCAGGGGAGTGCACTCGTAAAACTGTCACACTGGCCCCTAAATCAGCGAGCTGACTCACGGTTACAGGCCCCACTCCTCTCCTCCCCTCCTTTGTTTCCTTTCCCCTAATTTCCTCTCCTCTACTGTTCAACGGGGAGCAGCTGATCGAAACACAAACACCCACATATTGAGTCTTTGTATATATAACATTGTGGTCTCTTACCTTCCAGCAGGTCTCTTGCCAGACCCGGTTCGGCCCCCGTGGACCGAACAAAGTCTGACAGGACCGCGTCCATGTCCAGAGTCATGTGATCATGTGTGTGCGCTGCCCACGGTGCAGCGGTGGCCTTGGTGGACGCCAGCCTTCACGTTGTCATCTGGAGAAAAAAAAAAGACACCGTTTTATCGTCAATCCATTTCAGCCACACTATTAAAAACCCATCGTGAGAAAAACAGAAGCTCTCTCGTTGTCTCATCCCGCTTGTACCGATGTGTAATGCTTTAAGCTGGAAGTACACAGTACTGTGAACAGCGCTCCACTCCCAGAACTCCTCCCAGCTTTTTGCCAACAGTCATAACATCGTATCCAACAGCACAGGCGTAATATCAACAACACGACCAGACTGTATCCAGGACACACCTGCCTATCTCGCTGCCATAAGGAACGCTGCAGGAGAACATTCCTACCCACGGCCATGAGGCTTTATAACAAAGCACCTCCTGCCAGAAACTTGCAATAACTCACTGTACATATTCACATTCACATTCAAGTACTGTTGATCTGCACTGCACTCATTTAATTTAATTTACACTACGCACATACACACACTTTGCATTTTGCACACTGTCTATATATATAATATTATATATATAATATATATTTTATTTTACATTGCTGTATTTACATATACATATACATATATATATATATATATATATATATATATATATATACAGGCATGTGCACAGATAGAGCCCTAGTGGTGCTCAAGCACCAGCCCCTTTGCCCTGGATGAGTAAAGTGCCCTTTTTGCTGGAGACACTTTTTTCATCCTTCAGTATTTAAGAAAAAAAAGTCACTCTCTCTGACATTAAGTCCAGACAAGTGTGTTTTAATATCCGACGGGGTATTTATTTGAGTTCTTGTGAGAATTTCGCCCCGACGTGCTCCGCGACGCTCACGAGCCCCCCCTCCTCCTCCACTTGGTGCTCGCGCAGGTCTCCTCGCGCCACCAAACGGGCGCACCTCCTTCTCCTCTGACCGGCAGCACCAGACAACAGGTCATGACGGTGTTTGTCCACTGATGTTGTTTGGTCATAAATCACCCACAACATTAGTGATGCTAATAAAGGAGGAGGGAGGGGCGCGGCGGGGGGAAGAGGGGAGGAGGGGAGGAGGGGAGGAGGGGGGGCTCGTGAGCGTCGCGGAGCACGTCGGGGCAACATTCTCACAAGAACTAAAATAAATGCCCCGTTTGATATCAAAACATATTTGGGGGGACTTAATGACAGAGAGAGAATGACTTTTTCTTAAATACTGATAATGAAAAAAGTGGCTCAAGCAAGGACACTTTTTTGACATGACGTCACAACTGGTCCGAGTTTCCTTTTTATTTTAAATCATGAAATCCGTGATTTCAAAGCTTTGCAGCTGTTTACTGACATTAGTTATGTTTAGAAAATAGAGAGAGGGAAAGAGAGAAGAGATAGAAGAGAGAGGAGAGAGGAAAGAGAGAGAATAAAGAGAGGAGAGAGAGGAGAAGAAAGAGGAGAGAAAGAGAGAGAAGAGAGAGATAATGAATTCTTATTCCGTTCTATTTAACAGGGGCTGGTCTAGGATTTGCGTGGCCAGACTGAAAAAAAATTCAAAGGGGCCTCTCTTGTTCAGAGGGCCGGGCCAAATGTGGAGGCGGGCCATATCCGGCCTGTGGGCCTTAGTTTGAGGACCACTGCTCTTGGCTGTTGATGTCTATCAATATCGCTCATTTTGGAAATGAGGTCAGAGGGCAATACGGATCAGAATCAGACCAGCGAGGAGGGCAATACGGGGCTGGCATGACGACCCATTGGCCAATCAGAACGCTTGTACTGTTGTTGCTATATAATAATTCATCTTTATTCATAAAGAAAATGTAAGCTAGCGGTCTGATGCTGCGCAGAGGAGACGCAGGTTGAGGATGTATTGCATCATCAGTGGATTGCTGCTTATGCTTCAACTCGGTCAGAATTGTTTTTTTGGCATTGGGTGCCCTTTTTTTTGGTTTGAGCACCGGCCCCCCAAAATGTCTGTGCACGTGCCTGCATATATATATTATTTTATTTTGTATTTTATATTTCACTTTGCATACTATACTTTATGCACAGTCACTTTCTTTCTTATATCTATATTTTATTGTGTTTAAGATAAGATAAGATAGTCCTTTATTAGTCCCTCAGTGGGGAAATTACAGGATTACAGTGGCATTGCTCACAAGGGAATACAAAACAAATAATAATAGAAACAAGTAATAGAAGTAATATAAATAAGCATTAAAAAAAAACCAGTAGAACATTAATGTACAGGATAGAAAGGTATATATAAACAAGTTTAGTTTATCGGTACTACTGTGTCAACAAATTTCCCCTTGGGGATTAATAAAGTATATTTCTATTCTTCTTCTATTCCATCTCCAGAGCCTTTGGCCCAACCGCCCATGACGTAAAAATAACACGCTAACCCTCTTCCCGCCGCCGAGTGCCAACCAAGAGTTTCTGGGTACGCTCCAGTGTCTCAAACTGGACCGCAAGGAAGCACGACTAGAAACGGCTTGTGGAGTGATTCAGTGTGACGTTATTTAGTATGATCCTACTTAGAGAAAAAGGTTAACACCACGGCTCTAATGATCAACAAGCGCTCCTTTGTTAAATCTTAAATATCAGTCCTCCGATGGGACGAATGAGCCCCTGCATAGCGCTCATTCCTGTGGAGGCGGAGCTGGGTTCGGAGCGCTGTCGGTGGAGAAATAAACACCCACGGGGTTTGCAGCTCGGACACCCGGCCTCTGTGTGTGCAGAGCGGAGGTTTGAAGGCTGCTCAGGTCTGGGGCTTTGACCTCAAGAGGAGCGAGAGCCTTCCTTGAGGCTGATACTCGGAGCTGGAAGCGCAGCTCCGACTCCCAGTGTGCCGCCTCACACGATCATCCACTTCTGGCCCTGTTTTGGCACAGATGCTCCACTCTAGAAATACAGCTGACGCTAAACAAATGTAGTTGTTTCCGACTTCTGAGACAAATGAGCATTAGTGGATTAGACATGGCAGCATATCTTTAACTGACCGTGGCAGAACCATCTCAGAAACGTGCTCTCCGTCAGTATTATCATCCCATGTGAATGAAAAGCTCACGACAAAAAAGACACCCGAGTACTACTTGATTATTGACATCAGAGGAAACGTATCTTTGTTCAAGACCCAGCAACTTTAGTCTTTATGCTATGCATTATTAATGAGGCAAAGCCACACTTAAGCTGTAGTTTAGCTGACCTACTTACTGCCACTTGCATTGTGTTGCATGTGCTGGAGCGGTCAGAGATCATCAGATTGTGATCGATACACTTTATGCTACCCAATCAAAGATGATGTACTGCTCTATTCATTGGTACTTCTTTCTTAGAAATCAACTAAATGTTCATGATAGAAAATGTAATTGTAGAACACTACAATTATATATAAGATAAGATAAGATAAGATATTCATTTATTAGTCCCACAGTGGGGAAATTCAAGGATCACAGCAGTGGGTGTACATAGAGCATTAATAAGAATAAAAGATACGAATAAAAACTAAATACTAATACTACTACTAAAATGCAAATACTAAATTATTAATACTAAATACTAATAAATATTAAAAGGGGAAAACAAAGTAAAGTGTTGAGTGTAACAAACACATCACAACTCTCAAACACATATGTATATGTGTCTGAGAGTCTGATTGTTTTTATAGTTAGCCGATATGTTATGTCCTATTCTTTTAGAGGGTAACATTTAGCATGTAACCTGTGCAAACTAAACTAAACTAAACTATCATGAAAGAAAGTGAGACTCACTGCATTGCTTTGCAGGGAAAAAAACGCTTGAGTCGATTGGTGTGAAGCGACTCACGGGAATAGCTGGAAATTATAAGTCATTATAAATCATGACCTCATCTTTTCTCAGAAGAACAGCCTCATTCAGCTCACTTTCCCTGTGGGAGGTAGTTATGACTCAGAAACACCCTCACCACGGTTTTTCTATTCGGGACTGTCCAGCTTCCCTTCACTCGTAATGACATTTTGCATATTTGTCACACGTATGAGGTATTTGGCTTCCACAAAGTATGAAGACATTATAGTGGCACAGTGGACTAGAACTATATCTACTGTACAGGACCGGGGTTTGTCATATTTATCTTATCCTTAACAAATGGGAAGGCTATTTCCTCCAACATATATATATATATATATATATATATATATATATATATATATATATATATATATATATATATACAAACTGGAGTTTGTCATATTTATCTTATCCTTAACAAATGGGAAGGCTATTTCCTCCAACATATATATATATATATACAAACTGGAGTTTGTCATATTTATCTTATTCTTAAGAAATGGGAAGCCTATTTCCTCCAACTACATACAAATATATATATATATATATATATATATATATATATATATATATATATATATATATATATGTTTTGTAATGACTCAATATTTTATATTTAGTATGAGTTAATAAATTAAAATCTCCGAGAACAACTTTATTCTCAGAATAGGGATTATCCTCAATGGTGGATGAAGATACATTTAATGTACTAGTTGTGAATATTTATGGCACAAAATGCAGTCGAGAAAAGTAAAAAAAATACTCAAGTAATGTACTTATGAACAGTATGTGTGTGTTTTTAATAGTTATAAAGCACATCATTGTAAATGAGTCCTTGCTTACACAGACATCACTAGATAATAAGATCAACTCATTGTTGGTTTAGTGTTTTCATATGTTGACAACTAGACAAATATTGAATACCTCTCGCCTTATCTATTTAGTGTTATTCAGCAGCTGGCGATGAGAATGTGGATGACTGTGTTCAACTTGCTTCTGTTCGTTATCACACATACTTTCTGTATTTTTGCTGAGGGTTGTTGAAAAGCCATCTGATGACCGTGGGACGGCGAGGACCAGACACAGCTCTAGTCCATGGCTTCAGCGGCAGCAGAGGAGAGGCAGAGAATCCTGAAACACACACACACACACACACACACACACACACATTCAAAGTTATCACCCTGAAACAGAAAGTTGTGGCCTCATAAAGCTGCCTAATTTCTTCTTCAGAAACATTTACTGAAAGAGCCAGAAGTTTGCACCTTCCGAAGGCGTAATCACATTTCCAGCTTCTCAAACCAAGATGCAGATGTTTCTGTGACGCAGAGAAGAAAGTGCAGAGCCAGCCTCACCATCTTTGCTTTTACGGAATAAAAAAAAAAAGCAAACGTGCTGATGCCGCTAAACGCGAAGGAGGTCACCGGAAGAGTTATTGAGATCGAGGATGATCCTGCATGGTACGGCAGGCACAGAGATGAGATTATCAGTGTGTGGCGACAAATGGAAACGGAGAGAGAAGAGTGTGAGGGCAGCCGCGCAGAGCGACAGAGGATATTCTGCCTCAACCGACTCTTCACCCTTTCACTGCTGAGGAGTTAGCGTCAAAGCCATCCTGAGTGCGACTGAAATATCCTTCAGTGCCATGCATAATTCACACGGACAGTCAAAATGTTCATGTGTCTCTGTGTAGTCGTACAATCTACCACAGCAACTTAAACCACAGCCGTAAATGGTACTTTTGAAATCAGCAGTTCATCACTTAAAATAACAGCAAGTTGAGCAAATTGTAGTGTAAATGTGATGCTAACTATTATTCACGAGTTATTGGCCTTTCCATATTCAAATCACAAATCAAATCATACCTCTTCAGAGCTTATTGTTTTTATTTGTATTTATTGTTTTTTATCGTCTTGCATTTAGGATGATGGACATTTTTTGTGTAAAGGGTGCTATGTCCCCCTCCCCCTCCCTCTAGAACTCAAAATTATCCGAGACTGCATCGAACTGTCATCATTCAAATCACAAATCAAAACCCACCTGTTCAAAACTGCTTTTAATGTGTGATTGTGCGCTCTGCATGTTCTTATTTGCTTTTATCGTAATTTATAATGCATAGCTTTTAGGTTTTTTCTTTTAATTATGTGTTGTAAAGCGTCTTTGAGTACCCTGAAAAGCGCTATATAAATCATATATATTATTATTATTATTATGTAAATGAAATATTATTTTTATATAAAAGGAAAAACTATCACTACTTTGACCATTGCTAGTCAACAGCCGTAGGTAGTTACTTTTCAGATTCAGATTTGACATGCAAAACACGTGATCCGTGTACAAAATATATATTATTGTAATAGATTAAACTAATAATAGTCCAATAACATAATTGTATAATTCTGACACGGGCTATTACAGAAACATAAGTACATGTTATCGCCAATACCTCTAGAAATGTACCAATTAATGCGAGATTATTACTTAAGGTTCATGAAAATGTTGCTCGATTACAGTATTGAGAGTACACACTGTGTGTAATTGGTCGGTGTCAGAAGTCAACACACGATGTTCACTGCAGACTGCAGCTTTGATCTCGTGGTGTCAATACAAACCCTTTTACAGTTTTAGACACTGGGGGAAACTTGTGGCCTTGCAAGCAGCTACTCCCCCATTTCCCCTGGGATGTTCCTGCCTTCAGTCTTCCCATCAAACCGCTCGGCGGCGGGCGCATTAGTAACCCAGCAGAGTCCAGTTGTGTGTTCTCCGAGCCTGAATCACGACAGCACTCCAACACACTGCGTCTTTTGCCACTGACCCGAGAGCGTTCTGCCGGAGTCCCTCCAGATCTACAAAGCTCTGTTTGTAGACAGTAAGAGACAGACGGAGGAATTGTCCCTCCATCATCTGACTGCACGAGCACCGAAGGAAGCTCCACTGAATTCTGCTCCAGCACTGGTTCACAGACTATATAGTGACATTCATCTCTAAAGTATTACCTTTTCGCATCAGATATGACATTTAGTTTTAGTTTAGTTTATTTCGGTAATATACAAAAGTCAAGATTTTTTACAACAAAAAGAGATAAAAAGATAATGGCTTACCGAAAGGGTCGAGGCTGAAGCTATCAAGCTTATAAGAGCCCTAACCTATGATTTCACAAGGAAACTAAATTCAGAGAATCATGTACTGTATATATACCCATATAAATATACACACACAAACATATATACACATACACATGTACATATACACTATGTACATATATTTGTACATATATATATATATATATATATATATATATATATATATACATATTTTTTTTTTTCACATATACATACACATTCACACACCCATATACATCTACACACACACACACACACACACACACACACACACACACACACACACATATTTACATAAAACCATAAACAAAATAACAAAAAACTTGTCCCCATTAACCGTTACTTATGATGCTTCATTAATTGATGATACCTTTGTACTTCTCCAGAGTCTTGTCTTTACATTTTTTCTTAAATAAACAGATTTTGACTTTCCTTGATGTCATCAGTTAAAATATTCCACTGTTTGACCCCACAGACAGAGATGCACATGCTCTTTTGAGTTGTATGAACAATCGGCTGTTTGAAATTCAAACTCCCTTTTAGTTCATACTCTCATCTCTATCTCTAAAAATATTTTGAATATGGCCAGGAAGTAAATTATGTTTGGCTCTGTACATAATTTGTGCTGTTTTAAACTCTACTATATCTCTAAGTTTCAGTGTACGTGATTTTAAAAATAGTGCATTGGTGTGTTCAAGATATTTTACATTGTTAACTATTCTGATTGCTCTCTTTTGCATGATACATAATGAAACCCCTAATTAACACACGCAAGCTCAAATACATTTCATATAAATGAAAGCTGTTATTTGATATAGTATAAAAGTATAAAGGCTGGACTGACTATATAAGCGAGGCCCCACTGAGACCCTCACATTGCTGATAGTTAGACATTTAAAATGTAGTATTACATTACCACTTTACTAAATCAATCATTAGCAACTGCCAATCACACCTTACAGACAATAAACCTACCTCTGTGAATTCTGCTGCAGGGTGTTTTCAATCTAATTAACCTTCTCTCACAGATCTCTTGTGAAACAATAAAAAAAAGCTGACAAAAAACAGCTGTTTTTCCAAAAATAATTAAATGCAAAACCACCCTACCTATGCATGCTAATGCTGTAGAACCACTCCTCACCCACTACTACTAGCACTATTTGAAGATTCACATACGTATTGACTGATTATAACATGTTTATAACATGTGAGAAGGCTTACACAAATTTCCTCTTGGGGATTAATAAAGTATATTTCTATTCTATTCTATTCTTACTGAGAGTGGATCTATAAGACTCAACAATGAAAACTTGGAGCTTACACTTCAAGAATACTTCTGAACGTCGCTTAAATGCTCAACAATTACGCACGAATGCTTTCCATCATCGCAAGCTTATTTAACGTTTAATACAGATTTTCTTTTCCATAACGTCCAGTGTTAAATGCAAACGTGCAAGAGGCTATTTCCCCATGATGTACAAGTGCATAATCACATTACAGTAACAGGATGAGATTTTTCGATGAGATCATTGTCTCCATAGTGAGCCATGATCGCCCACATGCAAGGCAGAGACACAGCAGGTGGGAGGTGAACATACTGTACACACACACACACACACACACACACACACACACACACACACACACACTCACACGCACACACTTCGACTCTTTACCCTGCATCTCCTTCAGAACTGGAATATGATCCAGCAGCCAATCCTTTACATGCACACCACTAAACACATTCTCTTACATTTATAATTTATTTCGGTAATCTACAAAAGTCAAGATTTTTACAATATATATATATATTTTTTTTTTTTTAATTTTTATAAATATTTATTTATTTATTTATATTTATATAATATATTTGTGTCTTTCATATTTTGCAAATGTGAGTTTCGCTAGAGTACACGAGCGATTAAAAACTGATGCGGTTATGGAAGAATCCATCCTTTACACACTGTTATATCACACTCATTTATATTTGATGAATTCCAAAAGTCTGTATTTTAGTCTAAAACCTGCCTTGTCGGTTTCTTCTTAGACTTCTGCGAGTTTCTCCATTTGACAGAATGCTTTCCACGATCCAGAGAAAACACAGCGTCCAAAAGAGAGCTCCCATGTGATGCTTACAGTATGCTGTGCAGAAACACCTCACACTGTGATACTGTTCTGGTCCTTTGAGTCTACTGTCAATTGAGAAATTTGCATCTGTGGTATCTTTTTTGATGATGTAGTTATTCCTGTATGACTGTTGGAAGTTTTAAAAAATCTAAATATAAGCACATCTAAGAGCCTTATATCATAATCCAAAACTGCAAGTCTTTCTTGACGTAAATAGAAAGTGAAGTCAAGATACACCCTTAAAAAACGTTTTATTCAGGAAGGCATATTTTTTACCTTGAGAGAATTTATTGTCAACTATTACTTTTTTTTTAATTATTTTTTTATGGGTTGCTTTAACTATGTTTTAATCGGTTATATTTGTTTTTACTATCTGTGTGGCACTCTGAGATTCTTGAAGGAAGAGGGCTATACAAATATAATGCATTATTATTATTTAACAGTGGAAACAATCTTTGCATCAAGGCATACCGTCTGGTCCAGTTTCACTGAACAAACAATTTGCCCCATAATGCAAGATATTTCATAAATATAAGCATTTAACGTGATTAGTTGCAATGGGGTGTTATTTTCTTCCTTCAGAACAATATCAGACAACATATAAGAAAAATACAGTTGATCTCAGTGACTGGTTCAATGCATCCTTCTTGTGGAGGATATGATAACTTCACAGCTCAGATATGACACCAGTGCAGAGATTCCAGAGTCACAAATAGCTTTGAAACCTGAAATATGAGCCTGATGAAAGAAATAGTGGCAAGAGACCAGAAAAAAGTGTGGGCTCGTTGGTTCAACACAAATTAAGTTACTCCAACCTAAAGTAAGTCCGATCCCTTCTTTATTGTAAAGAATATTTTTGATTTTTCAAGGCAGGCAGAGAAGGAAATTGTACATTCTGGCTTGGACATGCGGCTCTGTTGAGCTGAGCTGCAGTTACCAGGCCAAGCACCAACTGGCTCAAACTGCTGTGCTCAACACTGGTAGATAAACACGTCTCTAGCGTTGGGCGTGTGTACGCAAATGTGTGTGTGTGTGCGTGTGTGTGTGTGTGCACATGCAAAAAAAATAACAATTGCATGTTTACTACTCAGTCTGCCCTCTGTGTGTTTACCAATCCCAAAGCCAACATAGCGAGTGCCACAAAGGGCTGCCAAAACACAGAAGGCAGCTAATAAAAGATGGCATTCATTCTTATCCAGTACTTATTCACAGGCCTGTGCACAGAAAGAATGTCACGCTACCCTCTTAGTTACGGTCCGAAGACAAATGTCATGCATTTCCACAAATAATTTTAAAACCATCAGTTTTAAAACAATTCAATTCAATTCAGTTTATTTGTATAGCCCAGTTTCACAAATTTGTCTCAGAGTGCTTGTACACAGACATCCCTGACCCAAAACCTCACATCGGACCAGGAAAAACTCCCAAATAACCCTTCAGGGGGAGAAAAAAAAGGGAAGAAACCTTCAGGAGAGAACAGAGGAGGATCCCTCTCCAGGATGGACAGATGCAATAGATGTAATGTGTACAGAAGGACATATTTACAATGTTGTTGCTCTACTGATGTCATTGAATAAATGGTGACAAAAACAGAAAGTAAATACAGCGATTCAAAACACTGCTACATTAGACTTGGGGAAATTGTATTTTGGAGTAATAAACACAATTCAACGGAAACAAATCATTTCCACCTTGCATCAGTACCGAATATTCAAAACAAGCCATTAGCGTGCTTCGTAACATAGCACACTTAAGTGGCATGGAACATTCGTGTAATGGGATATTATGATGTCAAACCGAACTACAAACTAAGCACTTCAAGTATTTCGACGTCCTTGCTTGACAGCACACGATTCAATCAGTGGAGTTCAATGCAGACTGGAAGCACCACTTACTATTCAGCCTCCACATCAGTCAGTCCGTTAGCCTCGATCTCTGTCTCTCCTCCAAGTTTCTACTTGTGGTGATTGTGTATGTTCCTCACCAGCGCTCAGGCCAGCTACGGAAGCGCTGACCTGTCACTGAATAAAAAAAAGTAGACCCTGTTTTCTCATAATTACGAGATCCTGATCTCATAATTACAAGATCTTTTCTCATAATTAAAAGATCTTTTCTCGTAATTACGAGATACTGATCTCATAATTACGAGATCCTGATCTCGTAATTACGAGATCAGATAAATAAAAAGGAAACGTCTGCAAATCCTCTCTCAGTGGCAATGATGGAGCTGCCGTAGTAAATAATCTTCGTAAATAAAGTTTTTAATAGAAATATGCACTTACCTACGGAAGTGCCATCATTGCCACTGAGAGCGGTTTTGCAGACGTTTCCTTTTTATTTATCTGATCTCGTAATTATGAGATCAGTATCTCGTAATCATGAGAAAAGATCTCGTAATTCTGAGATCAGGATCTCGTAATTACGAGAAAACAGGGTCTACTTTTTTTTTATTCAGTGATTCCGTAGCCAGCAGACGTGTGCATGTACAGAATGTTACGCCGCCATCTAGACGATGATGGGCGGGCCTGTGGAACGTATGGTGTGTTTCCACCGGAGCAGAGACGACATGCCGAAGCGAGAGCTCTGCACCAGCTCATCAAATTAGGCCATTTTGATTTCTGAGAGCTCCATCTACGTCCGTCTTTCTCACCTGTCACCACCTGGGAGAGTGCCGAATCACTCCTTATCCATCCATTACGCTCCATTCCATGGCGGGACCTCCACTGCATTCAGGACCTGCAAAGGGCATTTATTGTCTGTGACCTCAGAGCACCCTAAGAAATCAATACCGAGCCCCTGCTTCCAATGCCAAGAAGATTGAGAGACCAATAGTGAGGAATGCCAGACTGTGGAAGGACAAACACTAATCAAGGCACAAAGAGAGTGTAACACTCCAAAGTCTTAACCTCTCTACTGGAGTCTGTAATCAAGCCATGCACACATTCTGACACTTCCATAAAAACCTCTCTTCCTCAATCCATCTGTAAACTTAAAAGAAGAGTCAGACGTCTGTGCATCGGGCCCTAACGCGCTGAAAGAAAGATGCTGCGGGAAGCAATGATGCCACTTTGCATCTCGTTGCTGCGCTGCACGCTGACAGCATATGCATGGAGGGCAGAGTTGTTGTCAATTTGTACAACATGTATCATTGTATTAATATTTGAGGCAAATTTCAATTAAAGCTGCATAGGAGAGCATAGGCACTGCATTGTGCACCTGAGTGGTCCTATAACGCCTTTCAGTATTTGGGAAGAAGTGG
The DNA here is from genome assembly GCA_036178185.1 of Liparis tanakae. Lineage (NCBI taxonomy): Eukaryota > Metazoa > Chordata > Actinopteri > Perciformes > Liparidae > Liparis > Liparis tanakae. The sequence goes on along the minus strand of CM070108.1, from coordinate 4,044,534 downwards.
AGAAGCACAAGCTATGAATACAAAATGAGACATTTTACAACTTCACCTGTATTTTCTATTATCTACAGACATAAAAACGACATCATATATCTGTAGAGATCATATAAGTCTCTACATCTTCCGCCGGAAACTGAAAACGCACCTTTTCCGACTATATCTGGATTAAAACACAGATTAGCACTTCAGTGGCTCTTAAATATCTCTTATTGTGGTACTTTTGTAGTTTGACTATGTTGAGGAAATGTTACTTTCTGTATTCTTGTTGTTCTTAGTTTGTACTCTAGGTTGAAATGCACTTATTGTAAGTCGCTTTGGATAAAAGCGTCTGCTAAATGACATGTAATGTAATGTAATATATCTTAAAAGGCAATGTTCATTATCGACAGCACAAGCAATACATCCATGTTATGAAGCAACTGACTATTCTTCGGTGTGATCTCACAGTCGGGTCAGACCTTCAGTCTAACAGAGCTGCAGCTCAGCCGTCTGCAGCGAGCCCCCAGACAAAGAGCTGGCTGCTGAGGGCCAGAGAACAAGATCGTAACCCCTTAAAATGTCATTCTCTCCAGCAACCATCCCGCCTGGGCCGTTTGTCAGAATACCGCAAGCAGACGGCGGTGAAGAGAGAACAAAGCCTTTACAAAGAAGGAGGATCCTGCATTTGGTTTGGAGAAGACAGAAATGACCCCACTGTGGATATACATTGCACTGAGCAGCCAGTGTGAGGTGTATAAATGACATTGAAGAAAAGGCGGTTTCTAGCAGGCGAGCTAGGAGGTTGCATGTAAGAACTGCTTGGTATCTGAATACTTATCTTCTAATCCCACGTGAGAAAAACAGAGCTGAAACCAGCTGGTATGTCCTATTTGAGTTTTTGCTGAGGGTTGGTGTCCTCTCAAGTGTTGAACCCAGAATATTTTTGCTTTCTTCCACCGTACTCCCCAGCTCAAAGACCTACATGTAGCCTGAAGATATACAGAATGTATGATAGCTGGTCGAAAATGCTCCATCTGAGGGGGGTGGAATGTTCCTGTACATGTGCATGTTTTACATCTGAACGATTATAATGAAGTCTCCTCTGAACCCACACACACACACACACACACACACACAAAAAACAGTAAAAGAGCATTTACTGCAAAGTGCACAATGCCAGGTTAGCTCGATCACCTACTGCAGTAGCTTTTTCTTAAACAAGCATCGGAGATGCACAGAAAAATCCAAAAATTTCAATAATTGTAATCAGCTGAAACTGTGCTTCAGTTATAGGGTTGCTATGATGCCCTACAATGACCCCCAACGATAAGAAGGTATTATCCCCACATATCCAATAAGAAGAAAACACTAAAAGAGATTGTTTGGACACCTGTTATATAGCTCAGACTCTACAGAATCTGTGTGTAGTGTGTACAGTGTTGGATTGACTGTATGTGTGGGTACACTCACGTAGGCGGAGAGGGCAATATCATGACCTTGTTCTCAATTTAGTATCTGAAGAAAAAAGACATGAAAACCCGGAAACCAGTTGGCTCCTGAATAATAATAATAAAAAAAGATTTTTCTGACTAAAACACAATACTGCTGTGATAATTTATGACCTCTTTTTTCTAGTTACTAATTACCACAAATAATGAACGGGACCGCTTTCTGAGTGTCCTTTAGAACACCTGTGGTGCAATTTGTAGGTGGGTGCAGTCACAAAGAGGTAGATTAATAATTATAGTTATGAGTGTGGTACTGGTCTGTAGTGTGCTGCTCACCCCTGTGAAATTTATGAAGACACTAACGTTTTTGAATTTCAGTATCGAGTTTAACACGGTTGACCATTGTTTTTGACTGTTGTGTGCATCCATAAAATTCAACCAAACATTAAAAACAAAGTGATACATGCGCAAAGGCATTGTTGCACTCATCTGGTCACAATCCTTTTCAGAAATACATTTCCCTATTTGGAACATCTCGGTTTTTCCTCACCTTTTGGGAGACATGGATGTTTACTGGCGAAATTGAAAAATATGAGCATTTTCTTGGAAAAGGAATACCAAAGCAAACCATTTAAAAATGCATTGAATTGGCCAAATGATACTGCTGCTTGGTTTGTTAGACATGCACAGTTGCATTTAGACGCCTTTCATGCTAAATACTTTTCTACAAGTAGCATGAGCTGAACTGTAAGAGTCTTTGTTGGCGAGGAAAATATTTTGGATGTTCAGGAATCTGAACAAAACACATAATTTATATCTACCCATGGCCAGTATAATCTCATCTTTACTGTGGTGAGTTTAGCTGAAGGACCAATGATAAGCTATCCAAATAGAGCTGATGCTAACTGCAACAACCAATTTAAGTCAAAGCACACTTGACCAGAGCCAGGAAAAACTGCAGATACTTTGAATCCAATGCAAATGTCATTTACTCCCATTACTGGATGTACTTACCCCCCCAAAAGGCCCAAAGGCAAAAGACATCAAATAACAGTTTGAGAGACGAATGGGTCCACGCCTGACACTTTTACATTGGCCTCTTGGATAAAAAAGTAACTTTGTCTGACGTGTGTTCTCCAAACTGGCCTAGGTGCAACCACAGAAAGGCATTCAGCCGAAGAAAAGACGTGTCAGACCAGAATCAGTCACTGACACGTACGTTTCCTTTTTTAGTTCAAAGGGTTTAAGAAGCAACAGAGATGGATTGTTTGGATTATTAACTGATCTGGGACAGCCTATGGTCTGATTCAATTGAAGAGGATTTTTGTTATTTAATATGTATACTTTGAATGGGCTTGTTTTGACGAATCCAAGTTAGTTAAATCAGAGGTTTAATATGTTTTTTTTCTTTTTTACATATGCCACTTTTTTTATTCGACCAATTGATCATTTTATAATATTTTTTGCGGTACGAAGCCCATGCTACACCCTTCCATCAAATGTTGTGAAAATCAGGCCAGTAGACCTTCTGTAGTCACGCTGACACACAAACTAACCTGAAAACCAAACCAATTTTATTTTAAAGACTCCAAAATATCAAGTGACCGAGGGAGGCATACAGCAGTGGGAGGAAAGTATAGCTGCAGGATAAATAATCGGAGCACCACATATTCCTGTGAAATTAATATATATATCTGTAAAGTATGTGCTACTGTATTACCGTTTAAATTGGGTGACGTCAAAAAAAGTTCCCTGCAAACCTTCACAAGATAAATATAGTGTACAAAACAATAGGCTACTGTACTTCTTGACCCTCTCCAGTCATTTCAGATATTTTGTTTGTCCTCTCACCAGAAAGGAAACAATCAGTGCGTTTACATGATGGTATAATTTGAATATTGCTTTAGTCAGACTTTGCTATCTTTGGGGGGGGGGTCTGCTATTATCCCAGTATACATGGCAGTGAGTAATTCGAATCATTGGCTGAAAACATGTCACCTCCGATACGCCAGGTGGCGCTGTTTTCATTACAACTCCTGTTGTGTAGCACATTTCCTTTTTTTGATTGGCTGATAAGCGCCACATAACAGCACAACTCCAGGAAGCGTTTGTTTTCCCCACGGGGAGAGCGGCGGGGCCAGCTCATGTTGTCGCTGCGGCACATTAAAACATTAAATAGCCGAGAGTTGTTTTCAGCGTAAAGAAATACGATGTGTGGCGGGAGTGCGGGAGTTAAGACCGAACTGTGTGACACTTGAGACCCTGCAACTCGACGCAAAGTCCGGTTCCTAGTCCAATTCACCGCTACATGCCGCGACGGTCGGATGGCATCGGATCAAGTTATCCAGGGGTGTCAATCGGACCGTAGTTGGACCGCATACAGTCGAACAAAGGTGTTACATGAAACGGATAATTCGATTTCTGTCCGACTGAGCCAGTTATTCGAATGCATGTAAACGCACTGAGTGAAGAGTACATCACTCCAGCTGAGAAAGGAAAAGATGAAAGAAAGGGCAGTGACAGTGACAAACAGCAGAGCATTCATTTTCTCTACTTAAGAGAACGAATGATGTAGAAAGCGAGCTGAACAAGAGTGCTAATGCTCCTCTATTCTCAGGGTGGCATCTAACCTGCCTTTCCTTTTTTTTATATTTCCTTCAACGGAAATAAACTGCAGACAAAATGGAGATGCAATGAATTTCAAACAAATGCAGCTGAGTTTTGCAGTGAGGCCTGACCTCTTTTCCTGAATGAATGAAAGTGACCTACGCTGTGGGCCTGGATGAATCTAAATTGAGTCACCAAGGGTATCCTGTGCAACAGCGTTCTGTTTGATTTGGAAACGGCTCCCTTGCTGATTCGAGGCCGGGCGGGGGATGGCGGTGCCCAATGGCCTTTTGGGGGGAATGTCATAATGACAGACGTCTCCAGCAGCCAGCCTGCTCCCAGACTCAGCACCAGACGTGAAGCAACACACGTGCAATTAGGTGCGAGAGGCGCACAGACACACACACATGCACACACACGCACGTGCACACACTGTGTCTGTCACAGAGGATATATTTTTGGCTAAATGTAACATTTAACTTCTTTTGCTGAATGTTTGATTTAATGAATGAGAAAAGGCTTTTGTGACACACACACACACACACACACACACACACACACACACACACACACACACACACACACACACACACACACACACACACACACACACACACACACACACACACACACACACACACACACACACACACACACACACACACACACACACCTCTTTCTGTCCAATAGTCAACGTCTTGATCACATCTTTACATTAGTAATGAGAGTTTAATATGTGCAACTGTAAAAAAAAAAAAAAAAGAAAGAAGCAAACTCGATGCAAAACACCAAACTTGGTTATCATAAAGATGTTCAAGAGAAACAATATCTTTGCAAAACTTCCAGGTTTACTGGCACCTTAATAATCACCATCTACGCTACACCATAATAGCCATAATTTCATATTATTATACTATTATTATCATAATAGCCATAAAAGCCACCCCTATAGTGTCTCTAGGGGCAGTACATTGTGATTATAATAAACCTTTCAATCACATTGCGATCAAAAAAGGAGAATTCACAGTTGGGTGTCTACATTTCCTCACTGTGGCATGAAATATAAAAGATGACATCCGGCTGAAGTCCAGGCATCCAAAAATCTTTTCACAAAAGTATAGGTCTATGGTTAGAGGCCAAGTAGAATCCCCTATTCACCTCTTTGGAGATTCGGACATCAAAAACTAACAAAGAAATGTACAAAAATAAAAAAAACAGACTGACCTTGCAAAAACTGTAAAAATCTAGATTAATAAAAAAAAAAACGTTCATAAATCCAGGTTAATGGTGTCTGCAGTACACATATTACAAGACGTCTGTGGTTGAGTCCTTTACCACAGCAGAGCAGGTAATGCTGGTGTACGGATTTATTACAGCTTCATGACACAACGCTTACCACTAAATACGTCTGTGATTTGGAGCTATATTTCATGACATTTTCACACATTCACCAACACATCTGAGAAAAGGTTGGAAACCAATGTTCCCAAAGATACCTGTCCAACATCAAGGCCGACGTACAGACTCACATGTGGCCACAGTGCAGTGACTCTGGACCCCCCCCCCCCCCTGTTTTGATGTTGGCCTCTAGCTGACCTCCTCAGCCTGCAGACAGAACACTTAACATTGCTATCCCACCTGTGGAGATGTCTGAAGAACAGGGCCAACTTCAGATCGTGCAGTGATTGGGCCATGATTACAGGGGCACTTGACTCATTTCATGTCCTCTGAAGGACACAACTTTGGGGGAATCAGGAATGGAGACATTGAATTGGTTTCAAAGGAAACACGATATTTAAGCCCCCTTCCCAGGTGATTTTTAGGGTTTCCGTGGTGATTTACCGTGATTGTTCTGTTCGATTTGTGCCTAATTATAGCGGAGGAAAAGCACACCATCATTGCTGCTTGGCCCTTTAGTGCAACATATGTATGCATGTCAACTTGAAGAGCCATTCTAAAAATGAAACCAGAATTTTGTTTTAAAGCTTACGAGTGTAACGTTGTTTGAAGTATAGTATCGTGGGCAAGTGGCACAGATGTTTGCCAAGGAATATCATTTTGCATCAGTCAACGAGCCCCTTGATAAAGCGGCACTGCCACGGTGACATGAAAGCCCAACTGGGTTCAACAACAACCGTCATCTCTGCTGTGCTTTTCTGTAGCTAAATGCCAGCAACAGGAACAGAATTCACTGTGGTAACTGATCAGGTGCCAAGCGCCCTCTCTCCAGTGCCCTGCTGCACTAAAGCCCTCTGTGGAGCTGGCATGGCCAGGCATGGCATGGCCTGGCCTGGCAGCTTTGGGCCCTGTGTGTATCTCTGCCCATCTATACAAGCCGTCTCCAAAATCAGACCCGACTATACGATCAGCTGACAATCCCATATGTCCAAGAGCAGCAATCGGACAGGGTTAATAGGTGTCGGAATATGTTGTTAGACAGCAAACCAGTTGATATGATGTACATCATCATCCTCAAAATGACCATGAAGAAACCATGGAGTTCATTTTACTAGTGTTGTACCCAGCTCAAATATAATCGGATGTTAATAACATATTAAATCTTGTATTATGTATAGGTCTTTGTCAGGGGACAGGAAGATGGTTTTAAAAATACCATAGCAAAGAATTAGCCTCACCATCTTTACAGGCAGGCGTATGTGGTAGATATTGTGAACCAGGCCAACAATAAAAGAAGCGTATATTGGAACTAGAATTTAACCAGGCAGTGATATTTTCAGTTATTGTAAGGTTATATTTTAAGATGATCAGATAGCCAAGAGTGAAACTGATTTTATTTACTATATGAAACATATAGTAGTCATATTCCAGCACCATGTACATGTTCAGCCATCTGGCCCAACATGCACTGTGATGATATGTTAATGTCATGTCTGTAAAAAGAATAATAAGCTAATAACCCAGGCTTTTTTTGTTTTAGGATGTGCCACCATCACAACATAATATACTCAGCTCTCTCAGATTTGTATTTCACATGCTACTGTATGTTTCTACATCACAAAGGTCTGTGACTAAGCATACACATTGAAGACCACATCCATGTTTACAGCATTTTAACTCTCACACTACGGCTAACGTCTCGTCCCAATCCGTCGATGAGATGTGGGGCCTCGATGCATTTGCCTTCGACCTAAAATAAAAAAAGGTATTCGCACGGAACCTGAAGTTGAATGCATCTAAGCACGTACTTGCATAAAGGCAGGTGCACCTGTCTGCAGTGGTAGCCCATTGTGTTCGCTCTCAACCGAGCCGTGCGTCGGCCTGAGGCGCCGCGTGTGGGGGAATGATCTAAAACACAGATGCGTCTCTTACCGTTCTGGTTTCATTGCTCCCCGTCCTCAGGTTTTCGGTCCAGACCGCTGTCGAGCCGTTAATTCCTGTCAGGCTGTCTCTCCCCCTCTCTCTCTCGCTCATCCCCATGTCATATTTCTCCGCTGCAGCAGAACAAGGCCACGCCTCCTCCAGCAGCCGCTGCGCGTGACGTCGGCGGCCGAAGACGCTCGGCTCACGCCCTCGGATGCACACATCCGGGAAAGAGCCGCGAGAGGCCGCTGTGCCATCACTTCAATTTATTTTAAAAAAAATATTTAAACCAAAGCCCGAGGCATATAGTGGCGTTCTGTGGATTTGGACTTTTATTAATATAATAATAATAATAATAATAATAAATAAGATTTATATAGCGCTTTTCCAGGTGCTCAAAGACGTTTTACAACACCTAATTAAAAGAAAAAAACCTAAAAACTATGCATTATAAATTACGATAAAACAAACGATAAAAGCAAATAAGAGCATACAGAGCGCACAATCACACATTAAAAGCAGTTTGTATATATATATATATATATATATATATATATATATATATATATATATATATATATATGAAACAAATGCTCGTTCGGTGTGTATCAGAGTTGTACACGACCAAGGCTGTTGGAACAGTACCACGAGGTAAGCTGACAACAATGCACGTTTCATATTATTCTTCCGAGAAGCAATATAGTGCTCAAGAAGTGGCCTATAAAACAAACATAAGTCTCCTACGAATTTTATTTTCTCCTATGCATTAATTTAAGTCCTTGCTGAAATTAATTAATGAATTAATCTAAAATGTAGGTAGCCAGCGTCACATGAATCCTGAAACCAGTGCAGAGTGAATTTAAAGTTACACAAACTCCTGACTGACTGGTTTGATGTGTTATTTATATAACTTAAATTAGACGACCAATGCACCTACATATTCTTGCTGCACCATGCTAAATGTGTGAACCTAGTTATAAACACAATTTTACAAGAATACACAACACTTAAATGTAGTGTATATTTCATCTGATTTCGCAGGTGATATTTATTTCTAATTAAGAGGCTGAACACGTGCAACCAACGCTTTGCAAACAGACACTCAACTTCGTATTATTTTGAGACATAATGCATGTCTGTTTTTTTAAGGCTCATCCACTGTTCATACTCTATTGCCACACAGAAACCAGGTCGCTCTCCTCTGTTCTTCTTCTTCTTCTTCTTCTTCTTCTTCTTCTTCTTCTTCTTCTTCTTCTTCTTCTTCTTCTTCTTCTTCTTCTTCTTCTTCTTCTTCTTCTTCTTCTTCTTCTTCCACTAAACGCTGGCCGCAGTCCACGCTCATTGTCCAGTCCAGTGCCTCACTTGAGCGAAACTGGTCCTGCGAGTTATTTCTGGGCTGGTTCACAGCTCGATGCGCCAGCGCACCTGCTGCACGGACGCTGCGTCTTTGGAGACTCGGGCTTGCTTGTTTTTCCTCACTCGCAGCGAAAGGCTCTCGGGAGCAGCCATGCGGTCCGTCGCCGCGTTCCTCGTCGTCCTCCGCTGTGTCGGCTTTATTGGCTGTAAACCCTCGTCTCCGTGTCTGAGCGGGCAGTTTCTGCTGAAGAGCCAGTGCGTGCTCTGCCATCCCACCTGCTCCGAGTGCGACGGGCACGAGCTGTTTGAATGCACTACCTGTGGAGTCGGTGAGTCTAATGTCCTGCACGCGCACTTTGAACACGGCTGAAATCACGGTGGGGTTTTTTTCCAAAGGAAAAGGCGAATTATATACGAGTTCAAGCTTTTATTTGCCGGTGATTTACTTTAACAGTTGTTGTTGTTTTTTTCAAAGTGATGTTTTGCGTATAGTTATGTAAGGGCGTACAATACATTACTGCCAGCTAAACAAAGGCTTCGTCGAAGTTGGACAACATCCTTCATCAAATGACACATTTCTCATCATTTCTCTACCAGTTGTGCAAATATGATATGAATTCTTTGCAATTGGCTGATATAATCTCTCTATTTTGATTATTATTATTACGTTTTTTTGGGAGGCTTCAAAGATGCCTGATTTAAAAACAAAGCCATGTCACAGACTCATTAATCCATCTGAAAGAGAGGTGGAGTTTCCTTTTTCAAAGCAGCTCTATTTAATGATTACTAAAGCAACATTGTTGGCTTTTGAATAAGAAGAGGAACATTCTGCTCTAGTTTACCATTTAACACTGTTAAACAGTCAGAGATTGTCTGTAGAACTTTTTGGGTTGGATCTTTCTGTCACAGGGGCGGCTTTAGAAATGGGTAAGAAATGAAGGTGTGATCATTTTTCTCCCGAGCTTTCAGAGTGTAATCTGATCATGTTAGAATGGGGCCTTTGTTAATCAGAGGAAAAGGAAAAAATATCCCCTTGGGCTAGAAGTATTACTGTTGCAGTTCACTGGGCTTAACCTGCACAACCACAACGCCTCTCTTTCTCTTACACATACCTCTTTCTTTTAATGTCTTTTGACATTTGTACTGATGCTTTTCTTTTTAAACTAACTGTATTTAAATGATTATGTATGATATTTGTTGTTGTGTAGACTTGAATATAAAGTAGTTTTACTATATCTGTGCGATAATGTTCTATCTGAACCAACTTCAAAAGCAAGAAAACTCCTTTCCTCTCGCTCTGTTGTTTGTCCTCTGTGAATGCTGAGGTGGAGTCTCTGGGAAGTGGAAGGGCTGCAAAGGCAGCAGCAGCTTGTGGCCCCTTTCCTCCCCGTCTCACACAAGTGCAACAATGAGACGATGCTTTAACTCGGATGCTTCCAGAGAGGCCTCGGGTGCCATAGCTAGGCTAGTGGCAGGTGGCAGAGAATTAATCATTAGAGCCAATAGAAGACTCTGCCTCTGTCTTTGCCAATAGCTCCGATCTCTCCTCTGCCTCTGATTGCCTTTGTTTGCATTAGTTGGAGCATCATCAGCCTTGAAGGGATCTCAAACTGTGATATTGTTATTTGCAGGCCTACAGTTAACGGCATATGATGTGGGCATCAGTTCATGATATTGCTTTTGACTTTTACATCCATTTGTTCGGCTACTATATTCTGTTTTAGATTCCTGCAATGTGTTAAGTGCTGCAGACACTGAACTTTAACACAATTAGCAGCATGTCCTTTTATCTGTCTTTCTATCCATGTAATGGTTTGGGCCACTTGGCTGTACTTTATTATGAGAAGCTCATTCATTTCCATTTTTACAAGAGTCCAGATTTTTGGAAAGTACGTTTCCTGGCAGAAGTTCTGTATGGCTAATGGCATCTATATCCGAACAGTAGTACAGTAGGCTTTATATTAACACATCTGCTGTGTCCTCCTCCTCTTCCTCCTCAGATGAAGATGGACAGGAGCGTTTCCTTCACCAAGGTCGCTGTCGAACACACTGCCCCCGGGGACTCTATCCTGACAGGGGTCACTACGCCTGTCTCCCCTGCATAGCCAATTGTGAACTCTGCACAGATGGCAACATATGTGCTAAATGTCGGGAACACTACAAACTCCAGAATGGAGTGTGCCAAACGGAGTCCTGTGTCGCAGGTAAATGTAAAGTATAGTTTCTGGCTTGGCTGTAGCTTAAAAGAAAGTCATTCAATGTCATTATGGTTGCTTTTTGGGTTTCAGGGCAGGTGCAGGACCCAGATACAGGAGAGTGCATTGATTGTGAGATGGGCTGCAAAACATGTTCCACAGGCAAGTCACACATGACGACCAACATGATAACAATACCAACAACACCATCATTTACCCTGCCTAATGTAAGGTGTATTGGCTTTGTCTTTTTTATAACACTGGTTATAATAGTGGTGCACAATTTAAGATGCTTTCCCCTGCAAGTTCTAATGAATTACCTTTTCTGATTTTTGCAGAGGACCCTGAGATCTGCAACAGCTGTGTGGAGGGTTACTTTCTGTGAGTTATCTCTCTCTTTCTATAATTGTCTTGTGTGCACTTTTCTGTTCCATATTCTCTGCAGTAATCTCAAATGCTTCATTAGGTGTTATCTCATATAACGGCTATTTATTATTACGGCTGCTACAAAATATCTTATTAATCAACATTTTTTATTATTTGAAAAATGGTATGATTACGCCGGATTAATAAAATGACTAAATAGTCAAATAAATGTCTGTTTCAATAATGACGATATTTATCGATCATCAAAATTGCTGATTATGTTTTTTGCACTGAAGTGCTAATCGGTTTTTATTCATGGTATAGTCGAAAGAAAGATGTGTTTTTAGTTTCCGGCGGAAGCTGTAGAGACGTTCTGCTGTCCTGATGTCAGTGGGGAGTCAGGAGAGAGTTACACTAGTCTAGGTGTGAAATAACAAAGGTCACTGTGACCTCGCAAAACACATTTTTGTCCATAGCTCAATCGTTCATATGCTAATTATGACGGTTTAAGGAAATGATGAAGTGATGACATGTTTGACAGACATGGATGTGAACTACAACTGGACTGTTGGCCTGTAATTCAAACTAAATGACCTCAGAATTGTGTTTATTTGCGTTGCCTTTGCCGTTCTACATGAAGAGTAATCAATATGCAGTTTGTGAAGTGATGGCCATACCTTTCCATAAATCCTGTACATTATTCCTCATGCCACAATAAACTACATTATATCTGTTGATGGCACATTATCACGTGAAGGCTACAGAGGTAGAACAGAGCTTCAATTGTCTGCTCCTCCCCTGAGGTTGGGCCTCCTGGTCTTGTGTTAGTTGGGTTACCTGCCATTTGGAGGCATACACTGTTACCTGAGCCTGGCTCTGAGCACCAAAGGGTAGTTTGCTTCACAGAGATGCTTAACAGTGTGTGTTTTATGTTGTGTGTGTGTGAAGGAGAGGTTTAAAGAGAACAAGTCAAAGTGGAACGCATAGCCAGTATCAGGTGTGATTATACAGGGTGTAGCATCACTGACTGCTCCTGTGACTCACAGCAGACGGTTCGCTGTACTCCTCCTCGCCTTTTTCTAGTTCAATGAGCTACTCTGTCTGTGAATTACATTGTGTGAGTTCTACGACGACAGTATTGTCTTAGAGATTCAAAACAGCAGGTCCTATTGGTCATTTCTGTGGCAGTGGTATACTTATTATTACATCTACCATGTGAGGCAAACGGCAATAAAAGAAACCCAATAGAGCATTGGGCGATCATCAACTGCAGAAAGGGATGGATTGTGACGGCTTTCAGCACTTCCACGACTGAGCTTTTGCGAGTAGTAATGAAAAATGTTTACGCCAGACGGCTTTGGCACTGTGAATCTGTGGAGCCGACGTCATTCTCTTATGAAACGCCGCCTATTGAAAAGAGTCACAGCATGACTGATGCTTGGTATTTTATTGACATTTATTTTCATCTCCATGGACTAAATGCAGCTAAATCGAGAATTGGCTGTGATTCACTCTTAATAAAAGTCGTTAACGTTATTTTACTTTAAGCTTTCTTAACTTTAGGGATTACAAAGAGCACATTCTCACCTTGTTCCGAACTGATTCGAGGAGTAAAAGCCCTAAACAAAAGCTTCTTTGGACATGATGATGTGCTCTCCTGGAATGGATAGTCCAATATTTGCACAGAGGGATTCTTAAACATCCCGTAGATTCTTGAGTAGTGTCGTGTTTCCAGGCCAGAGACGGGTTGATGGATACACTGTGGCGCCTCCAGCTGTTCCTTCTCAAACAACCACCGCATCTTAGCACCAAATCCATGGCAACGCAGCAGGAACTGCGTCTACACCGCCATGGTCTCTCATGTGGGGAAGTGGCTGCAGAGCATGTTGAACCATACACTGCAAAAATTAAAATCTAAGTAAAATGAAATATCTCAAATTAAGGCAATCTATGCTCGTTTTTTGACTGAATATATTTATTTTACAAGGCAGTTTTAATGTTGGAGCATTTCACTTGTTTTAAGAAAACTTGGCAAGTCAAATGTTCCTGTTCTGTTGGCAGATAATTTGGCTTATTTCAAGTAATATTCCCTCATTTTATTACTTTTTCCTTGTTTTTTGAGGCTGAATTTTTGCAGTGTATGAGTAAGTCAGTTAGTGGATTATTATTGCTGTTTAGCTTGTTTCATTTAGTGTTAAGTCTCTAAATTAGGAGTCATTCTTGTTTCAGTGTTTTATGTGTGACATTTTTGCGACCCAATATCTCAGCTCTTTCAGGCTAGATATTTATTTTTAGGACAGCTGTCTCATGTTTAATAGCTCGGTTAAGCCCCAAAGGACTAATAGGACGGGCTAATGATATAAATCTCGCCATGCCTCCGGGCTACAAATAAAACACCAATTAACGTTCTGCCTTAAGAGCGTAGCGCCTCGAGTAAAGCAGCCGACGTTATGTTTCGGCGTCTGTTTGCTGTCTTTACTGATATTTTATCGAGTACACCTTTTGGTTGAGGACTATTGAAGCCAACAATGGAGCTGCAGGTGTGCCGCGGACTGACAAAGTGCACGACTTTCTCTTACATGCGCCGTGTTTTGTCTCTTCCCTGGTTTCAGCTCACGTGGCCTCAGCCTCGTCCATGTGGGCGGAGCCGGCCTTCAGCAGAATCGTATTTCATTCACTGTAGAGCTTTGAAAGTTCCATTAAATCATAATAGTTTTCATCAGGTCTTTGATATTTCGATTGCTTTGTTCCGCCTGTTTGTCGTCGAGAGAGGAGTCTCTTTTTGTTTAATAGCTATAAGAGCCAAATGCCTGATTTCATTTGTAATAATAATTTAGTTTAAAAAGATTTAAAGCGGTAACTAAAGGTACATCTTTTTATTATGATTTGAAAGAATGTTTATGTTAACATTTATAATTTAGTATTGTAGTTAAAAGCGGAATAATTTGTTAGAATCTAAGCTTCCAATCAGATGACGTCACGTCACTATATCAGCTGTGCGTTGGACTGTCAATCTTGTTTTGAGTTCAGAGAGGTTGGAAGCAACATCGTTTTTTGACCGTGTGACCTGTGAATCTGTAAATGTATTTTTTTTTTTTTTTTTTTTTTTTTTTTTTAGTAAACAACATTTTTTATGAATGAACCACTTGTGTCATACGAGTTTCAATTAATAGCTTACTTTTAAAGACTGATCTCAAAAGAGTGGTACAAGACCCAGAAGTAGACGGAGTGCCACTACAATAGCTGTGACGGCCAACCCTAGTTTTAGACGTATGATCTGTTAATTGTTATGAATCATTGGTTAACGCATCGATTGGTCTTTGATTTTTTTTTTTGTTGTTGTTGTGCATCAACCTTTTCTTTTGCAGTTTCCGGCACCAGTGTCGCAGGCATTGCCCCCAGAGCACCTATGAGGACAGGGGCCGGGGTCTTTGTCTGGCCTGCCCGGCGCCGTGCACGGACTGCAGGAGTAACACGCGCTGTCTGGCCTGTCAGCCTGGATACTTCCTGAATGGTACCGGGAGCAAAGAATGACCATTCCTGTGTATATTTAGTTTACAGGGTTCGTACGGTCATGGAAAACCTGGAAAAGTCATGGAATTTTAAAAAGGTCATTTCCAGGCCTGGAAAAGTCATGGAAAAAAACTTAAATCATAAAAGTTTGGGAAAAGTCATGGAAATTTGTCATGATCACACCGAGTTTGAAATAATTAATGTTCTTAAAGAAAGATGCTCAAAATATAAGCCGGCGTACACTCTCAATACACAAAATGTTCTAAATTGTTCATGTTTTTACCGAAGATTTCAGTTTGGTCATGGACATTTGGTTTAAAGTCATGGAAATCCACTGGTCAACATGTGTAAGAACCCTGAGTTTACTAAAGGAGTCCGGTACACTATTGGTCCTACCCAGTAGAGACAAGGACTTGTGTTGTGTTAGCTTGTGTTCTCTATGAGCATCTAAAAAAACAAACATTGCTTTGAGTGTGTTAGTAAAGCAATGGGGGAGCTATTTAATCAGAGACGGAAACATTTATTTGCTACGTGTGTCAGAATTTAATTTGACTCGGCATCTGGTGTTTACATTAGACAGACAAACAAAACAACAGGCAACATAGTGCAATAATTTAAACCCAACATTTACAATGGTATGAAATACAATAAAGTGCACAAGCAGTGCTGTAGACACGGTACTGTAAGTGTGTGTTAAAGTGACATGTTAAATATTTAGTATAAAGGGGAGAGTAATACCATTTTAGCAAGTATACAGCCACGTTATCAATGTTTTCAACATGTACATATTTCATGAGCGTGTGTCTATACAGCATCCATCACAGAAGGTCATCTGATTCTCTTTTAGCCACAAGGTCTAGTTTAATAAAGATTTTATATAGATTATGTGCCTGGGGAGTTGGATGGAATATCTAGAGAGAGAGAGATCCTGAAAGGGCAGAAGGAAGAAAAATGAAGAGATGAGCTCTTTTGATGAGGTTTTATTCTGAGACCACATCAAAGCCACAATGCTAGTTGTTATGCAATGTTTCAATAACAAATATATAATATAGTGTCTGGGCACTCCTGCATACGATAGTCACAGTCTCTTTGAAACTCCCTTGGATGAATATAGGTTGAAATAGTGAAATGGTAAATTATATTATATAGTATTGCCTTTGTTCTTCAAGATGACTATTTTCTGATAAGATGAAGTGATCCACCAAATAAAATGGTAACTTCTTCTCTCCTTACTGTCTGCAGGAGGGGATTGTATAAAACAGTGCCCTCAGCAGACCTTCAGTGACGCCGGTGGGGGGCTCTGCCAGTCTTGCCACAGCTCCTGCCAGACGTGCCATGGACCTCGGGCCGCCAACTGTGACCTGTGCCTTGGCGGGAACCCTCCTCTTCATGGGCAGTGCCCTCTGGTTAACTGCCCATTGGGACAGTTCTTTGACGGTAAGAGAAACAACCAAATGTACGGACATATTTTACGCTGTTCAGGGTTCGTACGGTCATGGAAAACCTGGAAAAGTCATGGAATTTTAAAATGGTCATTTCCAGGCCTGGATACGTCATGGAAAAAACTTAAATCATAAAAGTTTTGGAATAGTCATGGACATTTGTTATATTCACTTGTTCATTTACGCCGAGTTTGAAATAATGAATATGTTTTAGAAAGAAGGACTCGAAATATAAACCGGCGTACGCTCTCATACTTTTTTCCGCGTTGCAAGTTAACGCACCGTATCGGGAAAGTTTGATGGCCATAACTCGGGAAGCAAATGTTTATTCTTTTTCATTTGTTTCATTAAATGTATTATGCTTGGGAATTCACATTTTTTAAATACTAAATGTTCTCACTTTTTCATGTATAAACCGAGATTTCAGTTTGGTCATGGAAATGTTGGTTTAAAGTCATGGAAAAGTCCTGGAAATCCATCGGTCAACATGTGTAAGAACCCTGGCTGTTATTTGTGATCTTTCTCAAAGGGTGACTGTTTTCGACTTGTAACTGTTTTCGACTCGTCAGAGACGAGGCGACGTGGAAGCAGAGTGGTTGATGACATGCGTATCAGGTGACAGGGGGGTCACAGATTATACTGACTAACGTGATACTTGACATAATTGTTTTTCTCCTATGGGAGGTCAGAGCAGTATCCGAGGAGTTTGAGACGGTGGCGTGAACCCTGCTGAAGGACCTCTAGGTTGAAGGACGCTCTGCAACACACTGTGTCAGCCCGCCATACATCCACCTTTCATTCAGTGGAGCGATTTCAAAAGGCTCCTCTACCTCGAGCACGGGGCTCTTCAGCCGCTTCCCCCGCGGCGTCTGAGTCGACGGCATCGGCACACGGCGCTCCGTAGTCATCAACCATACGGCCTAATCGGGCTGATCCATTATACTTTGGCCTTTTCTGATTATTTGCAGCCTGCGTGTATCAGTCTGACGTTCATTGTAAAGAGCACTTGTCATTTAACCAATTTTGTTCTAAACAACTTTTTTTAGGAGCAATGTGTAAAAATGACTTTTATTTTTGTAACGGAGTATCTTTTTAAAGCTTGTCATGCAATCCTTATACCTCGTCTACATTTGTATCTATATAAAAGGTGTACAAATTGTAGGTAAACATCAATAGTTTCCATACAATAATGGATAATTTAATGTATTCCCTGATTTGAATTAAATCATTTGTGCATCACCAACAACCCTTACTGAAATAGCTTGTTATGCTTCTCTCTAGTGGTAAAGGTGGGTAAAGCAGACTGGTCATGTTTCTGTGCTCCGGTCAACAGGACACTTCTCTATTTTCGGTCAAATGTTATATTATGTTATATACTGATATATTGTTACTCTGTTTGTTTCTTTATTTTAGGGAAATATAGTGAATGCCACCCATGTGATGCATCCTGTAAGACCTGCTTTGGCCCACAAGCGCTGGATTGTGCCTCTTGCTTCAAAGGTACGAGTATTTAAAAGTCTTCCTTTATGACTATACATCTAAAAAATGTCCCAGTTCCCGTGTGTGCATTGATTTTTTTTTTTTTTTTGCACATTTTGTGTGTCACAGGATACCTCTTGGGTCCGGACAGCTCCTGTGTAGTGCATTGTCCATCCGGCTCCTACGCAAACACGGCCACTCAGCTGTGTGAGGACTGCTCCCCGAGCTGCGAGGCCTGTGAGGGCAGCAGTGATAACTGCATCAGCTGCTCCAAGGGCAGTTACAAACTGTTCCTCCACCAGGGGAGGTGCTGGTCAAACTGCCCAGAGTAAGCCGGAACGTGAAGAGGGGATGATGGCGTGTTCTTGATTTCACTCCTTTTTTTTTTTTAATAACGGATCTACCGGCTCGTTTCAGAGGCCTCTTTGAGACGGCAGAGGGCTCGTGTGAAGCCTGCGACGCCTCCTGCTTGTCGTGTGACGGGATCAAGTCCCAGTGTCTCTCCTGTGCCGACGGCCACTACCTGGAGAGCGGCACGTGTCGACTCAACTGCTCGCTGCGGACGTATCCTGCAGACGACGCGACCTGCCGACGCTGCGCTCCCCACTGTGACGTGTGCTCTGACGACAGGACCTGTTTCAGTGAGTGTTGGGCTGTGCGGGAAGCTTTTCTTGAGGAGAAAAGAGTGTTCCAAGTGGACTACGTTTACATATGCAGGGCAGAGTTGTTGTCAATTTGTAGAAAATGTATCATTGTATTAATATTTGAGGCAAATTTCATAAGCACTGCCCTGTGCACTTGAGTCCTGAGTGGTCCTGGAATGCCTTTCAGTATTTGTGAAGAAGAGGAGAAGCACAAGCTATGAATACAAAATGAGACATTTTACAACTTCACCTGTATTTTCTATTATCTACAGACATAAAAACGACATCATATATCTGTAGAGATCATATAAGTCTCTACAGCTTCCGCCGGAAACTGAAAACACACCTTTTCCGACTATATCTGGATTAAAACACAGATTAGCACTTCAGTGGCTCTTGAATATCTCTTATTGTGGTACTTTTGTAGTTTGACTATGTTGAGGAAATGTTACTTTCTGTATTCTTGTTGTTCTTAGTTTGTACTCTAGGTTGAAATGCACTTATTGTAAGTCTCTTTGGATAAAAGCGTCTGCTAAATGACACGTGATGTAAAAGTGTCGGACATTGTATCACATCCTGAAGTCTCTTCATACTATTTCACCACCCCTCCTCCATATCCTTTCAGAATGCAGTTTCCTTTACCTGATGCTGAACGGCGTGTGTAAGGCAAGTTGTCCCATGGGCTACTATGAGGACATGGAGGAGGGCCGGTGTGGTCAGTGCCACCCGACGTGCGGCAGCTGCTCCGGGCCCCTGGCAGATGACTGTGAGACCTGCTCGACCTTTAGCCCCAAACTCTATAAGGGAACATGCTCCAAACACTGCTCTATGGGCACCTACTATGAGACCGAAGCTCTGGAGTGTCAAGGTAAGCTGCTTGATACGACATGACTCGATTGCGTGTTTAAGTGGCGTTGAATACGCGGGCTAACGTAGTTTTCTGACAATGTACTATCTGGCCCGGCCCTTTTTAAATTTCTATGCAGGTCTCATTGTTGATGCACAAGGACAGCTCATCTACGATAATTAAAATAGTCAAATGTCGCATCGCGTAAGGCCTTTAGCATTGCTGTG
This sequence comes from Liparis tanakae, assembly GCA_036178185.1. Taxonomy (NCBI): domain Eukaryota; kingdom Metazoa; phylum Chordata; class Actinopteri; order Perciformes; family Liparidae; genus Liparis; species Liparis tanakae. Next base: position 4,025,113 of record CM070108.1, on the reverse strand, counting down.
ACATCTCAAATGTCTTCAATTTAGGTATAAAAACTTCCACTTTGACACAAGGAGGAAGTGATTACATTTTGGTGTTTTAAAGGTCAAGGTCATAAAAAAAAAAAATCATAAAACACGTTTTTAGCAAAGCTCAAGAATTAATGTTCCTTTCCAATTTCCCACACGTGTCTAATAAAATAAAATGATGGCATGAAGACATTTTGGAAGACGGGGATGTGAAATAATCTTTTTGACAAACTGTACTCTGACTATTTTATGATACTATAATATGACAATGCTATGCCTCATATGCCTGCAACATATTTATCTCAATAGTCACTCTGGAAATTTTGCCAGCCAGTTTTAAAGAATGAAATCCAGAATAACATTGTACCTTGGCTTGTACAGGTTTAATATAACTGGTTGATCAGAAAAATCACTGGAAATGTTTGACAAAGATACAATTTCCAATTGTAGTGAGTTAGGTTGTGTAGAAGGCACTAATCAACTGCATGTAAAACCACAGCACTGCTATGCATGTCTGTTATCGGCAAGAGGTACTTTGGCTATAAAGAAAAAAGATTTGCTTAAGATGATAAAGATTGACCTTCAAAAAAATGTTTGTGGTCACACCCCTAATTGAAAATGTGTTCCTATGACATTCACCGACTTCCAGAGTGCCACCAGACCTGTATGAGCTGCTCCGGCTCGGAGGCAAACCAGTGCACCCAGTGTGAGAAGGGACTGGTGCTGGATCCAAACACAATGCTGTGTGGCGTGACCGGTGACACCGACTGCCCACCGAGGACCTACCTGCACGATGACCAGTTCACCTGCATGCGCTGCCATCAGCACTGTTACTCCTGTGAGGGGCCGGGCAACGATGAATGCCAGACGTGTGCCGTCCCCAGATACCTTCACAGTGAGCGCTCCACACTTTTCTACCTGCGTACTGAACGGTTCAGGGGTCAAATATACAGAAATCAGCAGAGAAGAGTATTTATATGAATATATATATATATATATATATATTTATATATGTGTCAGAAGAGTATTTATATGGAACCGTTTAACGAAGGAAAACCCCGTTACTCCAAACTAAGATTACTTTATAATGTTATAATGTCAGTCTTACAGTTAACAACAACAGCAGGATAGATTGATGATGGTAATATATATATATAAAAAAAATGTGTATGTATGTATGTATGTATGTATATATATATATATGTGTGAAAGACTACATTTATATATGCTTGCATATGTTTCAAATTGTATTTACGAAAACATTATTTTTCTTTAAGAACTATTGATGTTGAAGTGCCAGGTCTAATTTAACACAAGATCATTATCTAACGTTAATACAAAAGTTTATTAAATTGTTTCTAACTATCGATGTTGACGTGTCCAGGACTGAAGGAGTCAACAAAAAGACGATACAAAATCGATTCTTATGTGACTAAATAGTTTCCTTCATCTAGTTTGGTGACAAAAAGTGTCCAGATAAACAGGAGAGAAGAATAAAGACGTAAACTAGCGTGCATGAGCTAGCACTAATCAGGGTTCGTACGGTCATGGAAAACCTGGAAAAGTCGTGGAATTGTAAAATGGTCATTTCCAGGCCTGGAAAAGTCATGGAAAAAACTTAAATCACAAAAGTTGGGGAAAAGTCATGGTTATATCCGCATGTTCATTTACGCCGAGTTTGAAATAATTAATATGTTTTTTTTAAAGAAAGACACTCAAAATATAAGCCGGCGTACGCTCTCCATACGCAACATGTTCTATATTTTGCATGTTTATACCGAGATTTCAGTTTGGTCATGGAAATGTCGTTCAATGTCATGGAAATGTCATGGAAAAGTCATGTAAATCCACCGGTCCACATGTGTAAGAACCCTGACTAATGAATCGGGTCTTGAACTTTGTGTCCGTGCTCTATCTTCCAGACGGCACGTGTGCGCGCGAGTGTCCAGCTGGTACATACGACAGCAAGCAGGATGCGGACGGCAGCGAGCTGGGCCTCTGTTTGCCGTGTGATGACGCCTGCTCCACCTGCACTGGAGCGTCCCCCAAAGACTGCCTCACGTGCTCTCAGAGATACCTACGTCTCCTCCAACTTTGCGTCACCCATTGTCCCACAAGGTACAGAACAAAAGCCCGTTTATGGCGGGGTGTATTTGATTTGCATGAAACAAAATGATCTGTTTACTTTCTCCCCACCCTCATCTACTGATCCAACGACACGAAAAACATGTCCGGTTAGGAAACGAGCAACGCCGCTTACCGAGCCACTATGTTTAATTACAGGGTTCGTACGGTCATGGAAAACCTGGAAAAGTCATGGAATTTAAAAATGGTCATTTCCAGGCCTGGAAAAGTCATGGAAAAAACTTAAATCATAAAAGTTTGTGAAAAGTCATGGAAATGTGTTATAATCGCATGTTCATTTACGCCGAGTTTGACATAATTAATATGTTTTTTAAAGAAAAGGGCTCAAAATATAAGCCGGCGTACGATTTCAATACGCACAATGTTTTACATTTTTCATGTTTTTATCGAGATTTCAGTTTGGTCATGGAAATTTGATTTAAAGTCATGGAAATCCGTCGGTCAAAATGTGTAAGAACCCTGTAATTACTATGCAATGTCTTTCTTTTATTCTCATTCCCACAGATATAGACTGCCCTTGTAAATCCGAAAAACTTGGGTTTTATTACATGTCTGAATTCTTTATTGACGATGCATTTCTTCAGCTATTACAGAGAGAGCTCCCGCTGTGAGAAGTGTGACCAGTCGTGTGAGCAGTGCACAGGACCGGGCCCCGAGTCCTGCAGGACCTGCTCGCCTCCTCTTCTGGACCTGCAAGGCACCAAGCTGTGTGTGGAGCGCTGCCCTAAGCACTTCTATCGGCTCGATTACGTCTGCAAACAGTGCCACACCAGTTGTCAGACCTGCACAGGTAAAGATGATGTAACTATTTATGACAGCTCTCGTTTCTTTTTGTCTCCACCTCATGTAAATATTGAACATTTTCTTGGGAGTTCTTTCAACTTGTGGTTATATATGTGTTTGCAGATGCCTCGCCTCAGGGATGTGTGACGTGCGACCGGGGCAGCACCTTCAAGGACAACGTCTGCTATCCACATTGCGAGGAAGGGCGTTACTTCTCGGAAAAGGTATAAGACGAGATAAATAATTGCGTCATATTTTCCTCTCGCCTAAAGTGCCAAGCAGTCACTCTAATTTGACACTAAATAAGTACACTGCTACATTGGAATAGTGGGGGTACTTTTGTTGAATCTATAAATCAGATACTACTGACGTCCTTTTGTATGCATTATCAAATCATAATTTATAACGTAATAAAATATGACACTTTTTTTCTTTTGAATCACCTTCTTGGTAGAGATCTGCCAAACAAAGCTGTTTTCTGAAGTCCCTAGAATATGATGTGCAGCACAACCATATTAAAATGTAAAGTATTTCACCCACTGTGATTGGAAAATTGCAGTATTGCAATTTTTACACAATTTTGAATATTTGTTTATCCCTATTTGAAAGCGTGTTATCGTATGGAGCGTCTGATTGCAGACGGACACTATGAATCGGATATTAAAAAAGGCCGTTCTGTACGAGTCGGTTTTCACTCTGTTCCTAACGGTCCACATTACTGATTGTTTTAATGTTTTTAACTGCCATGTTTTTCTTTGATGTGCCCAGTACATAATATATATATCTGCCTGATGGATGGTGGAGGTCTCCAAACTCTCCAATGTGGGAATATGACTAATATGAACTATTGATAAACTCTTTCAAATTCATTGAATGTATTTTAACTCTAAATCTGTCCTTCTGGTCACATGACATCTGTTGTTCTGTCCATCCTGGAGAGGGATCCTCCTCTGTTCTCTCCTGAAGGGTTCTTCCCTGTTTTCCCCCTGAAGGGTTATTTGGGAGTTTTTCGTGGTCCGATGTGAGGTTCTGGGACAGGGATGTCTATGTGTACAGATTGTAAAGCACTCTGAGACAAATTTGTGAAATTGGGCTATACAAATAAACTGAATTGAATATATAATTTCTGAAATTGTACCCTCGTAGGAAACCTGTGAGCCCTGCGACGGCTCCTGTCGGCATTGCACCGGCCCCCGACCGGACCAGTGCCTGACCTGTCACCGGGAGTCCGCTCTTCATGCCGTGGAGAACCGCTGTGCCCGCTGCTGCCTGGCCGGAGGCAACGACACCGACTGCTGCGTGTGTGACCGACGCTCAGGTAGAACCCCCCCCCCCCCGCCCATCGCCCATCATGAGAAACATCTGCTAAAGGGAGTGCTTTCAGGGTTCGTACGGTCATGGAAAACCTGGAAAAGTCATGGAATTTTAAAATGATCATATATATATATATATTATATGTGTATATATATATATATGTATGTTTATGTGTATATATATGTATGTATATGTGTGTGTGTATGTATATATGTGCAATACTACATTTATATATGCTTGCATATGTTGCAAATTGTATTTACGAACATTATTTTTCTTTCTTTTTTTATATATATATATATATATAAAATGTATTTATAATATATATGTGTGTGTGTATGTATATATGTGAAAGACTACATTTATATATGCTTGCATATGTTTCAAATTGTATTTACGAAAACATTATTTTTCTTTAAGAACTATTGATGTTGAAGTGCCAGGTCTAATTTAACACAAGATCATTAACTAACGTTAATACAAAAGTTTATTAAATTGTTTCTAACTATCGATGTTGACGTGTCCAGGACTGAAGGAGTCAACAAAAAGACGATACAAAATCGATTCTTATGTGACTAAATAGTTTCCTTCATCTAGTTTGGTGACAAAAAGTGTCCAGATAAACAGGAGAGAAGAATAAAGACGTAAACTAGCGTGCATGAGCTAGCACTAATCAGGGTTCGTACGGTCATGGAAAACCTGGAAAAGTTGTGGAATTTTAAAATGGTCATTTCCAGGCCTGGAAAAGTCATGGAAAAAATTTAAATCAGAAAAGTTTTGGAATAGTCATGGAAATTTGTTATGATCACATGTTCATTTACGCCGAGTTTGACATAGTTAAGTTTTTTTAAAGAAAAACCCTCAAAATATAAGCCGGCGTACGCTCTCAATACGTAACATTTTCTAAATTTTTCATGTTTTTACCGAGATTTCAATTTGGTCATGGAAATTTAGTTTAAAGTCCTGGAAAAGTCCTGGAAATTTGTTATAATCACATGTTCATTTACGCCGCGTTTGAAGTAATTAATGTTTTTTTAAAGAAAAACGCTCAAAATATAAGCCGGCGTACGCTCTCAATACGTAACATTTTCAAAATTTTTCATGTTTTTACCGAGATTTCAGTTTGGTCATTGACATTTGGTTTAAAGTCATGGAAATCCATCGGTCAAAATGTGTAAGAACCCTGCTCTGCTTTGTTCTAGCTCTGTGTGTGGAGGCCCCCCAACCCAAGTCAGGAGAGGGTCAGGAACCGGACCTGAATATGTCCTCTAGAACCCTGACGCACGCCTCCGCTGGCCTCCCCGTCGCCCTGCTGCTCGCTCTGGCGTTGGCGCTGGCCGTGTTCGCCTTGCTCAAGGCCCGCTCCAGTAAGAGGCTGTGCTGGGCGCAGAGCTACGAGCGACTGAGCGGCAGCGCCAGCGTCAACATGCCCCACGGCGTCCCCGAGCCGGACAGCGGAGACGAGGTGGACGTGGTGTACACCAGCAGAGGAGGATCCGTTTATCGGCGCTGCAGCTTCATCCACGAGCAGGACGCCGACGCGTCCCCGGACGTGGACGAGAGCACTTGTCTCAATCAATCTTAGATGCATGCATACGTACCGGGACTTTAAATGTCCATGGAATGTATTTTGGATGCTCACAAATTCAGAACAGTGTAGTCGATGTGTAGGAGAGAACATAGCGGTATCTTGCTTTAGAACGTTGCTTTTTGAGTTATTGTGTTTGTATGATGCACCTTCTACGTTGAAGCATTTGTGAGTAAAGAGTGAGAACGATACATATGTGTATTGGGGAGGCATTGCAAGGCGACTGTAACCGCTGTACCCAACATCTACACGCAGACAGTCGTCCTGCTGGGGAAGTGAAAGTTCTAGAGGAGGAACCTCGCTCGGTTCTGAAGGGCAGCTCCGGAAACCGGGCCCTTTCGCTTCTGTTTTGGATGACAATCTCATGCCTAGAGTCTAGAGTCCACTCGACAAGCTCTGATGTGCTGCACCGTGTACGAACCAGCAGAACACGAAACAATCTGAGCTCACTCACCCCATGTCAACATCACCATTTTTATACAGGGTTCGTACGGTCATGGGAAACCTGGAAAAGTCATGGAATTTTAGAATGGTAATTTCCAGTCATGGAAAAAACTTAGATCATTAAAGTTCTGGAAAAGTGATGGAAATGTGTTATAATCACGTGTTCATTTAGGCCGAGTTTGAAATAATGAATGTGATTTTTTTAAAGAAAGACGCTCAAAATATAAGCCGGCGTACGCAATCAACACGCAAAATTCTCAAAATTGTTCATGTTTATACCGAGATTTCATGTTTGGTCATGGACATTTGGTGAAAAGTCATGGAAATCCATTGGTCAAAATGTGTAAGCACCCTGTTTATAATCCTTAGTCTTATATAGCGCTTCTCTAAGTACCCAAAGTCGCTTTACAAAGTCCAGTAGTCGTACACACACCCACACACACACACACACACACACACACACACACACACACACACAGTCATCCTGGAGGTGGTAAACTACGTCAGTAGCCACAGCTGCCCTGGGGCAGACTGATAGAAGCGTGGCAGCCCAGGGTTCGTACGGTCATGGAAAACCTGGAAAAGTCATGGAATTTTGAAATGATCATTTCCAGGCCTGGGAAAAGCCCTGAAAAAAACTTAAATCATAAAAGTTTGGGAAAAGTCATGGAAATTTGTTATATCATGTTCATTTTACGCCGATTTTGAAATAATTAATATGTTTTTTTTATAGAAAAACGCTCAAAATATAAGCCGGCGTACGCTCTCCATACGTAAAATGTTCTAAATATTTCATGTTTTTACCGAGATTTCAATTTGGTCATGGAAATTTGGTTTAAAGTCGTGGAAATCCGTCGGTCAAAATGTGTAAGAACCCTGCAGCCAATCAGCGCCCACGGCCCCTCCCCCACCACCAACATTCATTCATCCATACGACGCGGTGCATGTCTTTATGAAGCTTGAATTAAATTTTGCTATTGCAATAAAAATCTCTCTTACTTACACAAGGAGACCACGCAGGATCCCTAAGAGACTTGTCTCTGGTTTGAATGTACACGTATAATATAATGTTATTAGTCGTTTACAGTGATATGAAGAATACAAGTAATACAATGAGTAGTACAAAAAGGATTACCCAAACTACCAGGACTGCCTTTGAGACAGGATTGTGTAGTTGCTCCACCAGATTGGTTCAACTGAGGATCAGGGACGTGAGGGAGGGGCACCGGCCTCCGTGTGTTATCTTGAGGAAGGCGTTGTCCGTCTCTGGTCCAATAACCGGCCAACACCTGCAGCTGAACATCATGAAAAATATACACAACAGCAACACACCACACTCAAAATACACATTATGACTCAGATTCCTAACACTCACTATTTGCCTCGATGGTTAAAGGTTACGAACGGAGGTCACAGCTGTACGTGTATGTTGTTAAACCGTAGAGCAGAATGTGCTCGTGCTTCCAGATGTTTCCCTTCATGCAGAGGTGACGGTAGAACATCACACAGAACCAGTTTCACAATGTTTTCTAGTTTTTAGTTTACAATTAGTCGTCAAAAGGTAAATTAGATGAACTCCATAGTTAAATGAATGGAGAGGTTTGTTTGGGTGGGCTGTGTTTCGGACATTTTAGGTATAAGCGTCTTTGAGCACCTGGAAAAGCTTATTATTATTATTATTATTATTATTATTATTATTATTATTATTATTATCATTATTATTATTATTATTATTATATACCTTAACTGTGTGTATGACTTTTTTCATTTTGAACTTGATATTAAAGATATATTTGTTGAACAGTGAAACGATCATATGTAATCATTTAAATCTCAATGATTTGTTATAAATATATATTTAAATGAAATAAAATCTTTTACACCTGGTGCCGTGAGAGCGCCTTGTAAACTGTCTACATTACGATGGCTGAACTGAGAATATGTGCCAGTCTGAGCTGAAACCAGAGGATTAGTAAAGGAGTTGGTGTCAGTGAACTGGCAAAGGTTTGCAATCAGATGTGTTTAAAAATGTTTTGGTTGTCAGCAAATGTGGAATTGACACAACAAGGTAACAACTGTTTGTATAAGTCACATCCTATTCCAGGATTGGTTCCTTCCACGCCTTAGTTTGACACACCTCCTCAGGGGGCTGTTTCAGCCGTTTGCAACACTCACTTGGGCAGCAGCCAAACTAAGACTCGCACCGAAGACACGGCTGTGGTTACCTCCAGTAAAGACATGGTTTCTGCAAGGTTCTGGAAGACCCTGCCGCTAATCGCCATCGGTATGTTACTTTCTTTTTTACTCTGGGAAACGAATTCAAACAGGCAGTCCTTGCCTGTTTTTAAAATACCAGAGCAGTTCTCTTTAGACCTGCCTGGCTGCTTGGCTATCATCACTGGAGACACACAGGGGAAGACAGCCGATTTAGAAAGGCTTCTGTCATCCAGGAAAAGACAACATCTGTCATCTGAGGACTTCTACCTGAACGTGACACAGGACTGTCCGTCTTACATCGAGAAGAGAGGCTTCATTACGGCGCCTCTCAGTGAAGAGGAACATCATTTCCCCATCGCCTACTCCATGGTGATCCATGAGAAGATTGAGATGTTTGAGCGACTCCTCCGAGCGGTTTATAATCCTCAGAACATCTACTGTGTGCACGTGGACCAGAAAGTCACTCAACAATTCCAGAAGGCCGTGGAGGCGATTCTTTCCTGCTTCCCAAATGTGTTCTTAGCCAGTAGATTAGAGCGAGTGGTGTACGCCTCGTGGTCCAGAGTGCAGGCCGATTTGAACTGCATGAAAGATCTGCTGAACTCGCCGGTCCAGTGGAGATACCTGCTCAACACCTGCGGGACCGACTTCCCCATCAAAACCAACAGAGAGATGATTCAGGCACTGAAGGCCCTCAACGGGAGAAACAGCATGGAGACGGAGGTAACCAACGACTACAAGAAAGAGCGGTGGCTGTATCATCACCAGGTGACTACTACCGTCATCAGGACCGACGTGAAGAAAAGCCCCCCGCCCAACGGCAACCCCATGTTCACAGGGAACGCCTACTTTGTGGCCAGCAGAGCCTTTGTGCAGCACGTGATGCAGGACAGAGAAGTTCACGAGCTCCTGGAGTGGGAGAGGGACACGTACAGCCCCGACGAACACCTCTGGGCCACCCTGCAGCGGATGCCCTCCGTTCCCGGATCGATGCCGGCGAACATCAAGTTCGACGCGTCAGACATGCAAGCCATCGCTCGCGTGGTGAAGTGGAGCTATCTAGCAGGCGACGTGAGAGATGGAGCCCCGTACTATCCTTGTAAAGGTGCATACAGAAGGGCGGTGTGTGTGTACGGGGCAGGTGACCTCTCGTGGCTCCTCAGACAACATCAACTCATTGCGAATAAGTTTGATCCGGAGGTTGACGATATTGCTATTCGATGTATAGAGTCAGTTCTGCATTTTAAAGCGTTAGGCTACGACCTACTGGAAAACAATTAATATTCCATCATATTTTCTTGAAATGTAAAATGTATTTTATAAACCGTATTTTATTGTCAATATTGTCAAATGTTCGATTGAAAAATCGTTAAATATTTTGTATTCTTTTTTATTTAATCTATCTTGCAAAAGGTTTTTTTTTATTCTGTGGCTGTTAATGTTATCAGTATGTTATCTATCATCTATAATATGAATTCTTAAATTATTGCACACTCGTACAAATGTTATCCATCGTGTTACTATGGCAAAAATGGTATTAAATGGAATAAAAACAGACAAAGAGGATGTAGATCAATTACTTTACTTGAAGAAAATGTAAAATGAAGACCTACATCTTTGCGTCAGATTGTTGCTCACAAATGTCAGAGGGAACGTTGTGAGGGGCAGAAAAACAACCGACCCGTTATTCTCCCAAGGCACGATTTAGATAAAGAACATCAGCAGTGAACATTGAAAAAGGTGTTTGTCAAAACTCGTTCTATGAAACACCAGTCAATGGGTCAGAGACCTAAAATGCACTATATAAATCAGAACAACCATAAAAATATATTAATTTCTCTCCTTTGTCACCTTTTGAATATAAATATATGTAAATGTAATAAAGCAGAACATGCATCAACCACTTGTAACAGAGTGCTTTAAATAATGTGTAGATACACCAGTAACTAGGGAACACCAATAAGCTAATAAGTATGACACGATATTTCGACAGTAAACAAAATAAAAAAAAAAAAAAGAGATTAATTAAAAATGTTTCAGACAGCATGTGGGAAAAAACGCTTAAGATTAAGCTGGTAAACGTTCCACGGTGCGACAGGCAGCATAGTTTGGAAAAGGCACTTTCTTGATGCAAAGAGTCACGGCTGTAGGAAAACAACCTCCTCTTCCTCTTCCTCTTCCTCTTCCTCTTGCGGTGCGAGCAGTCACTCTGGAACAGCAGCGGCTGCGATCTCCACTTTTCCGTGCATGTCCTGGTCAATTCTATAGATAAATACAAGAGTCGTCAGAAAAGGCCTGTTATCTAACGGGACTACGATAACTGAGAATCAAAGTGTACACGAGGCAACTATACGGCCCAAATGTTATCGTCTCCCCTCATTAAAAAAGGGAATTATTGTGTGCGACAGTCTTTCTATTATGTAGTTTTTTTTTAGACTTACCAGATTAATGCGTCCAGCTATGCCAGATATTGTCCATGCTTTTTCGACAAAGTCACTTAAAATATGAGCACTGGTATCGTTTTTTATTATTATTATTATTACTACTACGCCAGACAAATGCACCAATGTAGACTATAAATCCATGTTAGGGCACAGACTGCTTCATCTGCAGCACACAATAGTCGTACAATAAGAAAACGTGTACATGTTAAGCAATAAGTGCCACGCCTTCTATTTTCCATAAATGCAACCGTTGTGTTGCTCTTATCTTATCTTCAACTCATCCACCGGATAACACATGTTGAACAATAGTTCCAGTCCTGTGAATACTATCGCAACCGATTATTATAAATCGCGTAATCTTCTAAAATGTCATCTCTGCAAATGAATAACCTCACGCCCACTACTTATTAGTATGAAGCGGACTATTTCCGTGTGTTTGAGGCAATAACTAAACATCGGCGGGGGGGGTGGGGTGGGTATGCGGTGAGTCATGCAAAGAGCCGTGAGAGTGGACGGGGCGAGTGTTTAGCGAGGGCGAGTGACGAGAACAGAGCGACCGCAAAAACCACCGTGACGAAGACCAGGGACTTCCGTGTAGTCCCCCCCCCCCCCCCCCCCCCCCATTCCAGTGGAATAAAACATTAACACACTTACCCGGCATCAACCACATCGAATTAAAAACCTAGTTTAAAAAAAAAAAAAGACACATGCAAGTAAGTTCTACTTGATGCCCCAACTGTAATACCAGAAAGAAGCAATTCAATAATTTATCTCAAAACTATTTGAACTTATCAGGGTTCGTACACATGTTGACCGATGGATTTCCAGGACTTTTCCGTGACTTTAAATCAAATTTCCAAACTGAATTCTCGGTGTATACGTGAACATTTTTGAACATGTAGTATTCAAAGAATGAGAATTACAAAACATATAATACACCTTAGATTAAACAAATTACATTATCCCGACCGCTTCCTGAGCTCCTGTTGCTACGGCCAGCGAACTTTCCAGTTAAGGTGCGTTCACTTGCAACGGGAACAAATAATAATTGCGCCGATAGTATGAGAGCGTATAAGCGGCTTTTGAGAGTCTTCCTTTCAAAAACCTATGAATTATTTTAAACTCGCCATAAATGAACACGTGAATATAACAAATGTCCATGACTTTTCCAAAACTTTTATGATTTCAGGCCTGGAAAAGACCATTTTAAAATTCCATGACTTTTCCAGGTTTTCCATGACCGTACGAACCCTGACTTATTGACAATTTAGCATCCCAGTAGGTGTGAAATTGGCTTCAAAGTACATGGTACCATTCAAACCACACACATAAGGCAGATAATATGTTTAGGCAATGAATAAAGAACTAAATTAACACTAAATTACTTTGAAATTAATATCACAGATGGAAACCAAACAAACAGCTTCTCAATCTGCTTTTAAGGGAGATCTAGTGTGAGAGAGCCGTGGGACACTTGGGGAGGATAGTTGTTGGCCAGCAGGTAACAGCGATTCAACCCACCGCAAGCACGTGGGGCAGAATGAGTGTGTTGGTGCATTTCAGAAAGCCAACGCATCATTTCTTTGTTAGTTTTGTGAATTGCGAAAGAATGCCGAGACCGACCCTGGGTGCAAGTGCGTATACCTTTTACGGCTTTTCCTATTTTTTTCACCGTCAAACCTTAAGAGGGGGCAGGGAAACGGAGTTAAGGAAAGGAGAATTACACAGCCAACAGCAACCAGACATCCTAGAGAGCAAAAACAAGTTGATAAGATGAGATGTATTTCTGTCGTTTCAAAAGTCACGTGGAAAGAAGACCCACCTCGAGGAAAGATACAGCACGAGCAATTACCCAGCACAAGCGCAATAGAATTACAGCAAAGATTTGACTTCATTCAGATTCACAAGGATGTAGTATTTTCTACATTTTTTATTTTTTTTCCCCAAAAGGAATGCTTTTAGATGTTTATATTTTGTTGCATTTGGGTGCAAATAAGACAATAATGCTTCTGGGCAGGAAGTGTCAACGGCTTTGCATAATGACTAAACCCTGTCCGGCAGGCTCGTGCACAGATAGAGCCCTGGTGGTGCTCAAGCTCCTCCCCTTTTGCCCTGGATGAGAATAGTGCCCTTTCTGCTGGAGACACTTTTCTTTTTCATTCATCAGCATTTAAGAATAAAAATTACTCCCAAGTTACCCCCCAAATGTGTTTTAATATCCGACGGGGAATTTATTTGAGCGAGCATCAGACACTCCGGTAATGATGGACGGTGTTTTTCCCCTGACGTTGTTTGGTGATAAACGAACCACGTCGACATTAGCGCTGCTGAAAACATGACGTCGCAACTGGTCCCACGTTTCCAAAACGATACACATAAAACTCACGATATCCGTGGTTTCACAGCCTTGTCCAGCCGTTTACTGACATGTGAACAGAGAGAGGGAGAGATATACAGGCAGGCATCTTATTTGTGTTGTATAAATGCTATTGAGACCATTTCTAAAGTATGTTGAACTTATTAATTCATTCTATAAATGTCACAATAATTCACAGTTATAAAATTGCAGCTAAACTATGAATGCTATCCTTGTACCGCATTGTTTTATGTGGTATGTTTCTCTTTGTTTTGTCTGTTCCAGTTTTACAAAGATCAATCTTGTATCAGACTGAGGCTTTGTAACTTTTTTACAGAGATTTGATATTTCCCGGCATGACCGAGCGGTCGAGGTTAGTAAGTCGTTCATTATATGGCATTTTTCGCTCATGTTATTTTGTTAATAAAAACTAATTATAATTGTCAATAGAAAGCATTTCATTTTGTGTAGCTCTCATGTCTTCTCACTACACAATGCGTTTCAATTACTTGCCAACATAAAAATCATTTTGCCGATGGGTGCCCTTTTTTGGGGTTTGAGCACCTGCCCTGCAAAATGTCTGCGCACGTGCCTGCTGTCCGGTATATTTAGAGATTTTAACGAAGTAAAATGTAAAGTGAGTCAGACTCTAGCGCAGGAAAAGCAGAATGCAGCTGTAGCACCACCTACAGATGAAAGGGAACCTCCTTTTGCAGGACCAGTCAGAGCCGATAGTCCGCAGGCACAAGTGCACTTGATCCCCCCCACCCACCCGAGAACCAGGCCTATCTGATATGTAGATATGAAATAAAGGAGTGCTTCCTCAAGTGTTCATGAAGCCCTTTTCGTCACTCAAGTAATGTGAAACTGTCAAATCACCCACGTTCTGATATTGGATTTATATGTATTAGCTTGCAGACGCCTTCGTATGTTGTCTTTTGGAAACTGCTGATGTGTGGAGCATACTTACTGCTTGATACAATCGGGTATGGACACATACTCCATTGGAACCAGTTCGGCAAGGTCTGTCAAGCTGAACACATACTTGATTTTCTGAGTAAATTTGGAGCTGTGAAAAGAAGCAAAACAAATCAAAATGTTATTGGAGAAGATCTTCATTTCATTATGCTCGCCACCTTGATCATAAGTTACCTTATGAAAGGTTTTGTAAGTGCCAGAAGCGTCCGAATAAACCAAGAGGGATGGACAATTATCAAAGACTTCAAGTTCTTCCGTAACCTAGACAAAAAGAGTGAGAGACGCCGTCAACAGTTGACTCCCATATGACGATGATGATGATGCCTCTGAATTCATAGTAAAAATGTAAAAATACAGTTTTCGCAGTGCGATTGCCACTCAGACTCACCTCCTATCAATCTGCTGATAACACTTTCTGAGCCAGCCGACAGTTGGCATCTTTTTCCGAGAGGTTGCCCCGTTCAAATATACGATCATATAGTTCTCAGCGACCAAAAGCTCCAGCGTGCCAATGACATACCTGCAGGAAACGAGAAGCTTCCGTTAGCGCCGGGCGTAAAAAGTGCGCTCGCAAGGCCAGAGGAAACCAAATAAACACTTACTTGAATAAATTGTCCATGATGTATTTGTAATTTGGTTGATTGCTTTCAGGCATAAAGCACACAGCGAACACAATGATAGCATTCAGACCGTCTCCATAGTAACCTGCGATGAGAAATCACACTTGAAAAGTTGATGTTTTAGCATCAAACCTGTAATCGCCATCATAACTTTATCTCTGTTCATATGTTCAATAAACACAGACTGATGAACTCAGGTCAAACACAAATGTAACACAGCTTGTTCATCGAGGAACATAGACATATTTAAAAGCAGGGTTCTTACACATTTTGACCAATGGATTTCCAGGACTTTAAACCAAATTTTCCATGACCAAACTGAAATCTCGGTAAAAACATGACAAATTTAGAACATTTTGTGTATTGAGAGCGTACGCCGGCTTACATTTTGAGCGTCTTTCTTTAAAATTATTACCTTTAATTATTTCAAACTCGACGTAAATGAACATGTGATTAGAACACATTTCCATGACGTTTCAAAAACTTTTATGATTTAAGTTTTTTCCATGACTTTTCCAGGCCTGGAAATGACCATTTTAAAATTCCATGACTTTTCCAGGTTTTCCATGACCGTACGAACCCTGTAAAATGTCTATATTTGCAAAAGCTCCCAATGTAATGCAACCGACCTCCATGGCTGATGACCCTCTTGTACGGTTCGATGGCCTTCATGTCCACTCTGTGTTCCTGGTCTCCGATACGAAACACCCGCCAGCGCCGCCCCTCCTCCCTCTCCTCCGAGGCGGAGTACTGCTGCACCGACTCCACCCCCTTCTGAAGCAGATCTGTGGTTTTCGGCTTGGGAAGATCGTCTAAAAAAAGAGAGAGGACGCATTTTAAACCCACAGCTAAGACGCTACACCGCCTGGATGCGAGGGACGTCGGATGTCATCAAATCCATTTGGGTTAAATCATTTTTTCAAACGATTACATCACTCAATAATAACACATGCATTTCAAATCAGTGGACATTCAATTTACACTTGTTGTATTTGGATGGCATGCTTTCTCTTTGAATCAACAGACTCCCTTTCCATTGAGGTCAGCGTTTACATTTACTGATATCATTTCCTGGGGTAAGCCCAGCTAGTGTTCCCTGCATGGGAGATGAATGTGATGAACAAACACTGCTGAAAGCCCAGAGGACTCCGGTGCATCGCTTGTAGGACAACACAATGCCACATGTTCTGTGCATCATGTTGACATTGAGTTAAGTGAGACGATTGTCATATATATGAAGCATGCCAAGCAGAATTAAATATAAGTGAAGAGTGCAACCAAATTACTACAATTGTATCAGGATTTCTCTGTGATTGGCCTATTTCTGTGATATACCCAATGACATTGATCTGTTTCTCTTCCTGTAGGATTCACACTTAGATTAGAAATGACTGGTAAGCTGTTTCTGAAATCATCTACAAAATCAATGATTAAAATCCCAAAATATGAGATTGAAGTGGTAAAATACTACATGTAATCCATCTCCAATTAAATGCTAAATGCATTAGGTGCACATTGCTCCTTATTCTATAATGTCATTTCCTGAGATGTGCGATGCCTTGTGAATATAGTATCACTAGTAAACAAATGGTTACTATCGGATAACTGCAGCATTGAAACTCTTCTTCTTTGCCTCGATCGACGAGTTGCAGGACTGATTGTTTTCCGCAAACGCAGGAAGATTTCCATAAAAAAAAAAAATGACGTGCACAAATACATTAACTGAAAATGAAGTGAATGAAACACAAAACCTCCCCATGATTTATTTGAACTGAGGACAATATGATCTGGACAATAGGAGTTGATTGACTGATGGTTGGCAGAACGGGGGGGGGGGGGGGGGGGGTGTCTGTCCAGGAGGTCTTACCACGAGGACGAGAGAAACCTGTTGCTGGCCTGCAGCCTGTTTCCAGACTGAGAATGGAAACAACTCTTCCATGTGAAAAAGAGGAAGGCAGCAGTGTGGAGACACAAAAACAACAAAGCACATTAAACTACACCGGAGGCAGTCTGCTGCCTATACAGACCTGTACGAGCAAGGAAGGCCAACACGAATAGATCAAAGAACCAAGAAATAAAACACTAGTTTGACGACACGTTTGCTTCCGTTTTACAAACCGACAAATAACCCCAAGAAGGGTCGCGTTTACGCGACTAAATTACGCAAGCGTGGACTTCTAATCTCTCGCATCTGCATTGAAACCGTTACCATTGCATAATAAAAACAGGTCTTACCTTCCCATTCAAACTCATTGCTATTGTCGGAAGGCGTGTCTATGTCGTCGAGGTCCAGCTCTGTGCTCTCATCCAGCTCGTCGGAGAGAAGAGAACCGTCACTGCGGTCAAGTGTGAGACTGATGTCAGGAGCTGCCAGCTTCTTCTTTGCCTTCTTGCCATGGTTCTCGGCATAGCCTGGGGTGGATGTCAAATCGTCAATTAAACCTTTTGTATAACATATTAAAAAAAGGACAGGGTTCTGATTTTTCAAGTTTATTAGAATACAAAGTCAAGTCAAAGTCAAAGTAGCTTTAATGTCAATTTCTACGCATGTTAGGACATACAAGTAATCGAAAAACGTTTCTCACACTCCCACGGTGAAACATGTAAGTGCACACGCACAACAACAGATAAGACAAGACATATAGATATACATATAGTTATAAACATGCAGATGCATGTACAGCAGCAACAATGATGTAGTTCATACAGAACTAATATGAGCCTTCTATTCAGTCTGAAAAAGTAAGTGCTATATTCCAACGTTATTCTTATCAGTACCAAATTCCCTCTTTGTGTTCCTGTGCCTTCACTGCAAAGAAAACACTATCTGAGAGGATTTTGTGCTGAAAGGACTGTCGAAGATAGAAGCCCCAGATTAATCTCAGCTGAACAAGAAGGAATCGGAATGATTCCAGTGACTAATAACTCTCACATTACGGAGCCTGAGTTTGGAAATATCCTTTAATACTATAAAGCAATGCACTGTTCACTATTCTGTTTTCATTACCAGGGTCTATCTCTTCAGACGGTCCCGCAAAAAGCTCATCTTCCAGCTCCTCTTCCTCCGGTAGGGGCCTAACAATCAAACAGCAGGTGATCATGCCTTCAGAGGGATTATGATTCATGTGACTTTTAAAACACAACATGTGATACAAAGCTCTGAACCATGATTTATACGGGATTTTCGACATTATGAGTGATTGACAATACCGTGGAAAGTCCTCATCCTGCCACTCTTCCTTCAGCTCCACTCCTTCCATTCTTAGGCGTGCTTCTGTTGTGGCGACTGACTCTTGGCGCTCCAGGCTGGGAATGGAAAGAGTAAATGGTTATGCCACCTTTGATGTTTAATGTACTCTAATTGCTAAAAAAAGGTCATCTTGTGCTTCAAATATATTAAGATCAGGAGCAGGGCAAGCACAGATTATCCGTGACAAACATATCATAACTATTTGTCGGACCACGGCTGCTTGTGACTTGTACAATCCTCAAAGGATTATGGGAAAACTGAAGTCAAAAGCATTTTTTGTTATTGGGTTCATTTGTAAGAAAAAGCAACATCGTCAGTGGATATTAATGGTGACAGTGTTGAAATGCTATAATAGAATGAATACAGCTGCACAAAAAGCACACTATGTCACACTCTGCAAACAAGGGTGGAGAAAAGTATGTAGATATTTAAAAGGCAATTTTTTTGTTTCCTATGTATGAAGTACAATTATGAAAACATAACTAACAATTGGGGGAAGGGGTCCCTTTGGCTGTCAGGATGAACCATAAACTACTTTTTTATGATAAAAAGTTTAACGGACACTCTTTGTATGCTGTTAATTACCAGCGTAGCATTACATCAACTCAATGGAAACCCCTGTCGGTGTTAAATATCCTTAGGCGTTGTGTGTTTCATTACAATCACAACAATCCTCCAAGGTGAGGCGAGATATGAGTATTAGCTTTGTTGAATAAAGCAAATACTTTGCTTTGATAAAGGCAGGTGCTTTGTAATATTGTGCTGATTAATACATAATCCAGTCCTGCAAAGTTGTTCGGCAGGCTCCTAAAGAGCTTCAGCTTGCAACTGGCCAATGGCCCCATAATCAGATCACTGGCTTTTTGAAAAGCTTACACGCTTATGTTAAGGACTTACTTTATAAACAATAAGTCTACTCACAAATGCTGATTATTGTATCCGTATCTTTGCTGTACAGAGCTTCCTTTGATGCATTAATGACACACACACAACTGTATTTGTGCTCCCAGACACAAAAACATTCTGGGCATTTGGTGGTCAACATTTCAAAACGTTTAGCTATGTGTTCATGTGTAGAGCTAATCCCCACATTACATTTGACATCCATGTGACAGAGGTAGAAATGCTCCAGGAATGTGCTTCCCTGAAAACAAACCCTTCAAATCCAAGTGCAGTGGAGCCCAAGCTGCATGCAAGTGTAATCAACCACATTCAGGAGTGGAAAAGATAAACGACTGTACTCACAATAAAGCATCGAGTTCAATTAGGCAGCATATAAAACAGGACAATTTGACTAAATGTTGACTAAGAAGTTGTTTTGCATGCTACTACAAGCATTGCTTACAATAACCTACAACGGTTTAAGAAAATGACTATAAAAATATAATAAATATAATAAAATACCCATGCATATCGTTTCCTATTTGCGTTTATATTTTGTTGGATTTAACTTCATGGTCATTCCTAACATCCTAGTCCAGAGAAAATAGTAAGATGTGATTGTACAAGTGTTCCTGTTATTGTGTCCACACTCCCTAAAATGTTCATGTTCAGTCTAGCTTCTACTTTACTGGCCAAGCTACAAATACAGGGACGTTACATAGTTTGAAGAGGACGTGTCTTCATCTTTTAGTACCAATGCCTATTTGTGGGCTAAAAATTGACTTCTGTAAACTATATGTCTGAAAGCAAGTGTAGTAAGGCCCCATTATCATTTTTAAAGCATCGCTTGTCGTTTTCTAGCTTGAACAGTTAGGAAAGGTCTTCATTAGAGGAGCATAGAAAGAAGAAAAACAATGTGGCAATTAGCACCAATAGTCACTAAAACACACACAAATGCTTGAACCGGTTTCAAGCATTTGTGGTATCTAGCTCAGGTACTGGGGTCTGGAAGAACAGAATTCTTGCAAGGGAGGGATGAAACCAGAACACTTTTTTTTAAGTTGCCAACATGTATCGCTGTGCCAAACGTAAGATCGCACATATTCCTTTACAGACCTTCCGATGGGCCCCGGTGGTGAGCGGGGCTGGGGAAGGCTCACCGGGGTGGAGCGCCTTGCTCCCGGCTGCTCCTGCTCATTGTCCGGTGTCGTCCTTTCCTGGGGCGAACCTCTCGTTTCGGTCGGACTCTCTCGAAGTGCCTCTTCGCCCTTTTCAACCGTAGAAGCAGTGCTATTTTCTAATTCTCCCAATTCCTCGTCATCACCTTCTCCCGACACCCCAGAGGACGAGGGACTCGACGCCCGTCCGATCCCCGGCTCCTCGTGAGTCCTGCTGGGTGTGACACCATCTGGACTTCTATTGTTCAGATCCACGTCGCTCACACCCTTCAGCACCGCGTCGATCTCGATCACATCCGATGCCATGGCGCGGTCCTGTACTAGTTCCGACAATGACACGTTAAAACGCCGGGGGTCTGCTAACTAGTCAACTCGGAAGAGTTGGACTCGCGACTTCTTTAAAAGTTATAGAGGCTCGCGTGCTCGCTCGCCGCAGTGTTGTTGTTGACAGCTAACTTTAGCGTTGCCAACTAACAGCAACCGCATTCACCACAAAGTGTTACATGTCACAGATAGTCACCTTTCCTAAATGCGCCACGGTGCGGGATCTCGGGAGGCCAAGAGAAGTATGCTAGCTTTGCATAAGTCGGGCTCGCTGCGTGCCCCTGCTTGTGAGCGTCCTCCCTTCCTCCCTACGAGTGAGACTGTTCCCCCGTGGACGTAACGGTGGTCACGCTAGTGCTACAGTTAAGCTAACTGATTTAGCCAAGCTACTTAACGCCGGCATTAATCGATATAAATCGATCCGGTTGTCTACTACGACACAACATAAGGACAACCGATCCACGAACTCGTGATGGGTGTGAAGTCAGTGTCCGCTGATATCACACGCCGGGTCAACCGACAGCGATTTCCGTTAGTTCTTTCCACCGACGCGACCGTAAGCTAGCGTTCTCGAATCGGAGCGTTCTGTTGTGACGTCTCCAGCTCGCGGCGAGGAGCGTGCCATCGGGTTGCCAGTTGTGTTTCCTGCAGGGTCGTTTTTTCTCCTACTGTCTACGTTCCTCGTTTACGAAGAAAGCACGGGAACTAATCTGAATTACCTTTTCTGTTGTTGTTGTTGTTGTTCAGATGCATTTTTCCCCACCATTTTCAAAGGTAACTTAAATAACTTTAAAATCATTTTCTAGAATATAATGTCCCTTCTTCTCCGTTCCTTACATGTTGCAACGATCTAAACAAATTTGAGAGGGCATTGCTCTCCTACTTCTAAATACATCATATAATTAGAGTTAGAGTCTTTGTCATAGGTTAGTGACCTCGGACAATATTTTGGTCTAAATGTTTCTGACTACTGCTCTAAGGGAAATAATCAAACCTGGCATCCATGTAGGTGTCACTGATATACAGACTATGTTGTCGCTACATAATCTCTTGCTTTGTATTATGGGCTTTCTTTTTCCTTTGGCCTTTTAGGGAAACAGTGCTTTTCATCAAATCTCCTAAAAGTTTCAATTCAATATCTGTACAAAAAGCGGAATGCAAACTTTGAATGATACTATTAATAATGTCTATGTTGTACTCACTGTAAAATGTAGTATGTCTGTTAGCGGTGGCTAATTTACTCAAGTAAATACAAATAATAATGTATAATATATTCATAGTATTCATAAAACATACTACTTTACAGGAATATGTTTGATGTTCCTCTTTACATCTTCATTTAATTTAACTGTAGTTAAAGATTAGAAGGACATGAGTTATTTTTATAAATAAATTACATTATTAAAGATTGAACAACCCATCAATCAATGTGTTATTAGCCAATCAGTGTCAGACTTGAATAATAATGTATTATGTTCTTAAAACAGGGGTAGGAAGAGGAGGACATACGCAACGTTAAGCGTGCTGTCCAATCATGATACTAGTCGAAATTAAGAGCTGGGCATGTTCTATCAGCGTATATCTTGTTAAAAGGGGAGACTATTTTCATACAGCAGCGTTAATCCTACTAAAACAGCGCAAACTCCCGAAGTCCCTCGTGTGGAAACCGTGAGAGTTGGCAGCTCTGATAAGTTGTAACAAATACATACATTACAAATACAATTACAATACAATTACAATACAATACAATACAATACAATTACAATACAATTACAATACAATACAATTACAATACAATACAATTACAATACAATTACAATACAATTACAATACAATTACAATACAATTATAATATGGGAAATGGCACAAACATAACCATTTTTTCCCTTTTTTTCCCAAGTAGGGAGGGGAAACCGAAGTGCTCGGAGGAAACCACAACGGACACCGGAGACGTCTCTCAATCATGCTCCGAAGACACTCGGACATGCTGCAACGCTAGTGATACTGCTAGCACACGGTGTCAGCTGTTTCGTACCAAACAACCCTTCTGTTTCCACAAGGACCGCTGTAGTTTGCTGGAAATCACTTCTACTTACAGACTCTTGGTTCAAAGCGCCGTGACCGTGTTCCCGAATCCGTGACGACACTAGTGACGTCACTAGCTCCGGACCACAGACATACGTCAGAGACAATGGAATGGAACTCTCAGGCCAGGTTACTGATGCTAAAAACACTAGCGCGCGATTAGCATCCGCTAGCTAAACGGCGCTAGCCATAACCGTCTTTTCTTTAACTACTATAACTATCAAAATATAGCACCGCCGAAGCGAGCGAACATAACATTAATATATGGCGCTAGTGTACGCTTTTCATCTGTAAATGAACAGGGTTCAAAACAGGGTTCGTACGTCATAGAAAACCTGGAAAAGTCATGGAATGTTTAAATGGCTATTTCCAGGCCTGGAAAAATAAAATCCCAACATTTTTGGGAAAGTAATGCTGTGTTGGAACCAGTTCGATTATATGTGTTATGTGCTCTCTAGCAACACCTAGTGGCGTTTGCGGACAGCTGCATTAGGTAGGTTGTAAACACGGACTAACCGGAAGTGACGTTGAGAAAGTCCGCTGTCGGTCCACGAGCTCACGGAGTACAATCTGATGACAATCTGCGCAATCCACGCCTTAAGGTTCACTAAATCGGCTTCATCCGTGAGTTATACATATATATTAACATGTTTACGTTAATATGTCGTGTTTTGAATACAGTTTGTTTATTATTAGTTAATGGTCAAACGATGTACAGTTGTATTTACAAAAGCATGTGTTTTGTGCTCTTTTTCAGTTTACAAATTATTACATTTTCCTGCATTAAATCTGCCAACTACAACAACAACTGTCTGTTCCTTGGAGAATACGGTGCTGGATTATGTATTGTCAAGCTGGCTGTTTAGCTGAAGAACACGTTTGACGACAACTTTAGCGAGAACAGTACAGTAAAGGATGACCACCTACCGTGGGATTTAAGGAGGATTTCAAGATAGAAAAGCTACATCTTATTTCATTACCATGGAAACTAAGTCAGAGGTTCCAAATGAACATGAAGAAGAAGGCTCACAACAGGGTGTTGAAACGGCTACAGCC
The DNA here is from genome assembly GCA_036178185.1 of Liparis tanakae. Classification (NCBI taxonomy): domain Eukaryota; kingdom Metazoa; phylum Chordata; class Actinopteri; order Perciformes; family Liparidae; genus Liparis; species Liparis tanakae. The sequence goes on along the minus strand of CM070108.1, from coordinate 4,001,443 downwards.
ATCTCCATCCATGGCTCCAGAACATCTCGCTCTTCACGCGCTTCACGCTCATCGACAAGCTCTAGAGTCAGCTTAGATGCAGCAAGGGCCCGTGCTAAAGCAGAGGCAGCCAAAACTAGGTTGGCCTCCAAAGAAAAAGAAACGAACTCAAAATTGAGAAAGCCAAGCTGGAAGCCAGAATTGACTCCATCAACCTACAGCGAGAAGCTGAAGCTGCCAATGCAGAAGCTGCAGTGCTGGAGAGAGCAGCTGCAGATATTGAAGGCTCTGAAGGTAGCAAAGATATGGAAATATTACCTTTTCAAGAATGTGCACAGAAAAGAACATATGACTATGTGACCCACCATGCACAAGGGACTATTGAGGAGAAGGACGTTTACCCCTTACAGCCAATACTCACATCCCAGCACGCACGGCTCCAGCCCAGTTGCACATCATTAATAGGAGACCAAGGTACCAACAAAGGGACACACAACAGCTTCCCACAGATGTATTACAGCCAAGGAATTATGACCATCAGCACAGTGATCTCCCAGGCAAAAGTCATCACATTCGGACAACACAAATCATAACACGGCAACAGCTGATATTGCCAGGTTTCTTGCTAAAAACCAGCTTGTGTCCTCAGGATTGACACAGTTTAACGACTTACCCGAATACTACCAAGCTTGGAGAGAGACCTTCATCAACACGATTGAAAACCTTGAGCTGTCGTCAAGTGAAGAAATGGATTTGCTAATCAAATGGCTGGGTAAGAATTCAAGTGAGCAGGCACTAAGGATTAGATCTGTAAATATTCAAGAACCTCCTTGGTCTCAAAACTATTTGGGAGAGATTAAACAGAACATATGGATCTCCAGAAGTATTAGAGAGAGCTCTGTTTAGTAAAATAGATAACTTCTCCAAGATCCAAAACAGAGACAGTAAGAAACTACAAGAGCTGGCAGACCTGCTGATTGAATTGGATGTTGCAAAAAGAGACGGATACCTACCTGGGCTAGCTTACCTTGACACAGCAAGAGGAGTGCAGCCCATCGTCGAGAAGCTGCCATTCTATCTTCAAGATAAGTGGCTGTCCCAAGGATGCAAATACAAAAGAGAACGTTGTGTTGCTTTTCCCCCTTTCTGCTTTTTTAAGGACTTCATCTGCAGGGAAGCTGAAGATAGAAGTGACCCGAGTTTTAACTTCCCTACTCTCGCTCCAACCCCTCACAAGAGTGAGAAGTTAAGTTACATAAAACCGATCTCTGTACACAAAACAAGCATATCATCATCAGATACAGTAAACAAAACAGAAGATCTTGACAAACTGTGCCCCATTCATAACAGACCCCACCCACTGAAAAAATGCAGAGGGTTCAGGAAGATGATCTTAGATGACAGAAAGAAATTCTTAAAAGAGAACAATATCTGCTTTCGCTGCTGTGTTTCTACTACTCACCAGGCTAAATTCTGTGAAACCCCCATCAGATGTACAGAGTGTGACAGCAATAAACACCTCGCTGCTCTTCACCCTGGTCCTGCGCCGCCATTCCAGACAGGTTTCTTCCCATACTCGGAGAACGGCGGGGAGAGGGAGGACACACGGCAGCCAGATGTCACATCGAGGTGTACCAGAGTATGTGGTGAGAACTTCAAAGGGAAATCATGCTCAAAGATCTGCTCTGTGAATGTGTACCCCAATGGTCACCGCAACCTAAAGAGAAAAATGTATGCCATTTTAGATGATCAGAGTAATGTGTCATTAGCTCGATCAGAGTTTTTTGAAATGTTCAACATCAACGGAGCACCAGTGACATACACACTCAACACCTGTGCAGGGAAGATGGAAACAGCTGGCAGGAAAGCTCACGGATTCACAATAGAATCTATAGATGGGAAGCTAAACATCCACTACCTACACTTACGGAGTGTAATGAAATCCCAAACGATAGATCAGAGATCCCAACACCAGAAGTGGCGTACCATCACCAACACTTAAGGCAGATAGCAACGGAAATCCCACCGCTGGATCCAAACGCTGATATCCTGCTGCTATTGGGAAGGACATCATTAGGGCCCATAAGATTCGTAAACAGCACAATGGCCTCACTATGCCCCATATGCACAAAAGCTAGACCTGGGGTGGGTTATCATAGGGGATGTGTGCCTAGGAAGCACACACAAGACAAACATGGTGAGCACCATGAAGACCTGCATCCTTGAAAATGGTAGACCTACTTGCCTTACCCCATGTGAGAATCAGATCGAGTGAAAAGAAATATATAGTATTGGAAGTAATGGCAAGAATCCTCTCCTGCACAACCTCACCAAAGGTACATCGATAGCATCAAAGATGGATAACCTTGGAAAAATGGTTTTCTGTACAACAGAGAATGACAACATGCTCGCTCACTCTGTTGAGGACATAACCTTCCTTCAGATCATGGAAAAAGAGGTGAAACAAGATGAAACAAACAGCTGGGTTGCTCCTCTCCCTTTCCGTCATCCACGGAGACGTCTCCCCAACAATAGAGACTATGCTCACGGTCGTCTGATGTCGCATCGACGGATGTTACAGAAGAAGCCTGGAATGAAAGTACACTTCACTGAGTTCATGCAAAAAATGCTCGACAATCAGCATGCTGAACTTGCACCGCCACTCAAAAAAGGTACGGAATGTTGGTATCTCCCTACCTTTGGCGTCTATCACCCTCAAAAACCAGATCAGATTCGTGTGGTCTTTGATTCTAGTGCGCAGTTTGATGGAATCTCACTGAATGAGGTGTTGCTTTCTGGACCAGACCTTAACAACACCCTCATTGGAGTGCTTCTCAGATTCAGAAGAGAACCTGTTGCGGTGACAGCGGATGTACGACAAATGTTCTACTGTTTCGTAGTGAGCGAAGACTGCAGAGACTTCACGTTTCCTATGGTACCGGGATAATGATCTCAACAAAGAAGTGGTGGAGTACCGCATGCGAGTTCATGTTTTTGGGAACAGCCCATCACCTGCAGTGGCAATCTTTGGCCTGAGGAGAGCAGCAAAACATCAAGAGGAAAGGTATGGCAGTGATGCGAGACACTTTGTCCAGAGAGATTTCTCGTCGATGATGGTCTTCGATCATTCGCCACCGCAGCAGAGGCCATTGACATCATGCGTCGAACACAGCAAATGCTGGCTGAGTCGAACATAAGGCTACACAAGATAGCCTCAAATCTAAAAAGTAATGAATGCCTTTCCGGCAGAGGAAAGGGCAAATGACATCAAAGAACTCGACCTCTCTGTTGACGACTTACCTGTTCAACGGAGCCTTGGAGTCAGCTGGAATATTATGTCTGACACTTTCACGTTCCATGTCCCAGAAAGCCAAAACCATTCACGCCGTGGCGCGACAGTAAACAGTCTGTTCGATCCACTAGGTTTCTTGGCTCCTGTCACTATGAAGGAAGTCTGCTCCTCAGAGAGTTTTCAACTCAAGATACGGAATGGGACACATGTCTTCCTGAGGCAAAATCTGAAGATTGGAGAAGATGGCATGAATCGCTGTCGGCACTAAAAGAGGTACATATCCCACGCACATATGCATCCTTCTCCACTTCGAAGCTCAGAACACAGAACTGTGTGTCTTCTCTGATGCTTCTGTAAAAGCAATATCAGCAGTTTGTTACCTCAAGGTAACAAATGAGCATGGTCACAGTGAAGTAGGATTTGTCTTCGGTAAGTCCAAGCTTGCTCCCCAACCTGACCTGACGATCCCTAGGTTAGAATTATGTGCAGCTGTACTAGCTGTTGAGATTGCAGAGCTAGTCATCAAAGAGATCGACCTGAAAACGAATACAATAAAATTCTATACAGACAGCAAAGTTGTGTTAGGATACATACACAACGAGAGAAGAAGATTTTACGTCTATGTGAGTAATCGTGTACAACGCATTAGACAGTCAACACGACCGGAACAATGGAGTTATGTTCCCTCTGAGCTAAATCCAGCAGATCATGGGTCCCGATCTGTTCCCGCTGCCAAGCTTACAGACACCACATGGCTGACGGGACCAGCTTTCTTGACCAAGCTGGAAAGTCCGGTGATCAACACTGAAGAGAAGACAACGTATGTCCTCATAGATCCAGATTCTGACACCGAGATCCGTGGCAAAGTAACAGCCCTCGCAACAAGAGTTACTGAAGACAAGCTGGGTTCAAAAAGGTTTGAACGTTTTTCTAAATGGAGCCGGCTCATCAAAGCTGTGGCCCGCCTCTGTCACATAGCGCAGTGTTTCTCTCTGACACGGAACAATCCCGGCTGTGTTGCTTGGCACTTGTGCAAGAAAAAGTTGTCAGTTGATGACATTACCAACGCAGAACATGTCATCATAAAGTGTGTACAACATGAAAGCTATCCAGGAGAGATCAAATGCATTAAGTCAAACTGTGACCTCTCTAAAACCAGTCCTCTGCATAAACTTCGACCATTCATTGACGGTGAAGGCCTGCTAAGAATAGGAGGCCGCATCGATCAAGCACAACTTGAAAGATGTGAAGCCCATCCCATTATTATACCAAGTTGTAACCACATATCAACTCTCCTTATCCTAACCCCATCCATGTTACTGACACAGAAAACCGGCGCAGCTCCTTGTCCAGCTAGTGAGTTTTCGAAAGGAGATTTGCTCAAGAACCAGTGGAAGAGGGTTCAAGCCCTGGCAGAGACTTTTTGGGCTAGGTGGAAGCAAGAATATTTGAGCACGCTACAACAACGTCAAAAGTGGCAAGCACCCAAACCCAATTTAAAAGAAGGAGATGTAGTTCTGATGAAAGACAGTCAGACAAAAAGAAATCAGTGGCCAATGGGAATAGTGGTGAATGCTATTCCCAGCAAAGATGGACTGGTAAGGAAGGTGGAAATCAAAGTGACAAGAAACCAGATGGTTAAGAAATTCTTCAGACCCATTTCTGAAGTGGTCCTGCTTTTCTCCCAGGATGACATGGAAACGGAAACAAGTTCTCACTCAAACAGTCTCCGCAGCATGGAGGTCAATAACAGCACTGTAGACTAGTGATATCAGGACATCAATGTGTCTTCACAGTCCAAAGCCTGCTGAAAGACAGCCAGACGAGCGCAAGGTCAAAGGTCGGAAGAGTCGCTGGCTGACACCCCGGTCAACTCACTACAAACCCCCATTCATGTTTTTGGTGCAATAGCGGTTGTACTCCACTAGAGACTTTGACTGGCGAGGACTGTGGGTAATATGTATAGTGGCCTATATCGTAATATGCCAGGCGGGGAGTGTGTTGGAACCAGTTCGATTATATGTGTTATGTGCTCTCTAGCAACACCTAGTGGCGTTTGCGGACAGCTGCATTAGGTAGGTTGTAAACACGGACTAACCGGAAGTGACGTTGAGAAAGTCCGCTGTCGGTCCACGAGCTCACGGAGTACAATCTGATGACAATCTGCGCAATCCACGCCTTAAGGTTCACTAAATCGGCTTCATCCGTGAGTTATACATATATATTAACATGTTTACGTTAATATGTCGTGTTTTGAATACAGTTTGTTTATTATTAGTTAATGGTCAAACGATGTACAGTTGTATTTACAAAAGCATGTGTTTTGTGCTCTTTTTCAGTTTTACAAATTATTACATTTTCCTGCATTAAATCTGCCAACTACAACAACAACTGTCTGTTCCTTGGAGAATACGGTGCTGGATTATGTATTGTCAAGCTGGCTGTTTAGCTGAAGAACACGTTTGACGACAACTTTAGCGAGAACAGTACAAATGCAAATGTGTTATATTCAAATGTGAATTACACGGTATATATATGATATGCTTTGGAATTCTCATTGTTAGTTTAAATACTACATCTTCTCACTTCTATTCTCTGATATACACATGTACATACATAAATACACACACATACGTCGATATAAATATAGACATACATATAGCCTACGATAAGATTCTCTGAATTAGTGTAACTGAGGGTTTAACGTTCTGCTCCTTCACAATAAAAGCCCCGCACCGGAACACTGGTGAACTAATATCTTACATTAGGTTGTTCAGCTGTAGTAAGACGGCATTGAAGGCCTAGGTAAAAAATGCACGGCCCGCCACTGGATATATGATATCAGTGGTGCGCCAACACGTCGCACCTGCACTGCGATCGACTGGTGGATCTCGGAGACGTTCCCTGTCGCTCTCCAAGATAAAAATGAAAATAAATTCAGAAACACATTGTTCCTCATTCACGAGCATGTTCTGAAGTGTCTTCTGAAATGTTTTCTTCCTGACTGGAAGATCGACGTCAGAAAATATCTCCGCCTGATTCATGAACGCCTGAAAACGGGTTCTCCTACACGGCTGTGTTATCAGACGTGCGGCGGAAAGAGGGGAATGTAGTCCGCAGTGGTCCTACAGGTGGGGCGTGCCCCTCTAGTGGGCCGCAGTGATACTACAGGTGGGACGCAGTGGGAAATGCAGAAATACCTTTATTGATAACTTCACATATGACACAAGTTCAAAGTACACCGACATAAAACTAAGTCATCAATAAATAAATGTTGTCATGCTTGCATTTTCGTATACATGAACTGTAATCATTAGGGAGGCTTGTATTGTTTTTAAAAAAATATATAATTATTTAAATATGAGGATGTCTTTATAGAGTTGATGTGAATGTAATCACCAACGGTTTGAGTTCAGAACGAATCCCAGATGAGAAAACTTTCATGAATACCAAATTTGCCCTGAGAAAATCACATAATCAAAAACCAGAAGACGGATTACTGACAGACGGCTCACAGACGGCCTTAGACTGTCTGTCTGTGCTTATGAACTAACTACAAGCTCACAGACAAAGTTCAGTCACAGCCATCACACTGAATTGAGTCACATGACTTGATGGGATTGTGACGACACAGAGCTGAACTTACATGAGTTGCACTGACTGATCATGTTTTCAGTGTTGTGTTGTGACGTCAGTTGATGAACAGCATTTATATTGGTCGTTCATCCAGCTGCTCATTGCAAATGTGTTTTTTCTTGTTCATATTGTGTGCGGTGAACAAATAATTTCCTTTTTATATTGCACTTAAATGTTGTGTTCCTGGTCTCATCAATTTAAAAGCTGGACCAAAGTGTTTTGATTTCATTCAATTAGAATCAGGCCAAATAAAAAGCCTCAAGCTGTAAGTCTGGACCGTCGTTTTCTCTCAACGCCTCAATAGGTAGATCTTACCTGTCGCTGGCTGGGCGGAGAGGGACAGTGCATGTGGGAAACCTTTTTTGTTATGAGTGAGTATGGACCCTGAGAAGTGTAACGATAACAGACATGTATAGACATTGTACAGACGGTAGAAGGCCATAGTGTTGGTGAATGTCTGGGTCGTGCACTAACTGAATTAGTACATGCTTATTTATTGAACAAATTGCACATGTACACATTCACAAACTGACAATGAGAAACAGCAAAATGATGCAACTACAGATGTCAAGAAAAATATTTAAAAGGGATAAGCTAAGGCACAAATTATTATTGCATATTTGCATATATAATTATATCGCAGCCTTCGCAGGTATGAATGCTGTTACAGTTCTGATGAATGTTTTCTGCAGAATGTACTACTTATACACAGTTACAACTTTATTTAACGTTTACATCCAGTTGTTGTTTACATGTCTGATGATAAACATGCGATGTATATAGTCAAATAAAGGTTATAGTTGATATTTATGATTGTATGTGGGTCTGAGTAAACAATGGCAGTACAGCTAATTTAGCCTCTCTGCACCAGTCTGTCTTAAACCCAAATGTGTAACAGTACACACATGCTAATTTTCTATTTTAGTAATATTTACCAATTAAGTTCCCATGCAAAGGGATTATTTGATGTAACCATATATCCATTATATTATGTATAACAACATATTTATATATTTATCTTTGACTAGACATGCAGATATACAGCCTATTGAAAACGCATCACATAGATTAAATAACCTCTTCGTTTTTAAATTGTTTAATAAGGCTACATGAAAAATCAATGTGTGTGATTTATTATACTGGGTCAAAATCTGATTTTGGAACAGTTACTTCAGTTGCCTCAATAAGCCTTAACTTCAACCTCAGTATCTTATATCTCCCACTAGGTGGAAGCAGATGCTTATTTAAACACAGCAGTCTGGGCGATCTCTTTTTTTGATTAAGATCCGACATAGCTCAAACCCTCTTGAAGAGCAAACTGAACCAAAGTCGGAAATGTATTGTGGAACAAATTGCCATAGAATTACACAAGGGAACGTAATTACATTGGTAGGTTGTTCCAGATTTGACTGAATTTACAATCACACATTGTTTTGTCCTGTAATTCAGGTGAAATGATGTCTGTTGTTTCATTTATATGGTTGCATTCACCTCTGAAGTGGGGCCTTATCTATAAACACTTCTGGACAGTATATGGCATGTCAGTCTATTTCATTTTAAGAGCTTTCAGCAACACTCACTTCAAAACATGAAGTTTTCTGATATATAATGCGCTATAATTTCTCTTTTGGTTAAATTGCTCTTTAACTATCAGACCTCGTGGTTTAAAAAAAACAAAAGAAAAGGCCGCTTTAGATCTAATATAATTATGTTTCCTGGTTAATACCTCCTCTGTGTGCAGCGGATCATTCAGTGTAATTTCTAATTAACACATTGCTATTTACTCTATTGGATCATTAGGCCTCATCACAAAAGGATAATCCAGTCAAATTGAGAGTGTATGCTTCCCGTCCACCATGGTGCTGTTTGCTAATGAGTCATGTTGCAATTATCGAACAAATGAAGACAAATGTTGCCAGTTTAGCCAAGATAAATGTATTGAGCCAGGCTATAGCATTAGCATGTATAACAGAGATAGGAAATCAGGTTCTCTGTAAATTCACTTCACATTTATACACATATTGTCACAGAAGATACCAGAATAACATTTAAATTTAAATTTATGATGCCGTTAAAACATTTAGCTTGTTTTTATCTTACTAAACTATATTTGTCTAATGGTATGAAATTAATTGTGACATAAAAATTGATAAATCACAATAAGAAGGCTTTTTTTTAATAGCAAAAATACAATAATAATACAATAGTTGTGGTTTTAAAGAGCCAGTGCAAAGAACCATAGTAAAGGAACACTATTGAAATGTTTGTTTTGCATTGTTTAATACAATACACCTATCTTGTCAATACCCTGGTATAAGGGAACAGCTATTGTTGTTCATACAGTTTGACTGCAGCATAGCAATTGGCTTAAACAAACTAGTAGCATTGTCTGAAGCAGGATGCATCTCCTTTTGAAAAGTAATACAAGAATTTCAGATCTCAAAACAGATGCTGTTCATGATGAAAGGAGGGATGAACGTTGGGATCAGAGATGGAAGCTGTAACCTATTTGTGAAGCAGAATCATTAGGAGGGTTCTCCAACCAATTTCCATAAGTGGGGTAGCGGGATGTATTTAGGCTACTCGAAGTATATCACTAATGAGAAAAGACAAAAAGGATTCATGTGCATGTTTTATGCAATCTCTTTCTGGGTGTAGATGAATAATTATTTATGATTGCAAAGCCTAAAAGGGAGGCAAAAAGATAGCAACTGCAAAGAGACTAGTAAAAAATTTAAAGAGGAAGTTAAATGAATATTTAAGGCAAGATGAAATATTTAATGGAAACAAATGAGCAAAACATTTAAAACGGCATGATAAATAGTGTTGAGTGCCATTAAAATGACCCTCTTAATGTGTGCTATTTGCTGCAGTAGCCATAAGGTCTCGTTCATACTCAAAACTGTGCACATTGTAATTGTTTTCAACATGCCACTCATTATATTATGACATTGTGTCTGTAACCCAGGGCTGACCTCATAGCTTAGAAATATTAGCCTTTGATATAGTGATAATGTTGTATTGCTCTTCAAGTTGAGGGTAGGGTTCTAGAAAAAAACACATAATGACAAAAGTTCTGAATATGGTTGCAGTTAATTTCTCAAGAGACATTCTGCATTTGGTTTTATCATAACATTAACGTTTCAGTATGACACTCGCATCGCAGTACATGTTGTGCAAATTCAGACTACCGACGTAAAAACGTAAAACAACCTGCAGTATGCACCAGCGCAGTTCATTTGTTTTCTAAATGCGAAAATGATTAAATCAGCAAACAAATAATTATTCAAGTCAATGAGAACAATTATCTCAAAGACGCCTCTGAGACTTGGACGTGCATACTGAATTGATTAATTATCCTGCTAAAGATAATTGAGTGGAGCTAGATCTTCGACTGCTTCCTTTCAACATACTCTCGCCTCCATCTTGATCTTGAAGAATATAATTTCCGCCATCAATTATAATCTGTGGTCATCGTGAACGCCTCTGTGTGTTCACAGAAATTGCCCCATTGTATGATGACATGTGGGACTCTTAAAGAGCTGTATTTACATGTTACAGACTCTGCATTACTCTACATTATGCCTTGTTAATTGAGACTGATTGTGCTCCCAATTATTGTTTATTCATTTCAGGTGTGTGTGTGTCATGTGACCACGGTCTATATAAGCTGATGCACCTGCAGATAATAAAGCGCGTGAGTACCATTCTTACAAAGTTGCAGCCAGTGTTTTTGTCCTCCCAAGTTTCTATATGTTGAGTGAGTTAATACATGCAGTCAAGCTCTGCTTAACATGTCTGGATCATTAGACCAATTAAAAAATATCCAAAGAAATTAGAAAAAATAAGGGATATTCATCTCTTAAACGTCATGAACCCTACGTTTTACAATATCTTCTAATCTTTATTAAATTGCCTTTTTCTTTGTTGAAGACGGAGCAGTGTTTTGACCAGTCTGTCCTAGTTCAACTTTGCCTGTGAGGCTGTGTCATGCCCTTACTAACCTCTGGGCAGACTATTACTTACTTCTGAGGCAGAAGGAGATCATTACCTCGATGAATGATGGCTAGGTAGCGCGAGCCCAACAGCTTTATTTCCCAGCTCAACTCGACGGACACAAGCCATCACATCCTGTTAACAATTCAATGGCTCCGCCATAAAGATAAGCTCTCTCAATCAGCTCCCTCTGTCTCTATCGCGCTGAAGGGCCATCACTCATCCCTAGGTGGGACGGGAGCCCTCCATATTCACTTGTGATTGACACCGTTTAGATGATTCAGTTAGAATCACTGGTCTGTTTATTTCCTCTGTGCACCAATGCACTGTTTTCTCATTACGGGAGTTCATGAAATATTTATTCTTTATCGGTATGTTCAACTATATGCAATGAGTCTTCTCACACTGAGCAAATATTGGTCCAGTGTAATGTGGAATCTTTCAAATGGCGAGATGAATTAAGGCTTTGACATTTTAATCAGAGTGAACATAAGAAGGCAATTGTCACTGTCAAACCGCATGAAGGTCATTTCCGTTGTTAAGGATCTGCTTGCCATAGCATTTAATGGTTACATCCTAATGATTCGTTTACTTGTGAGATCAGGTTGATATTTTATGTATAAGCACATATTCTATTCAAGGCCTTTTATTCTATTAACCTGTCCTGTCTTTATTGGATCCTTTATCAGATAATTCCCATATGGCTTAGCCTTTGATAAATATGCTTTTAGGTCTGTCTAATTAATGCATTCCGCTGTGATTTTCTTCACTTGTCACCCACTCTTTAACCTCATAGCGGAGGAACAGACTTTTCCTACTCAAATGAAAGGTCCTCTGAGACGCTGTACATGTGTTATAATGATGTAGTGTGCGCTGTAAACCTGATTTCTTATCTTGAGGGCTTTGTTGAAATGTTTTGAGTAGAAAGGAATAATATGACCTCACTATTATGGAGTGTGGATATATTCCAAGCAAACATCTTTTAGTTTATTGTGTCGGTTCTTAACGGAAGATTCTGCCTTTTTTTAATTTTTAATTGCATGGTGAATTCAGAGTTTTTAATATAGTGTTGGTTGTGATACAAATAGAAACATTTTTGCTTTATAATTAGGTTCTCGTCGTGGTCTCAAGTGTTTGTTGCCATATTACAGTTGACAGTGTTTGTTGATTTGTACCAGAATGCAACTCTTTAAATTATTTTACATCGACGGGTAAAATGTAATCACACAGAGCTAGGTTGGTGTGGGCACGGACCGACAAAGAGATGGCCCGATGTTGAAATGGCATTTCTCAAAGGACACGGGAGGATAGGCCTCCGCCAGCCAACTCTACCTTTTTCAAGTTAATTAAACCAATTCAGCATTTTTAAATGTAAAACAAAGTTTTTTCCTTTCACTGCCAGCATAACTGCAGTTTACAGCCACGTGACCGAGGGACCAATCATATGGATAATGGATGGGGTGCAGAGACACTCTATTTAAAGATGCTGAATGAGAGAGCGGCCAGCGGAAATCTTTTAGTTCTTACAATATAATAGTTAATGTCTATAACATGTTATAGTTTCATAACATACCATGCTATTCATTGCAGTGAAACTATGTTAGACACTCTTAATGTCTGATTTATACAGCTGTCACCTGTTAATTTACAATGTGGCTTAACAGATAAAATGGCGTTATAAAGTCACTTCAGGATTTGTTGTCTATTTCTATGGTAACGAGACCCAGGGTGCCTGGTGCTAAAGCAGAGTCTTTACAAATAGTAAACATGGGTTTTTGTACACACCCAGAGTAAAGGTTGTTAGGGAGGAATAGCTCCGGTTCTTGGGTGGTCAGGGAGAGCTGAATTCACTCAATACAAACTATAAATGAGCATTTTATTGACTTTTATTCAAATCACTGAGAAAATATTTAAATGCAAATACCTAATGCAGTATCAAGTCCTCGTAGGACTGATGGATCGGTCAGGTTTAACTTTCTCAGTCAAGGGAGGTTGAAGATAAGATTTAAAGAGAGTTTGCATATATAATAAGAATAAAACATGAACTATGTTTTCTCATTACAGTTTGTAAGAATTGTAATAACAGGGATAACCGTTTCTTTAACATTCAATCAAAACTGAATCAGGACAGCAGAAAGTCTCTACATCTTCCGCCGGAAACTGAAAACGCACCTTTCCCGACTATATCTGGATTAAAACACAGATTTGCACTTTAGTAGCACTTGAATGGCTCTTATTATGGTACTTTTGTATATTTGTAAATGTTACTTTCTAGTTGTTCTTAGTTTGTACTTTAGGTTGAAATGCACTTATTGTAAGTCGCTTTGGATAAAAGCGTCTGTTAAATGACATGTAATGTAATGTAATGAATACGTTCAGATTTTCAGCATAACTACTGTATATATGTATAGTTTAGGATTTAGACTGTGTTATTCAGAGTAAGTGTAGAGTCTGTTTGGGTAATAACAACATGTTGGTCATGTTTATTGTTACGGTTAAATTAAGATGACGTTGTATCGTGTACATCAAGGTACAGCACTATATATACAATAACAATACATTTTCCATTACATCAGGTTCACTGAGGATACAAATAAATCTTAACTCAGTAAAGAGTTATTGTTTTATTTAGGCAAAATATCATTTTGACACTCGACTGAGCTATCAAACAACTTCAATACATCCATTGTCAAAATGCCAAGAATCTTTCAAAGTCGAGGGTTGATCAAGCCCTCAGCCAACACATAACTCTTTGAAGCGTCCTGTTTCTGCAGTGTTTCTGAAAAGCCTACCGGTAACTGTCAGAGCATGCCTCTTGCATCCACTGAGTGACGAGAAAAAGCAAAACTTATAATTACTCTTTCTGTCACTTTTTAATGATAAATGTTTAAGCTACCATCCACACAAAACAATAACTATTGTGCACAAAAGCTGCTATATCCCCCAATCTGGCTTCAAGTGAATGTATTCACCATTGCAGCCAAACAGTGTAACTACAATAATACTTTTCCTTGTCTTTTTTAAAAGATGAAATATTTTCTCTGCGATGTAATTCTCCTCTCTGTATTTCGAGAGATACTGACCTAAAAAGGTTGATCAAAGACTGTTGGAACTCTACAGCCTGCAGCAACCAATAAATTGGTCCATTCGATGTTTTGCACTGACAAATTATTCTCCAGAGTACTAACATTCTTGGTAGCAACTCAATTAGCAAGAGACAGATGTAGCAAGAATTCGCATTTATGTTTCATAGACCGTTCAATATTTTATTATTTCAGCGCATGTTAGCGCGGACCCATTTATGTCACAGGAATTATAACTATTTGCTAATTCTCACATAAAGTGATTGTTGTTTTGGTGCGTATTCGGATTTGTGGGGGAAACTACGCTGTATAAATCCCTTCAGGCTTTTACGCAATGTTGGAATGGCCCTGAGCGTCCATATGCTTTAAAGTGGTTGTTAAAAGCTAATATTTCTTATTATCGCTGAGGGGAAAGCGGTCCCGCTCACTGTCAATGTAAAGAGACATTTCGACAAAGGAAAGTGGAAAACTCATACCTATGAGAAATATCAATGTATTTATGAACCCTTTGTGAAGTTTATGTATGTCATCGTTGTGAGTTAAGGCCATCTTGTGACATGATAGTTGTCTTACGGAAATGAATCCTATGATTGACATTAATTTCAGCAAACGGTTGATAAAGAATCACAGATTATTTTGTATCATAAAAAATAAAATCTCATATCAGTCTTGTAGGTAGAACAGATTGTTTTGAATGTACACTGAGAACAATGTATATTCACTGTTGTCTTAAAAAACAATGACTTGTCATCTACCTGCTTTGCACAAGGGAATATAGACGGTCATTAATATGCATGGGTCCCTCTTGTCTATGTTCGGGCGTTTTGATATTAACCCTCAGAAACACTGGTGACCTTTTGCACCAAACCATATGGTTAACAGTGAGCGATCTCCCTGCTGTTCAAGCATCATTTACCTCCAAAAAGAATGTCACAACATAACTCAATGAAGATGGGTACAAGTATGAAAGAATTCAGATCATAGAAAAAATTTAGATTGAACATAAAACTATACATGTTTCATATATTCACATACACTTCTGTGTGTATATATATATATATATACACAGACATATATATATATATATATATGTGTGTGTGTATATGTATATATATATATATATGAATGAATGTTCACTATATATATATATATATATATGTGTTTGTGTATATGTATGTATGTATATATATATATATATGTGTGTGTATATGTATATATATATATATGATATATGAATGTTCACTATATATATATATATATATATATATATATGTGTGTTTGTGTATATGTATGTATATATATATATATATATATATATATATATATATATATATATATATATATATACACACACACATATATATATATATATATATATGTATATGTATGTATATGAATGAATTTCCACTATATATATATATATATATATATATATATATATATATACATAGTGGACATTCATTATTCAATGTATTCTCTGTGATGTATGCGTGTATACTTATGGATTACAGAAGATCAACATAACATAATATATCATCTCATGTTATGAAAATCAAACATTAGGGATTACCACTTTATGTCACAGGAGCTGAATCCAGTGAGCTATTATTGACTGATAATCCATCTCTACAGATACAAGTAACGCTATCATTTTCCTAAACATGCTGAGCCTTTGCAAATGGCATCAGCAACGACACTCACGGTGTGCTTTCGGTTATGTAAATATGAAATGGAACCAGACCACAATAATAGCTTTATCGTCTCACTGTACATTTCCCCAGAACATCTGAGAATACCAGCCGGCATAATTAACCGCCAATGAAATGTTCCCTGGAGTCAGTCTTCTGCTTTATTAACAAGTACTGCAGTCATTTTTAATTGGCTATATCATTGTAAACCAAATTAGATACAATGAAATGGACACATTTCTGAGGAATAGAGTGCATTGTCTTTACCTTTTTGTATTTTCAAGGTCAAAGCATTTTATTTTCCTCATTTAGAAAAAAAATATTGAATATGATTTATTATTATTGCTATTATATTCTCATTCAAGTGTAAGTGTATGAACTGTTTGTCATTGGTGAACAATAGATATTGTGTATTAGAGACCATAGATGTTTTTTATAATTATAGCGGCGCTGTTTTTGTCTTAATTAGTTATTAGTGATTAAACAATCAATAATATTATAGTAGGTATAGTTTCCCAAGTGTTATATATAGCCAGTTGTAGCTAACGTAATTCTAATTTACATTTTTGTATTTCATAATGAGCGATTGAGGGAGCTGTGTATGTCTAGATAGAGAAGTAAATATACTGTAATTAGTGTTTGCACCACTTGGTACTGTTTACTCCTCTGTGACTGTTTGATTTCACATAGATGCAAATGCAGTACTATTAGCATAGTAATAATATGTTGTGTTTTGGAACTAAAGTGAACATATTCTACTTTATTCATCTGCAGTTTAGCTGCCTGCAATTGTTAAATGTAGAGTAGCGTACAAAACATGTAGCTTCCAACAGATGTAGAAACACAGTTGCAGCTCACATCGCAGTTTGAGATGTTAGAATAATTTAAATCAAAGTAAAAGTGGAGAAAAAACTGATAGCAGCCGAAGGTGCCCTTTGTGGCTCCACGTGAACATTTCTTCCAGCATAGCTTAAAGAAGACAACCGGAGGGTTGACGAGCAGTTGTGAGGGCATCAAACAATTCTGCCTCCTATTGAAGAAATAGTAGACAATTGTTGGTAAGTGAATCTTTTTGGCTGGCAGAGATGCCAGAGTGGGTGTTGCAGTGATCAGCAGGGAGGCACCAGTGGGGAACTATAGCTGCGTAGCGATCCTACCCACAGACCTCTCCCGGAACGGATCATTAACATCGTGCCAAAGATGGATGGCGACTTTCTGCTCGACTTGCCGGCCGCCAGTGCAGGAGCAGGGCGCGGGCTTTCCTCCGGTCCCTCGGCCTGCCTGCTGACCTGCTCCTGGGTCTTAGTTAACATTCAGGAGGCCCTGACCTGAAAAGCCGGCTTGGCAGCAGAACCAAGGTCCCACCCTCCCCAAAGACATTAGAGGCGGTAATCTTTCAGGAACAACTTGCTCACCTTCCCGGACCATGTAAATGCAATAGATGCAACTGATTGCCCTGCTTCCGCTCTGCAGCCCCTCTGTGTCTCGCTGTCACTGGCCACGCCGGGTCGTCTCCAATTTATGTGCATTTGACAGCTCAGAGGTGACAAATGACGACTAAGGCTAAGAGAAGGTTACATTTAAACAGCGCACGGGTCAATGGGGCAGCTGGCTGAATGCTAAATCATTGTCAGAGAAACTAATGATACAACATTATAAGACAACAGGGCACGGGGAGAGATAAAGTGCAGGATGTCATGCTGATGCTATAATCAACCAATGTCTATTTCAACGGCACATTCATCTTGATTCTGCATACACATTCACATAGTCTAGTCATTTCTGAATGGAAACACAGGAATCTAATAAGAAATAGCTATTTATGAAGCAGGATATAACATAACGGTCCCTGGCTATGTTATTACAGCTGGAAATATTATGACCCTTTATATCCTCTTTCCCTGTTATACTATCGGGACTGTTCTAGTTCCCCTGTAATTAAAACACAAAATACACACTTTGTTAATATTATGACCCTTTATATCCTCTTTCCCTGTTATACTATCGGGACTGTTCTAGTTCCCCTGTAATTAAAACACAAAATACACACTTTGTTAATATTATGACCCTTTATATCCTCTTTCCCTGTTATACTATCGGGACTGTTCTAGTTCCCCTGTAATTAAAACACAAAATACACACTTTGTTAATATTATGACCCTTTATATCCTCTTTCCCTGTTATACTATCGGGACTGTTCTAGTTCCCCTGTAATTAAAACACAAAATACACACTTTGTTAATATTATGACCCTTTATATCCTCTTTCCCTGTTATACTATTGGGACTGTTCTAGTTCCCCTGTAATTAAAACACAAAATACACACTTTGTTAAGCATTGGAAACAAATATTTTGTTTTGTCTCAGATCTGCTGCACCTGCTGTAGCCATTTCAAAAACACACAGGAAGTGTGAATAACAAACACAGAAAGAGCCCGGGAACCAAAGCACGAGTTGTGGCATCTTGACAAGTCTTTAAGTAATTCTTACAAGAACAAACACCCCAAGGCTCACTTGCTTCATTGCTTAAGTCAAAACAGAGTACATGCAGCCACTAGGCTGCCACGCAAATCAGAGCAGTGCCCACACTTAGGTGATAAATTGAATTTATCAAATGGTCATCGCTAGGAAGAAACATGGGCTATTGTGTAAGTGCCCTCAATTTAGGAAAGCATAATTGTGTCATTTTCTTATTTATTACTTGGATTGTAATCCTTAAAATTCATAATAGAATAGAATAGAATTATACTTTATTAATCCCCAAGGGGAAATTTGCGGACAAAGTAGCACCAATAAACATTAAACTAAAACACAATAATAAAATATACATATAAGAAAGAAGAACAAGTGTGCATAAACTATACAAGTGAGATATAAAATACAAAATAAAATAAAATATATGCAAATATGTATATATACACACAACATATGTGAAGAGAAGTATATATACACACACAACATATGTGAAGGGAAATTCAAGTGTAACAATTAAATAAAATAAAATGTAATGTAATATAATATAATGTTTACATAGTACAAACACGCAATGAAAATGTTGAATCAGCGCATCTCTTGTTGTTTTACTTAAAGGAAAAGAGACTGTGGCAGCTAATAATAACCATTAGTACACCGGAGGTTATGTGGACATGGAGTGTCCAGGATCTCAAGGACGGCCCACACTCCCAGATTAAACAACATTCACTCTCTGTCAAATGCCCGGCTCCCAAAACTGCCAAGCCAGAGGAAAATGAGCCCCCACGCGACCCTCGCTGTGGATGACGGGATGGAACACAAGACCGCAGTGCCTGGAGGAGACTCGGGATAACGAAATAATCTTCAATCTCTGTCCCTTCTAGGCACTTTCAACACCTGCTATTCTCGATGGCACTGTGAGAGGGGGCAGCAAACAGATTCATTTTACTCCTGGTAATTATTACACTAATTATTCACTTCGGTGTGGGGTGATTACCAGTCCTCGTTCAGGTGAACACACGTCCGCTCGCACGCCAGCTGAGGCCACGGCAGCTCGGTGGAACAGTTGTTCCGCTCCTTTTTCCCTTGCAGATATTTGACCTTTTGTCATGTTTGCAATCTGTACTTTGGGGGGAGGGGAGAGAAACAGCCCGAAACTTTTAATTGCTCAACAGAAACCGGAGTGGAGAGCGCAGGTTGGGCCATCTGTTCCGCCAACGCCATCTTTTCAGGAATGAAACAGGTTGGATGTTTTTTTTGCTATCCTGCGACTCTTTTGGGGCCTTACTCATCGCAGAGTTGTTGCTACGCCGTCCTACGTAACGATGATACATTATTTCTGTTAAATTAATGAGTACCCATAGTATTTCTTCTGGTTCTCATCAATGAATAATGAATCGAGATATATTCTTTTCATTTAATGGGATGCATTTATAATCATAGCTTAGGGGTTCGAAAGCCTTTAAGACAAATATTTCTGCTCTTTGACTAGATTTAATTCAATTAGTACACATCAAATACCATCCCTCCATTAGCAGGTCTTTCATGTTAAAAATGAGCATCATGAATTTTACATCTGTGGTCGTATGAAAACAATTATTCTCATGGTGTGAAAATATAGAAATGGCAAGAGTAATTTCCCTATATTGTACAGGTAGTGTTGAGTTAGATCTGATGGATATTAATCGGGGCTGTGATGTTCCCCTCATCGCATATTATATTCAACTATGTGTTAGTTAGTCTCTCAGTGCTTTCCAAATGTCCCACCCTGTTTGTGGCCCTCAGCCTCAAGCCCATTCATTCATAACGAATACATGAATGTTAAAATGAGTCACAAATATTTACTTTTATTATTATTTTTATTTTTTTTTAACTTTTTATTTTGCATTTTCCAAACCGATTATTCCTTGACATCGAAGAAGAAAGAAAAAAAAATGTATAATAATAACAATTAGAAAAAAGTGATAAACATATAAATATATATATATATATATATATATATATATATATATATATATATATATATATATATATATACACATATATACATACATACATATATACATACACATATATACATACATACATATACACCCATACCCATACATACATACATACATACATACATACATACATATACACATACATACACACGTACATACATACATATACACACACACACATACACAAACCCACATACATACATCTACAACAAAATAGAGTCAGCACACATCCAAATCCATCCATATCCACATACACACCCGCCAAACGTTCCCACCCATCCCAACCCACATGTTTATATTACTTTTATTATTTTAAGGTTAAACATCACCAAAAAACTGGCACTGTATTTGTGAAGCAAACATGACTTGAATGGAAGAATATTGTGTTTCTGTTTGGGAGTCATGAACAATTGAGTTATTTACTACACCAGAACTGCGTTTGACGAACACCCCCCCCGGCCCCTAATCACAGCTCGGGGCCGTCCGGCCCGTCGGCCCCGAGCTGTGATATAATTACCACCCCGGCCCGTCAGAGAAACTAGCCGCTAATAAAGGAGCATTTAAGTCATTGAAGCAATACGTTTCACGGATGTGTTTTTTAATAGTTACATTTTTTTTGGTAGGATATATTACATTATTTTTTGGTTTTAGTCTTTTCATAGCATGTGTTGGCAATAGGATAAATACAGAATATCATAATTTGAGCACAGAATCTAAGACCAGGATATCAACTTTGTGGAAAGATGTGAATTTACAGTGTTTTAGGGAATTCCCTGTTTTCCCCCTGAAGGGTTATTTGGGAGTTTTTCCTGGTCCAATGTGAGGTTTTGGGGCAGGGATGTCTATGTGTACAGATTGTAAAGCACTCCGAGACAAATTTGTAATTTGTGAAATTGGGCTATATAAATAAATAAACTGAATTGAATTGAATTGAATTGGAGCCTAAAACATCCATAGGTAAAAGAAAGTCAAGTGTCAGGACAGAAGGAGGAGAAGGAGGAGAAAGAGCTCACATGGTTTTCCTCATTAACATAACAATCAACTGATTTTATTAATCAGTGATCCAGATATCAATAAAAATCATTTTATACATGAGAAAGATAAGTGAAGAGACTCGAAAGCAGAGAAATAAAGTCATCACAAGCATACAATATTGTATATTATTCTCGACAGTAGCTCTTATAAATAAAGAGAAATATCAGACATTGTTACCAACATACAATATATCTTGATGTAACACCCACTCCCGTGTTCTGACCCAACTCATCCACCTTCCACTAACCTCGAAGAAACTCAATGACAGAAAAGAAAGTTAGAATAAAACAGTGAAAGGAAATGTTATTCTCTGCCGGGCCTCCTAAAGGTCAGGTGTCACTGTCTCGGGAAGCACCGCTGAAATATGAATGCTCTGCAGCAGCGCCGTGTCCGCTGATTGCTTTACTCTCTAGGCAATGTCAATTTTGTGAAAGGACTTGCAGATTAAGTCGGCAGGACGTCAAGGGCTCTTGTCGAAGCCGCCGTCTTGTCTTATCGAAGGGTCCGAAAGCCCTTGTCTATTACTGGAGACACCCCAAGGACAGATGTTTTAGGCTTAGGGGGGTGATGGAGAATAATAGCACATTAGATTCCTAATGTCTCTCTGATGCAGGACTCGGGGGAGACAGAACTCCAGGGTAATCCAAATTCATCTTTCTCTTTCGCTCTGCTTCTCTCCCTCATTTTCTCCTTTCTTTCTTCTTTTTCTTCGCTCTCACCAGAGTCGGGTCCTCTCCGCCTCCTTGAGGTGTTGAATCGTTGCCTGGAGCTACAAGCCGCGGTCCATTCATCAAAAGCGTGACCCTCTCCGGTGAGGGACGGGATGCTGTATGGACTAATGAACTCGGTGCATGGTATGAACACATGTGTGTCCTACCTCTGTACATAAGGGAGGGTATCTTTATTGTTACAGGCCATCACAACACATAAAACACACCTGTGTCATATTTCAATCTACAGAGGACAGCCCCCCCCCTGTCTGGTGGGAGTGCCCTTGTGTGTGATGTGAACATATTCCACTAAAAACAACATTAAAAGGCTTGAATGTCACGGTGCTGTAGCGGGTGCTCATTGGTCCGATTTACATGCAAAACAGATGGGTGTTTATGTGTGAAAAAGCACCTGCAGGGCCAGGAAAGTGTCATTCAATCTTTTGCAACTTTTGTACGTACGAGGCCTTTCAGTAGAATTATCCCATTAAGCTAATATGTAATGAACAGCTCGGTGGTAGCATTCCCCTCTGGAGGCTTTTTTTTATTGTCATACATCATATGCAAATTGGGGATAAAGTGATTTTCTTTTTTGTGCCAGGACGAATGTATGGTGTAATATGCTAGTAATATGAAATCCCTGTACCCCCTGCCCCCACCCCCACCAGCGTGGAGCCCCCACCCCCCATCCAGCCAAGGGTACACCTTGATGAGTGAAGAGGGAGGCTAATTCAGTCCTCGGGCTTAATTAATCCTATGACTGGTTTGATGAATGGCTCCCAAATTGTGCTGTAATAGTGGTATTTTTTTGTGTGAGCACGGTGTTGACACGAAGCTGGGAGAAAGTCAAAGTCGGGACTCGGAGAGGCTGGACTTGGGGCTTTGTTTGCAAAGTTGTAGTCCTCTGTGGACAGCTTGAGCCCCGTCCTCTGACGTCGGGGCGGCTGCAGAGAAGGATGGCACGCTGCAGGGAACGTGTGTTTATGGATTTCTCCTGGCTAAGATCACTTTAGGGGTCCGCCTTTGTCAGAACTGACAAACCCAGCGTGAGATAAACATGATTTGTCGCCTGTAAATACACACAGGGGCCGGTGACGTTCGTTCTTTTTTTACAGGAATATCCGCCTCAAGGGGGCTTAAACATCACAATGATGAATCCCGTGTTTGACTTTCTAACGAGAGGTGCCTAAACTTTAGAAAGCCGCCACGTTTTCTTCATAATGAATCTTTTCTTTATATCGTGACCCTAAATTGTTCAGTTGTTTGACCAAGTGTATAGTTCAATGTAGAGACGCTCTGTGACTTGAAAGTGGCATTTTATTGAATCGTTTTACTATCATAGGCAGACTCCCAGAGGAAGTGTAATATAATATTATTGTGATGTATATGTTTTTCCTGCACTGTAAATGTTCTTCGCACCATATGATACGAGTCCACCCACGGATTCGGGCCTCCTGCTTTTTCCCCGTTTAATATGAATCCTGCAGTCACAAAGGGTTCTGCGTTAACTATGCATTGTGCTAACAGAGGTAGCACTTAAAACTAACGATGTCATAAATTTTTCTGGCTAATATGGCAGGCGTAAAGGGGAGCTTTGGCGGGTGGGGTGAGGGTCTGGTGATTTGAGAGGAAGGATGATGAGATTCGGTGGCCTAGCCCAAGCAATGAACTTGATTAAACTAATCTCATCTCTATCAAAGCATCACTCTGATCCCCCTTGTCCCATTATTCATGGCAATGGGATAATTACAGCGAGATGCACGGGGCCAGACAGGCAGCACTGTGACTCGGGCCCTCAGACCCTAGGCTACGCCTCCACGACTATGCGGCCTGTTCATTTTAAACACAGATTAATTATGGTCAATGGGATGGTTCACATCTGTCACTCTTAGTGAGGAGAAAATGGAAATGATTGCCCTCAAGATGATAGAGAATGTATATTAAGTCATCTGCTGGTTCGAGGTCCAATGTGGATAAATACAATCAGCATTTGGATTTTGACATCAGCTCAATGATTGTCAGAATAATGTGGAAAAACTGCATCAGTAAACATGATAATGCCAATGTTTACAGCCGTTGTACCAGAGCGCTCACAACCCGGTCTAACCAAAGTATACAGAGATTATGACCATCTCTTCTGCCCATCTACACCTGAGCATACTCTGTTCCTGCGTGTGTGTGTGTGTGTGTGTGTGTGTGTGTATTGTCTACAGCTGTGTTTGTAATAAGCTTAGACATTTATATTAAAGAGTTTTATCTCCCAGTGAGCCCACCCCCATATCAGTTCTCTGAAAAATGCAGTGACATAAATCATATTAAATATTTGATTGTATTAGTTCATTGATATTTATTATTACAGCTAATACAACTCTTTTAAAATCTAAGATAAACCCCATGAATAAGAGTATTTTGATTTCTCCAATACTTAATTATAACTCTCAAGTCCTGCATTGAAAGACAATGTGTATTTAGTTTTTTTCAAAATGTTTATAGCATGCAGAATGATAATATATGTGTTTATGCTGCTTAAGGATACTATAGAACATAATACATTTAACGAAAGTCATGGGATTCTCTTTAAATTTCCCTTTTCAAGTAAAATGTTTTTAAATGTATAAAGCATAAATAATCGAGTAATGGAATATTGCGTTAATTATGTAATCAACTCGGGTGTTTGTGGTACAGCACTAACGTAACTACACACATCAGTAGTTTATACTGAGCAATCTTTTCGGTACTTACATTTTCTTCATCTATGAGCCTTTATTTATTTATTATGACTTAATAAATTAATAATTAAATATGAAATAAGAAGTAAGGCCTTTCCCCTTAGTTCAAAAATAAATAAAAGCCAAGCTTCTTAATCGCACAGTGTGTTTTTAAAAAGGTCTGTGTTTTGTATTTGTGTTTGGATGGCTGTGTCAAACACACAAATTACTCTTTTTTTTGTTAAGCAAAGCAGTAAGAAGGGATTCCAGTTTATATAGGGTTCTCCAGCCCACATATACACATGCACACACACACACACACACACACACACACACATGCACGCACACACACACATATCCCCAAGGGACTCCTGCGGGACAACAGGAGGGGTGAACAGACATCAGCAATAGACTCCAAGCCGGTGTAATTGCCTCCTGGAGGGTTGTATGCGGTCGGCGGCGGCCGGAGCTGCTCGGCCCTCAGTCGTCGTCTGCAGGTTGTTGTTCCCATCAAAAGGATTGGGACCCAAGGATGTTTTTCTCCAGTTCAGCCTTTCATCTGTGTCCCCGAGGACTAACATTAAGTCACTGACGAGTGACCGTACCACTTGAATCTAACATGATAATTTGGTTGCACAGTGTACCAGCTCTCCTTTTCTGTCTTTCTTTTTTTTGATGTCTCCATTACCTGAAAGTATGGTATGGTACAGTGCTGTATTACATATATGTTGTGTATTACAGTGCTGTATTACATATATGTTGTGTATTACAGTGCTGTATTACATATATGTTGTGTATTACAGTGCTGTATTACATATATGTTGTGTATTACAGTGCTGTATTACATATATGTTGTGTATATACTATATATACATATATATTTTATTTTATTTTGTATTTTATATTTCACTTTGCACACTTTACTTTATGCAGAGTCACTTTCTTTCTTTCTTTCTTATACTTATATTTTATTGTGTTTAGTTTTAGCTGCTACTGTTGCCAACAAATTTCCCCTTGGGGATTAATAAAGTATATTTCATTCATTCATATATTGTTTTTTTGAAAACAATATAAAAACCGGCTCCACAAGAATATATCTGTAAAATATGTTTTATGTTAAATTGGCTGTGCCGAGATGCAGCCATGTCTATTCTAGGCTTTATGTATTCAAGTAAATATTATTTAACATCCCTCTCTTTGTGCAGCCATTCTTTATGTTTGGATTTGTTCTAATTTAAGTAAACGTGCTCTCAGATGATTGATTGATTGCTGTTGTTTGTAATAGTCACCTTTCATTGGACCAGCATTTTATATACTGCGACAGTTAGATTGTAAATTAGGAATATTTTTACTTTAAATATAGAAAGTGAAAATGTGTGTGACATTAAGGGGAATTCATTGGCATAACAGTATTTATTAGTGTATAATTCCCTAAAACTAAGAATCATTGTGTTTTTGTGAGCTTCGAAAGAGACATTAATATTTACACAGGGTGTGGGTCTTCTTCCACAGAGACCACCATCTTGCATGTCTCTACAGCGGACAGCTCAAACTAAAGCAATCTGTATGTCATCTGTTTATATTTGTTTGTTCTTGTAAACTAATATATGAAAACATATAGCAGATCATTACAGTCGAGTAACAATAGTTTGCCAAAAATATTTCCAACAAATGTGTCTACCTTCGATCATATTCTCCTAATGTTGACACACAGTCAGCGAGACTTTGAGAGCCTTCTTTTTTAGTAGTTGAAGTAGTTCTTATTAGAGTAGGTATCGTAAAGGTTTTATTTGATTTTGTAGTAAATGTATGTGTAGTATGTAAATGAGATGCAAATTATCATCCTCTATTATCTTATCTTTTCCTCCAGTGGGCAGAGTTCCTAAAAACTGAAGACGATGGAGATTTTTTCTCTTGATCCAACAGTTTGTAATGTTTGAACTCAGCGACCAGGATTTAACTGTTTGGTGTTCATCGTGTTGAAGGATCCTGGCTGACATCTAACGTTAAAGTCCATTACACCAGCTCCTTTCATTTCAAGCTGCAACACTCCAGGAATGATCCAGTGTTTTTAATAAATTCTTTGTTAAATCGTTTCATAATCTGGCACAATTGTGAAATAAATGTATTTTCTATTTTGTCTTCTTACTCAAATGTTGATGTAAGAAGCACATTTTCAAGAAATCTAGTTTCCTAACATTAATTTATCTGATACTTTATTTCAATAAGTGCATTCAATCATGTGGATGCAAACCAAAAAACACAATAAACATGCAAGGATATCAACTTTATTAAATCTAGTGTTACCTTTCGCATCATGTATATTATGTTATGGACCAAGGTGCAGTCAGAACAGATGACTTTTCAATCTGATGGAAGATGTGTCGAGGTTTTGCTTTTCTGATGGCAGTGGGGAACTCGGGTTACAGCAAATATAACAACTTTATTTACACATACATTTAAAACAAAATAATTAAACGATTGGAATAAAATGCTGAAGAAACGTCTGATCTCAGGAGGTAAATCTCCAACAATGGCTAGAAAGGCTGATGCCTAAAAGTTTGTAATGAGAGGATCAAGTCCCAGCTCCACGTTGTAGTGAACCAATCTTGAGATTCTCAACTAACTACTAACTAACGGTTTCCAGGTGTTCCTAGACGGGGGGAACCCTGTTTGTATCTATGTGCTACTCTCTTTGCTGTCCATTCTTTTTCATAAAGTGATATTGTCAGAAGGGGAATTACAATATCTCCTAACCACTATTACCTATCTTCTATATGATATTTTTATGAAATACTATAGTCACCTTTTACAACTACAACGACTTCAACTATTACTAGATGATATGTGACCAAGTGTTTGTTCCAGTTCTCGTCTCCTCCAGTCCCTACAAGTTGTATTTGTATGCGTGTGTGTGTGTTATTCGCATAAGTAAAAAAGTATTAAACCGAATCGCATGAAATTTGGTGGGATGATTGGTAATTATCCTGAGCCAATTTGATTATAATTTCTATCCAATTAGCATGCAACTAATGCCAAAATGTTCATGATTGCCCAATCTTTTGATATGCGAAGGTATGCGTTCTACCGAGTGCCCGTTCTAGTTTGCGCTTTGGCTTCCTTCGACAGTCCAAAGACGCGCTGCTGGTGTCCGTTGGACTTTGCCCGTAGGTGTGGATGTGAATGGTCGTCTGTCTCTATATGAGCCTGGCAACCTCTCCAGTTTGAACCCTACCTTCGCCCCAATGTCAGCTGGGATCAACTCCTAAATAGGATAAGCTTTTTGGATAATGGCATTTAATATCAAGAGAATACATTTCTTTGCTTGTGCTTCTTTACTCTCTCAGTTCGTCCGGCGTTGGTCTTCTACTCCTGAGCCTCCCTGTGGTTATCCAGAATGTTCTAACAGACGGAGATAGAAAAAACACACAGAGACACATGCCCTACAACACAAGACTGAACGGAAGCCTCCACAGGCTGTACCCAAAACACTCATGGGCTAATCTTGACATAATTATATTGGCGTGTGTGTGTGGTTGAGTCCCCAACCGAGGCTTCGAATTTTCGCTTTTGATTAATATCGAAGCTGAATTTAAAAAATGGTATTCGGGACAGACCTAATGCTTTCAATATTCAACAACATTAAA
Organism: Liparis tanakae; assembly: GCA_036178185.1. Classification (NCBI taxonomy): domain Eukaryota; kingdom Metazoa; phylum Chordata; class Actinopteri; order Perciformes; family Liparidae; genus Liparis; species Liparis tanakae. The sequence goes on along the minus strand of CM070108.1, from coordinate 3,973,195 downwards.
CCGACGTTGTAAAGATATCCCAAGCACACGATGAGTCTCATCTGGTCTGTACGTTCCTCTGCTTCCCAGATGTAATCCATTGAAGCCACAATAATACTAATGTATTGAATTTATAGTTAAATATATTGTTAGCACTATCTAACCAATAAGAACTACATCCAGTTCTGCATCCTGTGGTACGGTAGGTGGTTGTATTCCATCCATAAATAAATGCGAAGAAGAAGACACTGGTAAGTGGAGATTTGCATTATGAATAAAATGACAAAGATACGCAGGATTAGGATTAACTTTAGTTTGTGTTTGTTTTTCAGTCTTCAGCCACACTAAAACCTCTCCAATATGCGTAATTTACACACAGTTGGCACAGCGTGGGTACCTTCCCTGGTTATTTATGTCTACCAACATGGCAAGTTGTGTGTAATATGAGTCATAATTGTTCCTGTCATCACAAATCTATAATGGAGTGGGTTACAGACCAAACAGGGTTGGATCAATATACATCCACAAATCTAAATGTATATGCCATTACAACCGCATGTCCGCCTCCTTAAGAAAATATATTGTCACGATCAATTTTAAATCATATACTGCGGCTCCCGGCTCTAAAAAGTGTGGCAGCAGGTGTCGTGTGCATTTCATCAGCGCCAGTTGGCTGTAGCTCCAGAAGATGAGTGGACGTCCCGCAACCGCAAGGT